>JAEIFV010000228.1:0-408907 GCA_018904265.1 Lordiphosa collinella
AAAATATTTTAACTTGTTTTTTCTAAAGGTCTAACCACTGTGCGCAGATCATAAAGCTCAGAAAGCTCCTCAAGCGGCAGCTCCGTTTGAAAGCTCTTTTGTTTGTTTTGTTTTACTTCGCTTATTCAAAATTTGTGACAAATTGTTCTGATTTCTCTTAAAATTTTGTGTGTTTCAAATCATTTTAATGTAGTAAATTCAATAATTGTATGTGTATGCACATTTGTGTAAGTGTATAACATGTTTTAAATTTGTGTGGTGTACTTATAGTTTATAGTTGTATGCGTATGTTGTTCATACATATGTTTATAAATTTTTATTTTTTTGTTATTGAGCGAGGGCGAATATCGCCGTAGCGCAGGGTTGTCAAATTTAGGCACTCCCTTTTATATTTTTTTAGTTTGTGTTTATTTAGTTTATTTGTTGCTGTTGCTGCTGTTTTTGCTGCGCTGCTTCCCTTCTCTTCCTTTGGTCATCCTCCACCTTAAAAAATTTCTTGCCAGATTATGGAGGCTTCGTTCAGGGTGGTGGTGGATCTGAGTTTACAAGGGCCAGAAGTGGGCCCCTTTTTTCTGTTGTTGGCGCTTATTCCACCGCGACGTTTTGGGGGTCTTCGCCGTTGGGATGTTGGTGAGGGCTTCTTCCTTCTGTTCTTGGGCCAACTTGGCCGCTCGGTTTGCCGGTTGGCGTGCCCGGTACTCCCTATAGTTAGGGGCTTTGGTCCCGCCTGCGGGCACTTAGCAATCGCCCTTTGTATGGCGATGCTGTGTTCCGACATGTCCTTTTGCCGATGTTAGGCAAAAGTGGGTTTTTTGTTGTTTTTTTTTTTTTTTGTTTAATTTGCCGATTTGAGGCAGGATCAGGATTTTTTTTTTATTTGCCGATTTGAGGCAGGATCGCCATGTGGTGGAGGCGGTTTGAGGTGTGAACCTTAAGTGACTTTATTTGGGCACCAAGGCCGCTTTTATATGATTTTGCTTACATTATTTTTTTTTGGTTACATGTGTTAGAAGAGATCTTAATGTTATACTTATGCTAGGCTTAATTACGGTAATTAGGAGTATGTCGTACTGCTTACGCAAAGATGTAAATATAATAATAAATTTTAGATGTGGTTTTGGGGTGTGTTTTTATTTGTTGATGTTAAAAAAAAATATTTTTTTTGTTTAGAGACTGCCATAAGTTATCCTACACTTATTTTATATACTTTTACACAATTCTACAATGGTTGGTCGAAATCGGATGACTATATCATATAGCTCCCATGGGAACGATCGGTCGAAAAACTAGTTCGAGTGAGAAAAACTCTATTGTTTTAGATGAAAACGTCTTTTTAATTGGAGCGGATGACTATAGCTGTTTTAAATGGGCTCGCCTCCAAATTTTCGTAATTAACCGTGTACTATGCTTTTCCATGATTTCACCAAGTTTGGTCGAAATCAGACATCTATATAGTATAGATCCCACAGAAAAGTAAGGTCCAAATGTTTTTCAATATAGAATATAAGCCACAGATTATTTGCCCCCCCGGGAGAGAGCCCCCCGTTTTTTTTTTTGCCGGAAAAAACAAAGCTGTAAAAACAAAATTGATTTTTGTTTTCAATTTTACTACCAGAGAGGAGGAGGAGACATGCGTACACGCACGTGAGCCCCCCCCGCAAAAAAGAAAACCCCAAAAACCCCCCCCGCGTTATTTTTGGGTGGCCCTCTCTCTCTTTAATTTTTACAAATTTCAAGAATTTCCCAGTGTCAAGTTCCCTGCTAAGCCAGTGTCAAGTTCCCTGCTAAGCCCAAAATAACCCATATTACGCGCCTTACCCCTTATTTGTACTGACGCCTCCTCCTTACCCCTTATTTGTACCTGACGCTCCCCTTATTTGTACTGACGCCTCCTCTTACCCCCTATTGCGATCGCTGTACCTGTCATTCGAGATTTCATAGCGAAGGAGTCCGGGTGCGATCGTTTCGAAATTCAGTGAAAGTAAAATAAAAAGTGAAAAAATTAAATAAAAGTAAAAAAAGTGAAATAAATTGTGAAAAAACCTTGCAAAAACCTTGTGAAAAACAGAAAACCCTTGCAAAAACCTTGTGAAAAACAGAAAACCTGTGAAAAACTGCCTGTGACAAATTAATGCCCAGAGAAAACTGTGAAAAACAGAAAACCTGTAAAAAAAGTAAAATAAAAAGTGAAAAAATTAGTGAAAAAACCTTGCAAAAACCTTGTGAAAAACAGAAAACCTGTGAAAAACTCCCTGTGACAAATTAATGCCCAGAGAAAACTGTGGAAAAAAGAAAACCTGTGGAAAAGAGAAAACCTGCCTGTAAAAAATTATGCCCTGATTTCTTGCGCGTCCCCAGCGCTTCCCAAAATCAACTATTTGCCAAGGAATCAGGAGCGTCCCCATACATTTTCTTAATTGTCATCATTTTCATTGAGTAACGGTGAGTACTTTTTACAATTTACAATTTCTCATATTCTATAGGCGTCTCGCCCTGTCTCCCTCTCTCCTCTTTTCTTCCTTCATTCTATTTCGTTGAATTCATTGAATGAAAATTGAATGGCAATTGAATGGCAATTTGACGTAATGAAATAGAGGTGAAAAGGAGAGAGAGAGAGAAGAGATAGAGGTGAGAGAGAGAGAGAGAGAGAGGGACACAGGCAGGAGATTTATATATACATAAATACACATAAATACAAATGTACAAGATTATTAAAAAATATTTGGCTGGTAAGAAATAGAAAAAATTATTTAAAAATATTTGGGTTTTTTTTGAAAATAAATTTTCAAAATTATAGACAAATACATAAATACAAATGTACAAAATTGTTAAAAAATATTTGGCTGGTAAGAAATAGAAAAAATTATTTAAAAATATTATTAAATTTACAAAATTATACACAAATACAGTACTTTGCAAGAAAAGGTGCTTTCTCTAAAAGGTAAAATTTGGCTTTTATTTTATTTTGATTCTTGAAGGTTCTTAGAACAAGATTGCAAAAGAAAGTAACCAAATCCATCTAGTTTAAACTTTTAAAAAATCCAAAACAAAAAAATTAATTTTAAAAAGTGTCAAGAAAGTGTGTTTACAAAATGTCAAAACTCATATACAGGAGCTCAAATGTTTAACAAAATATTGATTCTACACAAGTCTTCCATGCTGAAACCGAATCAGGTTCTAAAAATTCCATATCTCTAATGGACTAGCTAAAAATTTGAATTTAAAATGTAGAAATTGTCAAATTTTACTCTTTTTGGTATATTCGAATCTCGTAGAAAGCAGCTTTTTTGAAAATTTTTAATTTTAACATGGTGTAGTATTTGCCCATATCTACATAATATAATAAATACTTTAATCATTTCATTGGTTATAAGTTCATAATCGATGAGCAAAGTATTTGTATGCAAATTGTTTTTTTTGTATTTTTCATACGCCTACACTATTTTTAAAGCGAAAGGCACCTTATATGTGTGGCCGATTAAACAAATTTCGATGGTTCGCTGTGTACTATATGAGTGATACTATATTATACAGAGAAAATATTTTCAAAATTATCTGATTTCTAGGAGACTCGGAGCAACCAAAAAGGGGTAAAATTAGCCAATTCAACACTTTAATTAAAATTCTTACGGCTGATCCATTTAAGATAAGAAATTTCAAAAAGCAGATTTGGATTCAGCGTGGAAAGCTTGTCCAAAATAGAATAGATAGAATAGAATAGATAGAATTTTTTGGGGCTGAAGCTGAGCTGGAGCCTGGCAATAATAAATTGTTTCATATTTCAGATGTCTGGTCAAGATCGAGATGTGGCCGACTTGGCCAGAGCCCTACAGGCATTTGTGCGCCCATCTCCACCATCTCCACCGGACAACTCGGCACAGTTGGCCAGAGCAATAGAGGCATTTGTGCGGCCATCTCCGCCGTCTCCACCGGACAACTCGGCACAGTTGGCCAGGGCAATAGAGGCATTTGTGCGGCCATCTCCGCCGTCACCACCGGACAACTCGGCACAATTGGCCAGGGCAATAGAGGCATTTGTGCGCCCATCTCCGCCATCTCCACCGGACAACTCGGCACAGTTGGCCAGAGTTATAGAGGCATTTGTGCGCCCCCCTCCACCGCCACCAACTGACAACTCGGCCCTTATCGAAATAATTAGGGCACAGGCACAGGCATTGGGTTGCGCAGGGCAGCAGCAGCGGCAGCCTCTGGTGGCACTGCAGCCTGTCGAAGTACAGGAGCGGCAGGAACGTGCACAGAACCAGTCAAACTTCCTGCCTCACTTAGCGGAGCCTGCTGCGTTGCAGGCTCCGCTAAGAGTGCAGGGACGTCCGCCTGTGCAGGAACTGCCGCCTCTGTACCCTCTGTACCAGCAGGAACAGAGGCAGCCGGTACAGCCGCCTGTGGCTCCGTTGAGGCGTCCGCGAGTGCCAGGGATGACAGGGCCATTTCCGGCCGATTACATGCCTCATAGATTAAAAGACAGGAAGATTATGCTAGATCATAGCATTGTGTATTGCCCAAAATGTGTTTTCTGGGTGCCTTGGAGCCTAAATCACCATTGGAACACAACACATACCAATATGCCGTATTCTTGTGGTACATGTCATAGAGTGTACTCCAATATTCGAACGCTAGACAGCCATCCATGTCTCCGAGGGCGTCGAGGAGACACTCTGTAATAGACTCTGTTACACTGGCACTAAAGTTGTTTCAACAGCCGAGATTCTCATATGAATCCATATGAATCGAGGCTGTTGAATTACTCAAAGTATTATCAAAATCTGAGGCTGTTATCTTTAATATTTGTATACAGTTCTTTAATTCTGAGGCTGTGAGTTTCAATTAAGTTTAGTATTTTGATAAATCTGAGGCTGTGAATCCCAGAAGTTTTTTCACTGTCACACTGGCACTAAAGTTGTTTCAACAGCCGAGATTTTCATATGACTCCATATGAATCGAGGCTGAAGAATTTTATTAAGTTCTTTTATTTTCATTAATCTTATATCTTATATATATATCATAATCTGTGAATTTGATTATTATCTTTAATATTTTTATTTAGTTCTCTACATGTGAGGCTGTGACTTTGATTATGAATTTGATTATTACCTTTAATATTTTTATTTAGTTCTCTACATGTGAGGCTGTGACTTTGATTATGAATTTGATTATTACCTTTAATATTTTTATTTAGTTCTCTAGTTTAATATTTTGATAAGTACTCTAAATCTGTTCTCAAAGTGAATCAGAGGCTGTGGCCAAAATGTTTTCTTTTATTTTCCTCTTTTATTTAATAAATGATGAATAAATGAATGAATGTTGTTCAATTAAATGGTTTTGGAAAATTCTGTCCGGAGGTGGCCATGGTCGTGGCAATGGAGGTGGACCTGGAAGTGGAAAATGGTCCAGAAACCGCAATATTTTATAAGTTCTTTTTTTCAGTGAAACTTTATTTCATTTTTTCTTATTTTATTTTACCTAGAAACACATTTTTCACTTACGACGTTAACAAAAAATCTCGGCACAAACCTTGATGTATTGCCTGATAAACGGCAATACATGTTATAAGGTCCATGTCGGTACAGTGGCTGGCGACAACGTCACTCTTATTCACTAAGACCTTAAAAATTTGGCCGTACTCCTCCAAGCGGTCGCTGCACAGTAGGCCCAAAGTTATTGGCTCCGAATGGATGCGGAAAATGGATTCGCAAACTTCTTTTAAATTTTGTAGATGCGTTTCCACCGCATCTTCCACCGCACTTACATTGTTGCAAAAGTGATTTTGCGATGACAGTTGGGCCAGTTTGTTGCCATAATTATTCGGACTTAAAATGGTCAAATGGGCCGACTCCACCTCCACTGCAGGAGTGCTTTGCTTCGTCAAAGCCCACTTGCGGAGATGGGTTGGGTCCTTCACCCACACAGGGCAATTGGCTCCTAAGCTTTCCCTAAGCGAGCTCACAATTGCCCTGTTTACTGCATTGTCATCCGACATTATGCACGCCACTTTTTTGTCCAGGCTTTGCAGCGACCCCAACAAATCCACAAGGACCGACTCCATGCTTATAGCGTCCCAAGCGTGCATTCGAGTCCTCTGGCAAATGAATTTCGGACACGCGAACAGCATTCGCGTCTGCGTCGTCACCAGATCCGTCATCATGATGGTAAACATTCGTACTGTTACATCCCTTTTTTGATAAGCGAAAAGCTCATCAAAATTAATTACAGTCGCCTCTGGATTCGGCATCCATCGTACCGCCACCGACAATGCGGAATACCCTTCCACCCAGGCGTTGCGGGAGCGCCAACCAGTATAACTAGGAAGGAGAAAAAACGTTGGTGACTTGGCAGCGCCAAATGTAAATACACTTACCTTAAGGCCTCTTCCACGTTCAAGGGATTAAACCCAGGACCACTCAAGTGGGATTCCAATAAAAGTTCACCGTCCACGCTCTCCCAAATAGGTGCATTCATTTTAATAAATTAAATTTTAATTACTCGTACCAAAAACAATCAAACTGAAGCCCGCCAATGCCGAAAATATGCATAAATCTCAAGGAAAAATAAGGAAATAGAAAGAAGCAAAAGCAAAATTTAGTTACAGTTAACTTTGACTATACAGTGAATCAATAAAGTATTCGCACAGCTTCATTTTCGAAGTTTGTTGCTAAATATATTTGATTAATTAATTAAATTAAATTAAATTTGATTTGAATGGATAGAGCGACAATTGTAATTGCCACCAACAACAACAACAGCAGCAGCAGCAACAACAACAACAAGCGGGCACGTGCAGTTCCAGGAACTTTAGCGAATGTGCAGCTGCTGCTTTTGCTTTTGTATTTGCAGAAAGTTTCAGTTTCATTCAGAGCAGAACTGCCGAAGTTGCCATCAATCGTAGCGCTTAGCAGTTCACCAAATCGTTTTTTTGATTTTGATTTGGCTGGTGCTACCGATTTTCTCAGAAGCAAAAGCAAAAATTTGCTTTTAACTTCTGAGAATCTCTACTGACTGCTGCTACTGGCGTTGTCATAAGCATCAGCAAAATCGACAGCAGAGCAGAGAAAAATATTATAAGTTTTTAAACACTGCTCGCGCCACGCCAGGGTAAACACAAGGGTGGCGAACGCCACCCGGTGGGCGGGAGCCACCGACAAAAACACAAAAAAAAAAAAAAATGCACACACAGTTTGGAGACAGAATAGCAGCAGCATCAGGGCGACGGCATGGGCAGCTGGGCCAAGGGGCAGAGGGCTGGGCATCTAGCCGGCAGCGCTGGCTGAAAGAAAAGGGAAAAGAAAACAATGAGTATTGGCAAGGGGAAGGGAAACGGTAAAGGAACTTACCTGGGCGGAAGGGGAACCGGAATTAGTGTACTTGTGGAAAGAAGAAGCATAATGAGGCGATATTTTGCTAAAATTTAACACTCAGAAACTTACCTGTGGAACAGCATTGTGGCACGATCGGTATTGGAATCGATATCGATAAGGGACGTGGGAAAATACCAAAAATAGTCGGTGCAACGGTCACCCTGGCGGCAACGTATCGAGTATCGATAGCTGTATCGGTGCTATCGATCACGCGCTGGTGTGACCAGAGGGGCATAAGTAGAAAGTGTGGCGCGCAAATTTAAATGGGGAGCGGGAACTTAAGCAAGGGCGCGGAAGCTTAAATTTGGGCGAAAGGTAGTAAATAGGCGCGCAAATTTAAAAGTGGCGCGGAAAGGCAAATGGAGCGGGAAAGTTGAAATCCGTGAACGGGCGGTGATGGCATAAGGGGAGGAGTTAATGGGTTTTTTTGTGTGATATGTGGATGCGATATGTGGAGAGTGGGAGAGCAAGGGCCGTGGCCGGAGAGGCAAAGGCCTTGCTTCTAACGGAACCATAGCTGGAGAACGGCGGCGAGCGAGGATTGGCTGAGAGACGCAAAAACCAACGGGAGAGAATATTCTCGACGGCTGCAAGCAGACAGTTTGTGTTGCTAGGCAGCGCAAAAGCAGAGGAAGTCCC
The DNA here is from genome assembly GCA_018904265.1 of Lordiphosa collinella. NCBI lineage: Eukaryota > Metazoa > Arthropoda > Insecta > Diptera > Drosophilidae > Lordiphosa > Lordiphosa collinella. The sequence goes on from JAEIFV010000228.1 coordinate 8,013, forward strand.
GTTTTAGCGACAGCAGCGAAAGGCCTGCGGAGCAGCTTTATAAGGAGCAGCTGCCCAGAAGACTGGACAGTTGGTGATGTACGAGTGCGCGGAGCGGTAGTTATTTTTTGTGAACCTAAGTGCGGGCGAACGGTAACCGAGGAGGCATAGTGACGGAAACTTGCGGGAAGTCGAAGCGATTGGCTCGACGGTAAATTGCAAGAAGGTCAACGGTAGCCAGTGTGTAGTGCGAAAGTCCTGCGGGGTCGAGGCGATTTGCACGACGAAGGCGGACGTGGCACTAGGAACTGAGTGAGTACTTCGAATTCGGTACGGGAGCAAGCGCGAACGGTCAAATTAAGAACTAAAGTGTATGAAGAATTGTGAACTTACCCTAAGGCTTATTACTAAGTGATTTACTTAGACTTAAGTACATTTAAATCGTTGTCTTCTTATTTCTGGCAATTCTTCAATATAAATTTGTTGAAGCGATCCCCTAGCACCCCTGAGCTACGCCCAGCTGCAAAGGTTCGTTACAATAGATGTCTGATTTCGACCAAACTTGGTGAAATCATGGAAAAGCATTATTCACTGTTAATTACGTATTTGGAGGCGATCCCATTTAAAACAATCAAGGTTTTTTCATTAAAACTTCTTTTTCGACCGATCATTCATATAGTCATCCGATTTGTAGAAATGTGTTAGTGTATAAAATAAGAATATGCCAATAAAAAGGACGTTTTCATTAAAAACAAAAAAATTTTCCTCACTCGAACTAGTTTTCCGACATATCGTTCCTATGGCAGCTGTATGCTATAATCATCCGATCCGGCCGGATCCGACAAATGTGCAGCGTATTTGTACCAAAAGACTTCGTGCAAAATTTGGTGAGGATAGCTTTAAAACTGACGGAGGAGATAGCATAGAAGCAGACGGTCATGCTGATCAAGAATATATATACTTTATGTGGTCGGAGATGCTTCCTTTAATGCGTTACAAACATCCGCACAATTTTATAATACCCTCTGCAAGGGTATAAAAAGAAAAGGCATGGCCGGGGAACACTGCTCTAAACTGTCATTGTCGTTAACAGCCATCTTAGTTTAGTAAAATTAAATTTAAACTAAATCTATATATTTTGCTGTGCAATTCTTGACAATTCTATCAATCTGTAAGAAGCTAATTATTTTTTACACTTCTTAGCAATTAAAAAATAGTTCAAATTTTTACTATATAAAAAGTCAATAGGCAAGAAATCAAATTTTCTAGAATTTTATTTTCACATTTTTTTCTTGTATTTTGTCACAAAGCTCTTTATTTAAACTTAGTTTAAAAAAATATTTAGTCCTAAACAGCAGCCTAAAGGGCCAAAGCCGAGCTTCTCTTAATCTTTTTCTTTCATCTTATAATTATTATCATTCTTAAATTTCTATCCCTCCATTTCCTCCCTCTTCGCGAAGTGAGCCATCACACGGCTGTGGTATTTCACTGACTCCTCCAACATACGCTCCATGACATCCAACTTATGCTCCTCGACGTCAAATACCAGATGCATCAGTCATATTGCTGCTGCTGTTGAAGTTGCTTGCCGAATCCGAATTCCCTTCTTCAGTGTATCGGGAGAAGTCTGCAAAAAATTCTTTTGTTGTATACAAAGAATTTTTAATTTTCTAATATTCTCGCCTGTACCTTACCTGCTTGTTTTGCGATGGCGATTTTTTTTTTTTGCGCTAAAATTTTTAAAGTTTTTTTTTGTTTTAGTTAGTGGTAGTTAGTTGTTGTTGTTAGTTGTAGTGGCAAAATTATCGAAACCCTGTCGAGTCACTACTCGAAAAGTCACGGATGCAAAAGCATTCAATTTGGATGCAACTTGTTTGCCACCACTAGCCCCTATGATTTTTGATTGGCTTGAAAGTTGCATCCGACACAAGAATGTAGGAATGCAAGAATGTGCTGTAGTGAGAACCGGACATAATAGCTCTTTCGGAGCACTTTCTTTAGTGGTAAAGTTGGTGGCAGACGTAGTGCTGGTTCGAATATAAAGCTAACCAAAAAGCGATACGCACGTGACCAAGAATGGAAGTGCTTTTTTTGGGCAGCAATATAACGATACCTGCCAAAAAATTTTAGTGAGACTAATTTTTAAATGTTTGTGAGTTCGAAAGTATATTCACTTTGAAAGGTTTTTTTAATTTTATTATAATAGAAGTTCTGGTACACTGATCGTTTTAGACAATATTAGTGTGCTTATTATTATTTGATTATTTCTTATACATTTGTTGTTTGATGAAAACTTTGGCTCCATTTACATTAATTAAAAGAACTAAGGAAAACGATGTGAGAGAGACGAGACCTGCAGCAGAATCTATTTCGTCATACTTTCAGCATACACATAATGTCGCGGTGCTGCCAACTTGCACAACAGCCAGAGTAAAATAATAGAGAGCTAAAACGGAGTGCCGCTACGAGTTGTCCTAAATGGCTCAGCTAATTCTCGGGATCCCACTTTTTTTTTTATCACTTTTACCAAAGCCAATATTATCTCTACGATAAATTACGACAAACGATTTTTTTGCACATGATATTTTCGTGCTGGCTCCAGGCTCTTGAAATTGTGTTCAAAAGCCAGAGAGAGAGAGCGCTTTAGAGCCAGCCGACGACTGTATGTGTGCACACGTATTCTCAAGCATTGTTAATCTGCCTGCATTTATTCGTTTTCTACAGCACAAGTACGCCCACATACGCACTTGCTTGTTCGTTGTGTTTACTCACACAAGCAAGCGCATTCCATTTTAAGGTTTTATACACAAGGCGATTTTCGTTGCCACAAAAAAATAGCTGCATATTGCAAAATCATTTTATGGCCATTCGGCATCTTAGAGAATTATGTATGTATATTGGTCTTTGCTTTTACTGTGTATTAGAATTAGTTTGACTGAAACATTTTCTTTTTTTTTTCTTAGAAAGTAAAACAGGATTCGCTACGTGACATATTTTTCCATCATAATATATTTTTGATGTAAGGTAAAAAGTTACAGTTAATTGAAATCACATAGTTTGTTATGGTTTCATTTTCATTATTTTTTAACCCGATGCAAAATAAGTACCCAAATGAGAAAAATGAGGCTTGGGCGAGTTTGCTTTTGGAAATCTCGAAATGGATAATGAATTATTGTAAGATTGGCCAACATCAGTTAAGTTTGATTGATTCCCTATGAAAATTTGATAAAAAAATACGGTTTTTGAGTACTTTTAATTTTTTGGTCTCGGTGGACCTTTCTGTGGAAATGCCCATATGCAATACAAAAAATACCAATGCACAAAATTGAACACAAAAGGCACTCGGCAACACAAACATACATACGAACCTACAAACATAATTGTTTTGTGATTGGCGGAATGTTAAATAAGCTGGCTGCCATATGAGTATGATCTACACACTTGCGTTCGTACACTTGTGTGCATTAGCACCCCATACATATGTACATGTTTTTCGCGCGTAAAATGTAGTGCGTTTATCCACCCGACAAACAAATCAATGTACATTGTGGGTGGTGGCGGGGGTGGAAGATATGTGTGCAAATCAAAGCGATTTGCATGGATTTGTAGGTACATACATGCATGTATGTGTGCATTAGTATTGTGCATAGCTCTTCACTTTATGGGGGCGGGGGCGGGGACGGCTGATTGTTGGCTATTAACGCTTCACGCGCTCCTTGGGTACATACATGTTGTTTTTGGCCCCGACAGACAAATCAATGTACATTGTGGGTGGTGGCGGGGGGTGTGTATCGCACTTTTGATGTGATCAGCGTAATGTTGGTGTTGCTTGTGGCCATATAAACATGATACATATAAACCAGCCAAGGTTTTTTTGTGTACATATGTAAACAAGAGTTTTGTGTGCATTTGTATATACATACGTATGTGTGTACTTTGCACTGCGAAAATAGCGGCATTTGATGCCAAAGCATGTATACTTACATACAAATGTACAAAAGGCAATACAAGCGTGTACGAAGCAGGGATTAATACCGGAACTGTTAACCAAAATAAACCGTTTCAAATCATGTACCGGAACCGATACAAATTTTTTTTTAATACCGAATACCGTTTACCGTTATTATTGGAAACGCTAGAACCGGATCGAAACCGAAACGTTGGTACCGGTACTGTTTCGGTTTTTTTTTTAACTTTTGCAGGGCGCATTATAATTTTGGTCCGATGTTTGCAACGCAAAGAAGGAATCATAAGATGTCCTTTACACGATGTAAGATTTTCTTGCCACCTTTCATAGAAGCCTTAAAAATTAAGCACCCCTCTGTAAAATGATAAATAGCATACTCTGTACTAGTGCTGCCCATCACCGTTGCGACTTCTGCTGCCCATAATTGTTTGATTACCTTATAACTCGAATATCATTCATCCGATCTTTAAAATTCTTCAGCGGATCGATAAAGAATCCCGAATACTAAATATGTCCAGAAAGTTCGAACCTTCTATCTATAAAACTGTGAGAGATATGACGTTTTTTCGATATTGCGGTGGCGGGAGGGGGCGTGGCCAAAATTTAAAAAAAAAAACGTGATCTGCCTGCAAGTATAAGATATATATGTTTCATACTTGTCAAACCTCTATATCTTACCATCTCTCAGATCTGTTTGCTCATACTGTCAGACTGACGGATCCTTTTGCACAAACTTAATATACTCTGTGTACCTCTGGTATAGAGTATAAAAGGAACTTTTAACTAGGGATGTCGAAAATAGTATCGTTTGTATGAAAATATCGATATAATATCGATATTTTTCATACAAACGATATATTTTCGACATCCCTACTTTTAACTGTGGAAAATAAAGGAAGTTTGTTCTTATTAATTAAGTTTATATTGGCTTGAACATTTTCATTTTGAAGCTTATTATGCTTATCAAGAGCATTGCTTTTAGACAATCATTTTCAATGACAAAGTTGTAGATAACAACAGTACTTTATTTACTGGGCGGGCACTAGTTTTAAGGTTATGTACAATCAAAAATGTATGGCCGGAGTGGCTCAGCGGTTAGTGTGCGCGACTGCTGAGCATGAGGTCGTGGGATCGATCCCGCATCGGAACATCTAATGAAAAGTTTTTTCTTTGAATAAAACTTTACACCCGGCCACACCTCTTGCTGTTGGCGCCAGCATTGCAGTAATTAGCCATTAAAAGCCTCTCAAAAACTGCCGTTCGGATTCGGCGTTAAACTGTACTTGTGCTAAAATTAGTCACTTGTGCTAAAATTAGAAGCGCACAAGCCAAGAGATTGAGAGAGGCTCGGCTTTGGCCCCTTGGGGCTGTCATCTTGACAAGCCGATTTTACTTTACTTTTACTTACTGGCAAAAAACAGGACGATACAAAGTTTGAGAAGCTATAGTTTTGTAACGCAAAATTATGCTCTTTAATCTATATTGTGAGTCAATTGTTCGAAGGTATCACAGGAAACAAGAAAAATGGGGAACAAGTGAAAAATTAATTTTTGTTCGTGCATAACCTTAAAACTATTGGGCGCACAGAAAGTTTGTTATAACCAAAAAAAAGGTAACCTTGTTTTAAACAAATTTTTTCAAAAGTCAATCGTTTCCAAGATACAGAGCAATTGGCGTTTTTCAATATGGCGACCTTTCCCAATGACACAGGCTGACACAATTTTGCACTTAAGACTTTTAGAGAGTCCCCTGCCACAAATATAAACCTGGCTGGTCAATATTTCATGCATAAGTTTATTTGTATAGGCAAATCACAGACCTGCTCATCTTTAATTTGTCACCAAAAAGCCACTTATATATATGGGCATTTCCACAGAAAGGTCCACCGAGACCTAAAAATTAAAAGTGCTCAAAACCCGTATTTTTTTATCAAATATTCATAGGGAATCAATCAAACTTAACTGATGTTAGCCAATCTTACAATAATTCATTAGTCATTTCGAGATTTCCTAAAGCAAACTCGCCCAAGCCTCATTTTTCTCATTTGGGTACTTATTTTGCACGTTTTTTTGAAAAAAGGTACTATAGAATGTATTGACTTTGGCGCTCTAAAATCGATTTTAGGGTACAACGGGTTAAAAAATAATGAAAATGAAACCATAACTAACTATTTGATTGCAATTAGCTGTTACTTTTTGCTTACTACTATAACAGAAATCACAAATATATTATGAGGGAAAAATATGTCACGAGCGCAATGTCACGTAGCGAAAATGTTTTAGTCAAACTAATTCTAGTATTCAGTAAAAGTGACTAAAAACATTTTAAAATAAGTCGCACAAAAAAATTTTGGCAGGTTTCGCTGAGTTGTGCAATTATATTGATGCCCAAAAAAAGCACTTCCATTTATGGTCACGTCCGTATCGCTTTTTGGTTGGATTTATCGATCTGTTGCTGATTATTAACATCGTCGATGTTGTTGTTGTCGTTAACGGCATCGTTATTTAGCACTGACATTAGCATTTTTGAAACTTCTGTTATTTCAGTTATTGATGATGGGAATCGATATATATTTTTATGAATATCCATGTTATGTCCCAAAAAATTGGACAATCGACCTTCTTGAGCGTCTTCTTTATTGAGCACAGCTGAACACGTATTCGAAGCGTAGTGCCCCTCAAAGCCTTGGGACATTAGCTACACATTCTGTTTTCCCAAGAAATCTGAGTTTGGGACACTAAAAATGTAATTCTTATCTGTCTTGACTCCTGCTCGTTCACGGTGTTTAAAAATTTCATCAATACATTCTCGATCAAAAGGATTCAGAAGAACAGGGACTGTTCTATTTAATTTCCCCCTTATTGTCACTCTTACAAATTGACGAGCCATTTCTTTCGTTGAGTCTTCCAATCTGTTTAAGTTTTCTTGGTCCATATTTTCATTGACTGCCAGCGCCGTTCTATAATTTTCAATTGTCAACCTTTCAATTTCTCCAGCATGCCGACGGTTAAGAATTGGCAGTCTGATTAGAGTGCTTTCTATTAGATTAGACCATTCAGACAACTCAAAGTTTTGTTTAAGCACGTACAGCACCTTCTCGGATTTTTTGTAAGAAAATTAAACTGAGTTTTAAAATCATCTTTGCTTGGTAAAACTGTTTTAACACTCCTTTTTTTTGTTGATTGGTCTTCTACAGCTTTTTTTTTATTTATATTTACAGAAATATCCTCTTCCCAAAGTAATAAAAAGTTTTTAATTAATTTTATTTTTTCGTTGTTCTATTGCCTTATATAGTAGCTTTGGTATAGCTTGGCACATTTTTTTTATTAATCCAGTTAGGTTCATAGCAACTGATGGCGTTTTAAAAGTCATTTGTTCTTCATCATATTGTGCAACTACACGAATACTTGACATGATCAAATCAACAAATATCGGTTTTTATAGCGTCCTCCAAATCTTTTATTTGACCTTTCGACTGTTTTTGCAATTCAAGTTTAAGTCAGCCAAGAACCCGCATGTGTCCTCTAATCATGACATGCTGTATTTTTCCAAATTTCAAACATTGATGGTTCGCGTATAATACAATAAAACCCTTTAGAAAAAAATTATTACATGTGGGGCAGCACACAAAGTCTACCGCATTGCACTATGGTCCGAGAGGCCGATTTTTTGGCATAAAGTCAAAATTTTTATGTTAATGTATTGCATTTTTTATTTTAAATTCTTAAAGTTAACACATCATACATACAAAAACTTATAAAATAAAGCTTTAAAAGCTTCAGTGAAGCTTTTTACGAGCTTTCAAAAGAACACAATCGATCAGCTGCTTAGCATTAAGAAATTGCCGCCAAATTACTTTGTTTACGTTTGTGCGTGAAAATAAAAATTCTCTGTCCTAACAAACTCAAGTTAGAAATGGAAATTGAAGATCAAGGTGTGTAGAGTTCACTGTATTTAGAGCATTTATGTGTAGTCTTAGTCTTCGTGATGTGTTTATTGTCCAATATATGTATTTTTGTAGAAAATTAACATGCGTCCCCTGTGTTTCGTGGAATAAAACTAACGACCCAACGTCTGCCGACAAAAACTAAGTACGTCAACTTGTACAAATAAATGTCGTTTTTCATCGCTAATTAACACATTTTCCCCGTTCGTCCCCCTTTCCCCACAATTCCAAAATATTCAGGAACGTTCGAGTTTCGTCATAGTGATCTCTTCGATATTTGGCGCAGCAAAAAACGCAAAATATCATTTGTGTCAGATTGGATTTATGAAAAAATTAGCAATTACCACGTAGAAGATGACAAAAGATTAGAAATAAACAAAAAAATAGGTTATTTTGAATCCTTTATAAAAGAAAAACTTCCAAAATGTAACTATATGGTCGAACGTTTTAAGGCAAAGCATGCTAAATGGATGTCGTCTAAAATAACAATTATATTAAATGAAAACTGTAAGATACCACAACAACCTGGACGCCCAACCTTGTCTTATACAAACGCAGGGCCAAGATTGAAAAGGAAATTGGCATCTGAACTAGCAAATGAAAAAGATAACAATACAGATCTTCTTATGCATGCTGCAGCAGTTTCTGCTAAGAGAGAATGTAATACGAATGTGGCCTTGGTCCTTAAAGAAACGATTACAAGACCTGAATACACAACGGAATTAAGAAAGCAACTTCAAATGCAAAAACCGACTCCACTTACACCAAATGAAGCTCTAGCCTACATCCTGGAAAACTCATTAACCAAACAGCAATATGTCAACACTAGGGTTTTGAATATAAATCATCACAGCGACATTTATCCGAGTTACAATCAAGTAATAGAAGCTAAAATGCAGTGTCGGCCAATCGGTATAGAAGTTACAGAAACTACTGCTCAAGTCTCACTACAAAACCTTTTGAATCATACTGCACAGCGATTAATTAAAATGCAGTCCGATGTTTTCAGGCAATTTCCGGATAGTTCTGAACTCAATTTAATTTGCAGTTATGGTTTTGATGGATCAACTGGACAAAGTGCATACAAGCAGAAGTTTGAAACTAAAACACCTGACGTACAGCTTTCAGATCACTCTTTGTTTGTTACTTCTGTAATACCCATAAAAATGATTGACTCATTTCAGCGAAACATCTGGGTTAACAGAACACCGCAGTCCATTCGATTTTGCAGGCCGCTAAAAATTCAATTTGTAAAAGAAACCACTGATCACATAATTATGGAAAAAAATCAGTTAGACTTTCAAATAGACAATCTGAAAACGTTTTCTTATAAACTGGATGAGGGTGATGACATAGCGGTAACATTTAAAATGCATATGACACTCATTGATGGGAAAGTACTAAACGTACTAACTGGTACTAAATCAACTCAATGTTGTCCAATTTGTGGTGTCACCCCAACAAAAGTATTGGAAACCAAAGATTTTAGTTCAAAAACCTTTGCCCCCAAGCTTGAAGCTCTAAAATTTGGGGTAAGTCCTCTACATGCTTGGATCAGGTTTCTAGAATTTGTCCTGAGCATATCATACATAATGGAAATACAAAAATGGCATATAAAAGGTGATGACAAGATTAAAATGAGTGAACGCAAAAAATATATTCAGGAAAAGATTTGGAATGACATGGGTCTTCGAATAAGCATGCCGAAGCAGAATGGCAGTGGCAACAGCAATGACGGTAATACAGCAAGAAGAGCTTTTGCAAAATGTCAACAACTATCATCCATAACTGGCTTTGACGAAACCCTTTTAAATAATCTTCACATTATATTAATAGCAATTTCCTGTAACCACTATATAAACTCTACAAATTTTCGAACTTTTTGTGAGAAAACATTTTACTTATATATGCACAAATACCCGTGGTACCCAATGTCACCAACAATTCACAAAGTATTAGTCCACGGTTTTCAAATAAATAATTCGACGTTGGTTCCACTAGGATCCTTAGGCGAAAATGCTTCAGAAGCACGGAATAAGTTTTACAAAAAAGACCGACTCTCACACGCAAGGAAAAATAGTCGAATCAATACTATGACTGACCTTTTCCACAGGGCGATAGATTCCTCGGATCTTCATTTCTATCTAGTGTCTGTTTAAAGCAAAGAGAAAGAAAAAACACAAAAAAACCTCTTCCCAAAGAAGTATCAAGTCTTTTGGAGTTGGCGTCTACCGAAAATAAAAACCCAAATGAAAAAGAATTGGTCGTGCCATCTGATTCTGATTCTGATGAGGACCTAAATAAAGGATGCTCTATAGTACTAGAAGAAGAAGAAGATGACATTTAAAACAAAAACCAATATATTTATGACTATATATTCCATTTATGTAAGATATTTAAGTCATTCCTAAAAAAAATGTAACTAACTTGTCTGAAATCATAGTTATACTCAATTTATAATAATACTAGGAATTTGTTTGTATGGAAGGCAAAAGAGGGCGTGGGCGTACAGACTTAAAAATTTGTGTGCATACTCTTATTTAAAAAAAAAAATTTTGGACAAAGTTTGGGGTCTGTAAGTCAATTTTTAGAGTTTATGCCAAAAAAATCGACTTTTGGACCATAGTGCATTGTGAGAAGATTTCACACGATTTCTTCGGGGAACAATTAACGATCCTAAATTTTGGGTTTGGTCCGAGTTATGGATAAAATCACCACTTTTACGAATTTAATATATTAAGTCTCTTCGCTTTTGGCTTTGTTTGGGAAGAAAGACGAACTGTTTTACTTCAAGTTCGTTTTTATGAACCATTTCCAAATGCCTTGCAAACTTGGATTGCAGTTTGTTGCAAAACATGCATAAATGTCTCTTGCATTTTTATTCTGTTTTTGCTACCGACACTTTTAAAGCTTTCACATCTAAGAGACGGCATTCGGGATTGTATAAACAAGTTTTATTACCGCTATTGTTTGTCATTTCAGATTCATTTGGCTTTTAAGTAGAGCCCATAGTCCTGCTAGAATCTTGCCGGTTATTTCCAAAGCATTATTCATTGTAGAAAGGTTTCGAACATATTTTCACCAAGATCGTTAGTAGAATTTGAATCAGGGACAAGATCTCCTTCCCATATGGTTTCAGAAAAGTCGGTTGTCTCAAGGAAAGCATGACTTTCAGGGATTTTATCATACGCCATTTCCAATTTCTTGGGATCGATTTTCTTCTTAAAAAGAAATTAGTTTTGAGTTACTCTTCTTCAATAACACAGTTCAACAAATATTGGGTTATTGCTGGCCCTCCAATGATTCCTCAGAATTTCTCAAGCTCGTCAAGTTTTTGAGAAATCGATGCTCAAAGTTGTTAAAAGTACCTAAAACGCCACTATTTTAAAAGTTCATTATAAAGCAATCTTAAGCGGAAAAAGGCACTTGAAAATTAAGATGCATAGATGGAACTATAATCTTTGGACGGCAACTAACCGAATTCCTGGATGTTGGTCCCAGAACCATAAGTAAATTAAAAAAGATGTACAATTTATTTCGACAAACAACTTAACATAGCTGTGTGTCGACACAGCCTTTTTGAAAACCTCTGTCGAGCGGTACCAAATTCAGTCGAGGGCCAGGGATACTCAATATTTGTAGAACAGTGTAATCTATACATCTAAGCTTTGTATAAAAGTGAATGTATGTAAGGGAAAGAGTCAAAGGGCGTGTTCACCAGCATACATTTAAGATCAAACATCATCCACAAGGAACTATAAGTAAAAAACAGTATGCGTAAAAATCATCGTTTTGATTTTTAATGACAGATTGAATTTTTGTGTATTTTTTATTTATCCTAATCACAAAAATTTGCAATCAGATTTGCAATAGTTCATTACAATAATCGAACTATATCCATCGATTTCGTGTCATCGATTTGTGCTGGTAAACAAGGTCATTGACTATGTGTCATGTCAGTAAACCGGTTTAGAGCCATGCGTTGGAAATGTGAAGTTGAATGAGTCTGGACGAGATCAAATGTTAATATGTATCGACTTGGACCCAGTTGAAACTTGAAACATAGTTCCATAAGGCAAAGGCCCCGGGCTAAGCCGGGTATTCAGCTAGTAAAAAATATTTTCAATTAACCAAACACGATTTCACCAAGAACGTTTGTGAAAATTTCTTCCAAAACAGCTTCAGGTTGCACATCCGTCATAGTTTTGGTGAAGAGGTATTCTTTACCGGCTCTTCCACTTTGAGTCTTAGCTACTAACGTTTTTGGGCATTTTTTCTTCCTTTTCTGTTTTTGAACTGGATCGAGGTGGACTTCATATTCGCAATTTTTTTTACAAATCGAAGGCATTTTTCAAGATATATTTTTATTAATATTAGGCTTATTTCATAAGGCTAGGATGACTCGTTCAAGAGCTTGCAAGTTATAGAAATTAAAGAAGTTTCACATCAAAAAAAATATTTGACAAAATGAAGGGAAGCTATCTTCGGCTTGGCAGAAGTTTATATACCCTTGAAGCTCTTATAAATATTCACGACGCCTACTAAGTCTATTTTTATACCCTTGCAGAGAGTATTATAAAATTTTCCTAATGTTTGTAACGCATTGAAGAAAGCATCTCCTACCACATATTCTTGATCAAAATGAGGAGCTGAGTTGATTAGTCCGTCCGTCTGAGTGTTTCTATGCTATCTCCTCCGTCAGTTTTAAAGCCGAGCCGAAGTTAACTTTCCTTTATTTTTAAGATATATAATTGTCCATAAGATTTACCAAACATATCATCGGTGAGATACAGCGGTTCTAGTACCGTTACAAGAGAGCTGAACAACTCGCCTCTACAGGGTGGCTGATGAATATTGCAACATTAAGAAAGTCAAATAACTTTTTTTCAGTGTATGAAATTCACATTTTTCAACCCAGTTTAAAGCTCATTCAATTTTATTAAATATAGCTTAATTAGATCTAAAAATAATCGAATTAAATGCCCCCTGTTCGTTGGTGCATGTGCGGCATCTTATCAAAAAGTTGTTCATTACTGCTTGGAGAGTTGACACAGGAATATCCGCAATTGTTGCTCTAATGGATTGCTTAAGTTCATTCAAATTTGTCGGTTTTTTGTAGACTTCTCGTTTGCAATAACCCCACAAGAAAAAGCTTCGAGAGTTGACACAGAAATAGGCGCAATTGTTGCTCTAATGGATTGCTTAAGTTCATTCAAATTTGTCGTTTTTTTATAGACTTCTCGTTTGCAATAACCCCACAAGAAAAAGTCAGGTGCAGTAAGGTCGGGCGACCTGGGGGGCCCACGGAATGTGGAGTTTCAGGATATCAGTTTATTGGGAAATTTTCGTCGCAACTCTGTCATAACAGGCTGGGCTATGTGAGTAGTTGTACCATCTTGCTGAAACCACACTGACATGAAAGGAATTCTCTTTCGGCGTAATTCTGGATAGAAAAACTCTCTCAACATGCTCAAGTAACGGTCTCCAGTAACAGTAACGGTGTGACCGTTCTCTTCAAAGAAGAAGGGCCCGACAATGCAGCATGATGAAACTGCACACCACACTGCGACTCGAAGTGGATGCAATTCCGTCTTATGGAGTATCTGTGGGTTGAAAGCACTCCATACTCGACAATTTTGTTTGTTTATGTTGCCGTTTAAGTCGAAATGGGGCCCGTCAGACATAAAGAGACAGTTCAACATGTTTTCGTCCTTTTCCACCATTTGAAGCATCTTCTGGCAAAATTCCAAGTGAATCGGCCAGTCTGCTGCGTTCAGTTTGTTGGTCATTTGAACTTTATATGGGAATAAGTTCAAATCATTGTGCATAATTGACTGCAATGATTGTCTACTTATACCCATTTGAGCAGATAAGTTCCTTGTCGAAACTCTTGGATTGTTTTGTATGGCTGCAGCTATTGTCTCCTCCGTTCGAACTGTAGGGTTTCAATGGTTAGGTCTTTTTTCAACTGTCCCACGTTCGGCAAATTGTAAACAAGTCTCATTATGGTCCATCTGGTCTGAGGATCGCCGCCAAACGTGCGCCTATACTCTCTTTGAACCGAAACTACGGACACCAGGGCGTGATAGCGGTGGAAAATCCAAATTCTTGTTTCAGTTTCCCAATTATTCATTTTCCATAAATTTAAAGATCAATCTACAAAACAAAACAAAAAAATTAAGTAGATTCATCAAATAGAAAAAAAGTTATTAATTTTTTTTTGGTAGCAGCTTTCATTAGCCACCCTGTACCAGGGTATTTAGAATCCATTTCCGATTTCTCATCAATTTCACGATCTGCATCGGGCGGTGATTCAGCTAAAACTGCAGTAACATCTGCGCAAGCTGTTTTAGACGGCTTAGCCGTGGAATTCATTTTCTATGCCTTTTTCCCACTGGCTTATCGACATCTTCAAATCTTCTGAAAATCGAAAGAAATTTGAAAATTATCGGGCCTGTTCCGAATTCCGAAAACGAGTGGAATTGCGGCAAATCGAGTTGATTGCTGTTCCGAATTCCGCAAATCGACAAGAATTGTCGTTTTCAAAACGAGCGCTGCAGAGTCAGCGGAATTAAAATTAATTGCAAATTAAAGCATTAAACTACTTCCCCAATATGACAAACTAAAAATTCGAAATTAGTTGAACATTTTTAAGATCGTTTAACATCATTACTTAATCTGTTTTAAGTTTAATTATAATTTTACAGAATTTTTGTATAAACTTCTATTAAATATTGCATGAAAAACAAAACCAAGCGGCCGTGACCAAACCGAGCTGTTCTGAATTCCACTTTACTATTTAGTCGATTTCGACCTTCAATCGGCGGCTGCTAGGGTTGCTGCATTTGAATTTATTTAATCGGACTGCATTTTTTATAAGCTTGCAAAGGGTATTATAAAATTGTGCGGATGTTTGTAACGCATTGAAGAAAGCATCTCCGACCACATAAAGTATATATATTCTTGATCAGCATGACGAGCTGAGTTGATTTAGCCCTGTCCGTCTGTCCGTCCGTCCGTCTGTCCGTCTGTCTGTTTCTATGCTATCTCCTCCGTCAGTTTTAAAGCTATCCTCACCAAACTTTGCACGAAGTCTTCTGGTACATATACACTGCACATTTGTCGGAACCGGCCGGATTGGATAACTGTAGCATATAGCTGCTATAGGAACGATCGGTCGAAAAACTAGTCTTAGTGAGAAAAACTTTTTTGTTTTTAATGAAAATGCCTCCAAAGTGCATATTTCTTAGTTTACTATCCTTTTACATGATTTCACTAAGTTTGGTTGAAATCGGATGACTATAGCATATAGCTGCCATAGGAACGATCGGTCGAAAAACTAGTTCTAGTGAGGACAACTTTTTGGTTTTTAGTGAAAACGTCCTTTTCATTGGCTACACTTAATGTATATACTTTTACACATTTCTACAAAGTTTGGTCGAAATCGGATGACTATAGCATATAGCTGCCATAGGAACGATCGGTCGAAAAACTAGTTCTAGTAAGGAAAACTTTTTTGTTTTTAATGAAAACGTCCTTATCATTGGCATACACTTATTTTATATACTTTTACCCATTTCTACAAAGTTTGGTCGAAATCGGATGACTATAGCATATAGCTGCCATAGGAACGGTCGGTCGAAAAACTAGTTCGAGTGAGGAAAACTTTTTTGTTTTTAATGGAAACGTCCCTTACGATGCCAAATATTTATTTTAAGTACTTTTAAACAAATTTACAAACTTTTGTCAAAATCGGATGACTATAGTATATAGCTGCAGTATGAATGATCGGTCGAAAAAGAAGTTCTAGTGAGAAAAACTTTTTTGTTTTAAATGGAATCACCTCTAAATTTCGTAATTAACAGTGTATTATGCTTATCCATAATATCCAAGTTTGGTCGAAATCAGACATCTAAATAGTATCGATCCCATAGAAAAATAAGGTCAAAAAAGTAGTCTTAGTTAGAAAAACTTTTTAGTTTTCAATGAAAGCTGCAAGGGTATACAAAACTTCGGCCGAGCCGAAGTTAACTTTCCCCTATTTTTCTATTTCACTTAGCTATGTCTAGCCATATTTGATATGACATATTCAAATGAAATATTTAAATACTGATTTAAGTAAAAATAAATGGATTTAAAGAGTAAATAAGAGCTTTATAAATTTAAATTAGGGAGAAGATGGCAACTCTGTCTGCTGACGATAAACAAACAGTTCGAAACGTAACCAAATCGTTCGGAATTGGGAACAGCAAATAGTAAAACGCTCGTTATCGTTTCGTTTTTACTTTTTGAAAACGTTCGGAATTCGGAACAGGCCTGTATATTTTTATTAGCTGGACTGCAACCTTTGAGATTTCATAACCTTGCAGAGCGTATTAAAAAATAGTTTGGATTATAAAAATTGGCATGTATTGCTTGTAAGCATTTTATACTTGTTGCAAGGGTATACAAACTTCGGCGGATCCGAAGTTAACTTTCCTCTGTTTTAAGTATATATATATATAATTATCCCTAAGACTTACCAATTATGAAATGGAACGGGTTTGGTACCGTTAAAAGAGAGCTGGACAACTCGCTTCTACCAGAATCTTTAGAAGCCACCTCCTATTCGGCTGATTCGGCTAAAACTGCGGTTACAGTTGCGCTAGCTGTTTTAGACGGCTTAGAGGTAGAATTCATTTTCACCACCCGTTTTTTTAGTGCTTCATGGTCGCATTGGCTATCCGATGAAAAGAATATGAAGTTAATAATTATACATATGGGCATTTCCACAGCACGCACGCGAAAGTCGTACGAATTTCTTAACCTTCATCATAAAGAAAAACAAAGAAAAACTTTAAAATAAATTTGTCCATATTGGTTTTTGAATAGCATTTTAGTAGCACTATTTTGAATGTATAAGCTGCGAGTTGTAGAAAGAGAAGGTCCCAAGATACTGGCAAACAAAAAGGAATACGTTATGTGACAGAATATGGAAGTGCGCTTTTTTGGCTTTCATAAAAATTCAAAAATCTGCGAATCCCGTTCGATTTTCTTAATACAACTATATTTTAATACGATCTGCAATCATGTTACTATATATTTAGAGCTGATTCGTTGAAAAATAAATGTTGGCCAAATTTTTCTCTATGATTACTTTTGTAGTTTCTTTGATAATGCAAAGAAAAAACTTACTGTTCATTGCACTCACATAGTTTGTTATGGTTTCTTATGCAATCTTTGTTTACATTTTGTACCCTTAAAATGACTTTAGAGAGCAAAACTTAATGAAATCTATAGGAGCTTTTTTTGGAAAAAAACATGCAAAAGAATGATAAAAATAAGAAAAACTGTGATTGCTCGACTTTGCATTTGAAAATCTCGAAATGGAATATGAGTAAATTTAAGATTGGCTTAAACTAGTTTAATTTTATTCAGGCCTGTTCCGAATTCCGTACGTTTTCAAAATGTAAAATGTAAAACGAAATGTAAACGCAAAATGTAAAACGAACGTTTTACTTTTTGCTGTTCCCAATTCCGAACGATTTGGTTACGTTTCGACTTTTCGAACTCGGTTTCGAAAACAGCTGGCTGGCTGGCCTGCGCACGTGTTTGTGTATATCGGCAGCAGCCAGAGTTGTCAAAGTATAAAGCTCTTATTTACTCTTTACATCCATTTATTTTTACTAAAAACAGCAATTAAATATTTCATTTGAATATGTCATATCAAATATGGTTAAACATAGCTGAGTGAAATCGAAAAAGTGCTGACCGATTAAATATATTCATATGCAGCAACCCTAGCAGCCGCCGATTGAAGGTCGAAATCGACTGAAAAATAAAGTGGAGTTCAGAACAGCTCGGTTTGGTCGCGGTTTTGTTTTTCATGCAATATTTTATAGATGTTCATAAAAAAATTCTATTAAATTATATTTAAACTTAAAAAAGTTTAAGTAATGATGTTAAACGATCTGAAAAATGTTCAACTAATTTCGAATTTTTAGTTAATCATATTGGGGAAGTATTTTAATGCTTTTATTTGCAATTACTTTTAATTCCGCTGACTCTGCAGCGCACGTTTTGAAAACGACAATTCTTGTCGATTTGCGGAATACGGAACAGCAATCAACTCGATTTGCGGCAATTCCACTCGTTTTCGGAATTCAGAACAGGCCCGATTGTTTCCCGATATAAATATGATCGAAAAAAGAGTTTTTAAGTACTTTTAATTTTTTTGCTCGGCGGTGGACCTTTCTGTGGAAATGCCCATATGCGACAAAATTTATTTTCAGAACAGATACATATGCACATTTATTTATCGGGCGCTGTTCCGAATTCCGAAACGAGTGAAATTGCCGCAAATCGAGTTGATTGCTGTTCCGAATTAACCGAGCAAGAATTGTCGCAGAGTCTTATGTCAATAAATTACTTTCCTCATGATAAACTAAAAATTGAAATTAGTTGAACATTTTAAGATCGTTTAACATCATTACTTAATCTGTTTTAAGTTTAGTTATAATTTTACAGAATTTTTTATAAACTTCAATGAAAATATTGCATAAAAAACAAAACCGAGCGGCGTGAGCAAACCGAGCTGTTCTGAATTCCACTTTGCTTTTAGTCGATTGCGGCCTACAATCGGCGGCTGCTAGGGTTGCTGCATATGAATTTATTTAATCGGACTGCACTTTTTCAATTTCACTTAGCTATGTTTAACCATAATTGATATGACATATTCAAATGAAATATTTAAATACTGGTTTAAGTAAAAATAAATGGATTTAAATTAATAAAAAATTTAAATTGGAGATGATGACAACTCTGTCTGCTGACGATATACACAAACACGTAAGCAGCCCAGTCAGCCAGCTGTTTTCGAAACCGAGTTCGAAAAGTCGAAACGTAACCAAATCGTTCGGAATTGGGAACAGCAAATAGTAAAACGCTCGTTTTCGTTTCGTTTTTACTTTTTGAAAACGTTCGGAATTCGGAACAGGCCTGTATATGTACATCCGTGCATGCATATGTTATTAAACTTGTACTGTTTATTCTCTGTACCAGAGGTACACAGAGTATATTAAGTTTGTGCAGAAGGAAGCATCTCGGACCCTGTAAAGTGTATATATTCTTTATCAGCATCAACGCAACGGTGATGGGCAGCACTTCACAGGTACAGAGTATGTTATAGTCGGGCTTGACCGACTTTTTTCTTGTTTTTTATTGAAATTACAGCTGCGGGTACCAGCAATTATACATACAAGTGTAAACATTCGCCGCAAACACTTACAAAAGATCCCGCAAAATACATATGCGTGCGCGATCTACCATGTTAGTTTATCGATGGAAATGCGCTCGATTTGCCTGAATTATTTGCATTCACATGCACACATAAACGCTTACAAAAACTCCTGCAACTGCAAAAAAACGGTACATACTGTAAGGTAGTGTCTAAGACTGAGGTATAACTCAGTCAGGCCAAGGGCACTTACAGAAAATTTATAAGTGCTGGGACTACTAGGACTGTAGGGGATCGTGCTCAATTCAGGTGGGGGTCTGAATTTGCGTGTAAGGAAACACTGTGGATAGGAGGGCAGGGTATCTGTGGCCGGGGCCAATGTATGACCAATCGCACCGGAGGTTGATCACCAATAGCCGGGACAAGGAGTCGAGAAAATCCCTGGTAATGAACACGCGTCGCCTGTGGCAAACTGTATCTGAGGTTTAACACCTAGCTGAAACAGTAACCAACTAGTTAAATCTGAGGTTAACACCTAGAGCAGAAATAGGTTCTAGCCAGATCAGAGGTTTACACCTAAAGCAAATATAACTGTGCGTTGTCTCCGAGGTTATCACCTGGGGCGGAACACAACCACAAGTTATACCCGAGGTTAAATCACCTAGCAGAAATGGTAGCCGCAGCACGTGGTTCGTCTGTGATCACTCGTACCTGAGGTTAAAACACCTACGGCAGCCGAGACCGAAGATAAGAGAGAAAACGGGGTGTCAGATACGCCTCTCCTACAACCCTACCTACGCCTACAATAAAGTGGGTTACTAGTTCAATGAATCTAGAAATGGCCAGGCGGAGGGCACGTGGTGTCAGCGGCAAACTAAATCTGAGGTTTGACACCTAAAGCAGAGGTAGTGACTAACTATAACTGGGGTATAACACCTAAAGCAGAAATAGTGTCTCTTAAAACCCGGGGCCTGAACACCCATGAGCAGAAATAGTTACAGGTTGCATCCGAGGTTCATCACTAACGTAGACACAACCTCAAATAAATCCGAGGTTTAATCACCTGGCAGGGAATGGCAGCCGTGTCACATGGCTCGTCTCTGATCACTCGTGTATGAGGTCAAGCACCTATGCAGACAACGAGGGATCAACGCAAAGGAAAGAAAATTGTGGGAAATAAAAAAGGGGTTGGTTAGCATCTTTTTTTTATCAAGGGCGGGTTCAGTCGGATGGCGAAGTGAAACTACCTAGCCGAGAGCACGTGTCGTCTACGGAAAACTATATCTGAGGTTTATCACCTAAAGCAGATATAGTGACCTAACTGAGGTTAACACCTAAGGCTGAAATAGTGACTGGCCAGGTCAGAGGTTAACACCTGAGCAGAAATAGTTACGGGTTGTGTCTGAGGTTATCACCTAGAGCAGAGAACAACCACAAACTAGATCCGAGGTGTTCACCTGGCAGAAATAGTATCCGTATCACGCGGCTCGCCTATGATTACTCGTGTTTGAGGTTAAACACCTAGGCAGACCACGAGGAATCGAAAAGGCTTAGGAAAATTTAGGAGTACTTGGGTCACTTGTTGGCGTTTTTTTCCATCCCTGGGGCTTAACACCAGAAGCAGTTTGTCCACGAAAAATATGGGCAGGGGTTATGGTTAATTTGTAGAATTTATTTCACAATTTGGGTAAAAAAATGCCTGTACCGCACCTGTAGTTTCCCCCCTTCAACAAAAATGGCCACCCGTCAGCTTACTATGTGCGTCGGTGTGACGTTTGTTTCCCGTTTGGTGGCCGTTGCGTTTGAACGAAACTGTGTGTGTGTGTGTTTGTTGCGTTGGCTGGCCGTTACTTTTAAATAGCTGACGAGCTAGAGGTGGACTATCGTTTTAAACTCTTAGATGTGTGTTTAAGTCCTCTTCATGGAGGCACGGGTTTTATATTTACTTAGCTTATTAATAGGAAATGAACAATGAATAATTAAGAAATGAAAAATGAAAGAGCAACAAAGAACTAATATCAATGGGGCGCATTTTGTTGCGTTCTGATACTTAAATACATATGCAGGTGGGCGAGTTTTGTTAGGATTGTGTGTGTGTGTGAGTGCAAAATTACCCTTCAGTACTCAGCATTAGTGAATCACCAAAGATTCACCGATGAATCATAGGTGACCTCCCATACAAATTATGCATGAATTTAACATTGGCATGTCCCTAGGCGTTCACGCATGACAGTTTATGGGTGAATCACACATGAATTCACGAATCGACTCATCGATGATTCACACATGATTTCTTTGCAAAATTCACTGATGAATTCACCTATAAATTCATATTTGATTCACCCATAATTCCTCGCTGACTTTTGCAAAGAAATCATTCGTGAATCATCGATGAAATTGTGGCAGGATTCCTTAATGAATCTCTCTATAAATTCATATTAGATTCACCTATGAATCTAGAAAGACTTTTGACAAGAATTCATGGGTGCATCATCGATGAAATTGTTTCAAAGTTCCTCAATGATTCAGCAAGGACTTATCCCCGATTCATAAGCAAGCAATATTGTATATTTTTATTCATTTATTAAATCATATTTGTTCATTTATATTTTATTATATATTCACTTTTCTTTAATATTAAATATTTTCTTTAATATTTTCTGAAATAATTTAATTTAATATTTTCTTTAATAAAAACAAATCTGCACACAACTAATTCACATTTGTACATATGTAAATTTATAAATAATTTCACCAACAACAAAGCACTGTCACATAGCGGCCATAAAAATTATTTTAAAATGTACATAATACATAATATAATTCGCGCAAAGGTGACGAAGCGACGATTCATCTCTTATAAACTGTTTATCACTTCTCTTATAACTATTTACCTGTTTAATAATTGGTAATAAACAAGAGTTGTTTTAAAAAAATTCGCTTTTTGAGGCTAAAAAATTTTTTGCGCTGCAGAAATGCTCCACTGAAAATTTTCTGGCAAGTGGCGATTGGAAAGAGGCAGCACGCGTCAAACGCAAAAACAAAAAACTAAGTTATTTCACTTCTTCCTTGTCTCTTGTATTCTGCGCGCGATACCCTTTCAACTCATATTATGTAAGGGCATATCCGACTTAAGAAGTATTTGTGTACATTTTTTAATGATGCATAAATAAATTATTTATTTTGGGATAATAATAATAAAAGTCTATATTAGGGCTATTCCACTAACGATCAGTGCAATCCACTTATTCAAAATTCTTTTATATACATATAAAATATGGTTTTTATGTTCGGTAAAATTTGAAGGGTATGCAAACTTCTTCGTTCGGCGATGGCAAAAATTCTTTTGAGTGCCTGTGTGTCGCAGCGCGACGGCTAACATTTCTTGTGACTGCATTTGCAAATTTGCAACAACAAATAGACACAAAATTCTGTTCTGCCGACGTCGACGTCAAAGCAGATGCGGGAACAAGGCATGAATTTGACGATGCATGAATTCTAGAACTGAAGGGTAATTACAAAAAAAGCGCGCATTTCCAGCAATAAACTCGTACACACTTACAGGGTAAATCACTCACATTTATTTCTATGTACATCCGAGCATGCATATGTTTTTAAGCTTGCACTGTTATTTTCTTGGAGCTGCAGCTGCGTGTACGCGAAACTATACATATGTACACATTCACACACAAACACTTACAAAACTTCCGCAAAATACATATGCGGGCGTGAGTTTTTCGATGGCAAAGCGCACGATTTTCCTGAATTATTTGCATTTTTTACTTACCCAGACTACATTTAATTCTGCACATTTAAACTTAATATTTCCTCGCTCACTACAAATAAACAATGCTTTCAATTTACTTACCTCCACAATCAGTTTTAACGTCTTCAAACCATGCGTTATTAAACTTCCCAAGGCTCTTTTTGCCTTTTTGGTTAAATATTTTGTATTGAAGTAAAACGAAAAACTCGCCACACTCGATTAGAAAAAACATTTTGTCGCTCCGGAGGTTGCGCTTTGAGTGACCATGTAATCAAATCGCACACACAAGCTCATTCTTGGATCACTGAACTAGTTCATGCACCAATGTGCTTAATAATGAAATCCCTTGCAACTGAATCACAGCAATGATTATTAGCAACCATATAAAGGGTGATTTTTTAAGAGCTATAGGAAAGTTAAAAAAAAAAACACATACAATTCAGAAAAATGCATGAAATCTTTATTTGAATCGATAGTACGGTCCATATAATTTAATGTTTGAAGATTATTTCATGCAAATGTTGACCGTGACTGCGCCTCAAATGGTCCATCCGCTTAGTCCAATTTTGGCATACTCTTTCCAACATTTCGGCCGGTATGTCACGAATAAATGCTTCAATGTTGTCTTCCGATGCGTCAATTGAAGCGGGCTTGTCTGTAGAGACATGAGCACAAGAAATAGTCTAAAGGCGTTAAATCGTACGATTTAGGCGGCCAATTGACCGGTCCCCGAACGTGAAATAAAATGTTCACCGAACTCGCCTCTCAATAAGTCCAATGTTGCGCGTGCCTGAAATGTCTGTCCAAACTCAAGATCGCTGATGAGTGAGGATTTGGTCCCTCATGAAACGTCGACCGATCAACCTGAAGCCTCCTTTGTTGTGTTGTGTGCCTCTGTTTAAAGTTATGCCAATAGCATAGCAAGACCTCGAGCCAGTAAAAACTGCAAGTTAACAGTATTAAGGTCATTAAAACAGTCATAAAAGTACTATAACGCATGGCACGGCGTTGTTGTGCGAAACGTAATAATAATAGTTTCACTGAAAACAACAAAAACTCCAGTTTGTATACACAAGCATTTTTGGTCTTTTGCTCCAGAAATGGCGGCCGTTGGTTGCCCACTGGTCCAAAGTCCAAAACGGAGGCCAAACACTTACAAAGGGGAATTGCTGTTTTAAGCTGTCTTTTTTGTGTTTTTGCGCGCATGCTGCCTTTGGAATTCCCAAACAGTTTTGCCGTCTCGGGCATGAAGAGACTGCTGTTTGGACAGACATTTCAGGCTCAAGATCGCTGATGAGTGAGGATTTGGTCCCTCATGAAACGTCGTCCGATCAACCTGAAGCCTTCTTTGTTGTGTTGTGTGCCTCTGTTTAAAGTTATGCCAATAGCATAGCAAGACCTCGAGCCAGTAAAAACTGCTAAAATATCACCCTTTATTAGAAACAAAAAGAATGTGTTGTTTGCGTTGGCCTGAAAGGGCAATATATATTTTCGGCTGTGGTGTGACTTAGCGGCTCAATCAAACATGACAGAAGCCTGGAAAATGCAATTTTATCTATATACTAGCTGAAAACCCGGTGTCGCCCGGGTTCTTATGATTCTTAAGAGAGCGATTATATTCAATCTAGTGCAGGATGCATGTCGGTACAAACATTTTGGACCGTGCGATCTTTTTTTCTATATACACGTCTTCATCTCTATCTATATAAAAAAGTTTGTCCTGGCTGACTGACTGACTGACTGATTGGCAATCATCGCACAGCCTAAACGGTAAGAGCTAGAGGGCTGAAATTTTGACCGGAGTTTCCTTATGCGGTGAAAGTGCGTACTAAGACGGGGTTTTGGAAAATTCCACCCGGAAAAGCCGGAAAAGCGTCGGGAAAGTTTGTATGGGGAAAATTTTATTTTTCATCCGATTGACTTGAAATTCGGTTTGTAAGCATAGTATGCAAAATAATTGGACACGTGTTTTTCCGATTTCGGAAAATCGACCCACAAGGAAAATTCTCGGAAAAATTCGATATTGAAAAAATCTATTTTTGATCCTATTGACTTGAAATTCGGTTTGTAAGGACAGTAGGTGAAGCTAAATTGTAAAGTGATTTTTTCGATGCAGGAAAATTCGACCGTAGGGTCGGGAAATTCACGGAAAGCGTCGGAAAAGTTTGAAAGGGTAAATTTTTTATTTTTCATCCAATTGACTTGAAATTTGGTTTGTAAGGACAGTAACAGAAATAAATTGATAAGTGATTCTAATGCTGAAAAATTGACCGTAGGGTTTTACTGGGAATTGATTGTTTGTATATTTGCGTTAGTTTTCCAAATTCGGAAAATCCGCCACTGGAAAATTCACGGAAATTTCGATATGCACAAATCTATTTTTCATCCGATTGACTTGAAATTCGGTTTGTAAGGACAGTAAATGAAATAAATTGAAATGCGATTTACCGATGCTGGAAAACCGAATTTCCAAGTCAATCGGATGAAAAATAGATTTTTCACATTCTTGAAAAATTTCTTAACCAGAACTTTTTTTTAATACTCGAATTCAAACGTGCCAATCGGATGAAAAATAAAAAACAAACCCAATCAAACGCCCCTTTCCCGACTTGCCGGGGTGGAATTTGCCAAAAATCGAGAAAAGCCCTGTCCGAGTATCTTTGCTATGCATCGGTTCCGATGAGTCAGGACGCACTATTTTATATAGAGACTACTATGCCCCTTGCCGCTGCGCCGCCGTTAAGCTATTTTAACCGATAAGGTAATGTTTTTCTTTCCGACTGGGGTGATTTCGCGAACGCGGTGCGGTTAAAAATAAAACTTTCTACATTCCGATCTTGGTGGTGAACTTTTCAAATTTAAAGCTTACCAAGAAAATTTGATAAAGATCGGCCAACAAATAACATCTTCCACCAATTCTCCAACCATTCCTCAAAGTTGCATTGCATCCGGATGAACGCTATAATTTTTCAAATTTCGCAGATTGTGCACCATTTTACGCCCATTTCTTCTGCTTAAAAACCTTCCGGGCAAGCGTTTAGCCAACCCTCAAAGTTTCACCGAGATTAAGAATTTTGCAAATATTGCGGTTTTTGGACTATTTTCCACCTCCATGTCCACCTACAGGTCCATTTCCATGGACACCTCCATAGCCACCTACCCCCATGGCCACCTCCATGGCCACCTCCATGGACACCTCCATGGCCACCTCCATAGCCACCTCCATAGCCACCACCATGGCCACCTCCATGGCCACCTGCACTGCCACCTCCATGGCCACCTGCACTGCCGCCTCCATGGTTACCTCCATGGCCACCTCAATGGCCACTTTCAGGTCCACGTCCACTTCCACGTCCAGGTCCAGTGCCAGCTCCAGGTCGAGGTCCAGGTCCCGCACACAGCCAGTACAATGAAAAACGGCAGCCCGAGTTACTGTTATTTCGTTATTTCTTATACTATCCTTACAAACCAAGTTTAAAGCCAATCGTATGAAAATAGGTTTTTGTCTGCTGAGTTTTCCGACCCTAAGGTCAAATATTCCAACTTCAGAAAATAACATTACAAATTATATCACTTACTATCCTTACAAACCGAATTTCAAGTCAATCGGATGAAAAAAGATTTTGCATATCGAATTTCCCGGGAATTTTCCTTGCGCGCAGATTTTTCGAAATCGGGAAAATACGTGTTCAATTATTTATCATACTTTGCTTACAAACCGAAATTCAAGTCAATCGGACGACAAATAAAATTCTCACCATACAGACTTTTCCGACGCTTTTCGGGGGATTTTCCAATTTCCCATCATCGAAAAATCACATTTCAATTCATTTCACTTACTGTCCTTACAAACAGAATTTCAAATCAATCCGATGAATAATAGATTTTGGCATATCGAATTTCCCGGGTATTTTCCTTGCGGGCAGATTTTCCGAAATCGGGAAAAGACGTGTCCAATTATTTCGTATGCTTCGCTTACACGCTTACAAACCCAGTTTCAAGTCAATAGGATGAAAAAAAAATTTTCCCAACGCACACTTTTCCGACGCTTTTCCTGGAATTTTCCCACCCTACGGTCGAATTTTCCAGCATCGGAAAATCACATTTCAATTTATTTCACTCATTTTCCTTACAAACCGAATTTCAAGTCAATCGGATGAAAAATAGATTTTTGCATATCGAATTTCCCAAGAATTTTCCATGTGGGCGGATTTTCCGAAATCGGAAATATATATCAGTCAGTCAGGACAAACTTTTTTATATATATAGAGATTAAGTATTATTAATTAAGTTTTACATAAGTGGACGTGACGATCAACTCAATTATCAATATGATGTAGTAAAGGCATTATGATTACTTCGTTCAAGAAGGGGATAACTACCGCCTTACAAATCAATTCGCTTAATCGAAAAATTTCTTCACATGGTGAAGGCTCCGCTTCGCAGGTTTGTGAATCTCCTTGCTTTGAATTCATTGTCAGAATTTTTCATAATTGACACAATGACTACAGGAATATCTCCCTCAATAAAGCAGTAATTATCAGGCTTTTTTCCATTAATGTGCTCCCTTTAAATTTAATCAATTTATTCATTTTCAAACGGTCTGATGTATATATGACAGGTGAATAGTTCTCTTCGTTTATTCTTCTATAAATTTGCTGTAATATTTTTGTTGGCTTTCGAACGTAACTTTTCAAGTGCTGTAAGTAATTTTCGAAAGCATACGCCGAGCCGTTAACTGGATCGCCAATCTGCTCTACTGTTTGTTGTACATGGAATAGGCTGTGAATATTGTAGGAGACACTATTTTCACCAAATATTAGTGGAAAATTCTCAACAAATAGCTGCAACATACGCTGACAGGTTTCCAAATTTAATTCTCGGTGGTAAGGACAGCACAGCATCCTGTAGGCGCAATGCAGTAACTTAAACTCATAATATTGGTCGTCAGATAATTCATTATTAAAAACCAAAATTCCAGTGTATAGTAACAATTGCCTGAATTCCGTCGCCTTCCAATTTGACAGTCAAGGCTTTCTTGCGAATTCTCTAGGGATATTTTTGCGTAAGCCAATTATCTTTTGGGATATGTTATTCTTTTTCTGTGTCGTTAATTTATTACAAATTTTATTAGTTATTCATAAAAAAAATTTACGCATGACGCCCAAATCGAATAAATGCATGCAGTCTAGAGAAATTTTGGCTTTTTATGTTTCATTTCAGTGTTCATTTTGTTATGGACGTGCTTTATTTTCGAGGGCATGCCGGCTGGCTCAGCGCATCTCTAGGGGGGATCTTCCTACCCACAGTCCTAACAATCCAAAACGACAAACCTCATCACTAACAAAAAAACTCATCTCCATTACAACAAAAACAAACAACTAAAAGCAAATAAACTAAAACAGACAACAGGACAACATGGAACCCTAAAACAAGGTATACTTAACAAGGTAGGCGCACAAGCTCTCTCTCTCTCTTTGCTTGCCGCTTAAGTGTCAGTCTGTGAACAACAGTCGTGAGGGAAGCATCTCCGCGCACGAATTTTTTCTGATTTGCCTCTTAATTTTGTCTGAGACTGTACGTGTTTTTGCTATGGCTCCACACTGCTGTATATGCAAGAAAAGCTATGAAAAAAACAGAATACGAAAAGCTTTTTGCGATTTCACATAAGATTTTTTTTAAAAAAGGTCCAAAAACAGCCTCGACATGAAGAATCCACCCTTAACTATTCTGGACTCAGTGTATGTATATATGTATGTATATATTGCATGCACGTACAAATTTCTTTGCTTTGACTCAAGCCAAGGTATACTTAACTAAGTATGCCTTGACTCAAGCGAGAGCAAAAATTCATTACTCTCTCGCTCTCGCTCATTTTGACATTTATATAAGCGGCAATGAGAGAGCAAGTGCGGCTACCTTGTTAAGTATACCTTGCCCTAAAACAGGTGGCTTCGATGGACTTGCCACAACGTTCTCTCCCATCCTGTGATGCTCTTTCCTAGAGGCATCACCCAATCAGCAGGGCTGGATTCACCTAATCCATGCTTGTGGTACCGTTTCCCTCTCCCTCCAACGTAAAACTTACGCCATCATCTCAACAGTAAGGTACATTTTATATATTACTGATGATTGTTACAGAGATCATGATTTTTTTCTAATTTCCTAGCATCAGATACAATCTAATAATTATAATTAATAACAATTTCTTTTCTCTGTTCAATGGACTTCGCACGCGGGCGTGGATAGCGGCCTTAAAATGATATATTTTGCAGGGTAAGGATGAATTCATCCACGATTTGTTTCCAATTAATTAATCTTTTTCTTCTATTTTATAGGTGTAACGCTTCCTACCTATTCTCTTTGGAGCTCCAACTGGAATCGGTGAGGGACACAATCAAACAATCTGCTCATCGAGGATTCACACAACCCTCCCGCTTTTAAGCTAAATTTTAGGTGCTGATCCGTACCCCGAATACGACGAAAACAGGACGATTACAAACATAAGAAAATATTTAATGCTAATTTTACTTAAAATTAATAAGTGTCGCGTGTGAGTTGCAAAACGAAAAATAAATAAATAAATAATATAAAAAAAAAAAAAGGTGCGTTGGTTTCCACACCCACGTAATTGCAAATTGATACTACTTCTTTCTCGGCGCCAACATGTGACGTATTTGGCGAAGGATTTGACGAGAAGTTTCCCACTTGAGTAATTGAGAACAGACGCCTCCTCGATGCGCACAAAAAAAATCTTTTTGGAACGGACTCACTTTGTTGTTATCCTCAAGCTTTAATGTTGCCTGGTCGGTGGTAGCCCAATCTTAGCGGTGGCGCAAGTCCCACAAAATTTTTGTACGAGGTGGCCGGGGCGAAATATTGCTCCTCCAGTGCTGGCTTAATTTGCTGGCCCAAATCCAAAATGTACGAGGTGGCCGGGGCGAAATGCTGCTCCTCCAACTCTCCAACAAAATTTTTGATCAGCCCAAAAATTCCCGCGTGGACGTGAAGGCATAAATTTAGCCTCCCAATAAATTAAAGCCGTGGCCGGGGACGAAAACCAATCCTCCAGGCCACGCTGAAACAAAACTTAATGTTTCACTAATTGGGCCCACTACGACCAACTTTTAACTCACTTTAAAAAAAAAAAACAAAATATTCACTATGTTCTTTTGAAGGAAAAATTTATCAAATATATATATATATATATTTGCGGCTTGCGTCCGCTCTCAAATTTTTGCACGCCAGACTGTGCCCTTGACAACGTCTGGTGTTCCCTTTATAGAGGCGCGGCCTTGGCCTAGTTGCCGTTAAAGATCCCATTCCCATGTTCCGGGTCATCGCCCGAATTCAGGGCCAAGGCCTAAGCCCTTAGCTTTGGGGTGGGAGGAGGACGCCTATCTACTCTGTACTTTACCCCGACTCCCGATCTCGCCCTGCAACCTGTAGAGTGGGATGGCGATCTTTTTTGTTCTGCTTTCCACCGTTGGATGGCGCTTTCTGATTCTGATCCCACTTCCCCTTCTTATACAAATTTCCCTTCGCCCTCCACTAACACACACTTAAAACCTATCGAAAATATCCCCCATCCCTAAAAAAAGGCTAAATATAAAATAAACAAAAAATGCAATGCCAACACCACGGAAAAATTTGTTGAGTGCCGCTGAAAACATAAGGCAAAACACACAAATATTTCCGCGCATTGGAGGATTCTGTCGATAATGGAGCCAGCTTGCATGGACTAAGAACGCGCCCTACGTGGGACACCCCACTTCAAAGCCGGGAAGTATATGTTTATTTATGTTTTGGCCGTGTGTACTTTGTGGCATTCTTCTTCTTCTTCCCACCTTCAGGTCATATTCGAATGTCTTTCGCGTGGTACACCCCGAGGCTACGACCCTGCAGGTCTTCCAAAAGGTACGCGTTACTCCCAATTGGCTTGACGACCCTCGCCTTCAGAAACTTTCGTGCGAACTTGGCGTTAAATCCTTTGCTGAATTCGCTCAATACAAAGTTCCTGCGATATACCTCTTGGCCAGGCTGCGCATGGAACACTCGCGCTCGCTTGTCATACTGCCCACGGCTTCTCTCATACGCCGTGTAGAGACGCTGTTGGACCTGATCTCGAATTACTTGGAATCAACCACTTCGTACTTCGTGGTCGCACATTGACTTGAGCCGCCTAGCTAGTCTGTAGTGTGCACCATTTAGGAACATATGATGTCCAAACACGGAGAAGAATGGTGTTACTCCAGTTGCAGTATGGACAGCATTCTGAATGGACACCTGTATTTCTGGTAAGTAAACATCCCATTCACGATGATCCTCACTTAAGTAGGCTCTTATTGCTGTCAGCACACTCCGGTTCAGCCTTTCCGATGCATTGCTCTATGGTGAGTAAACTGGTGTCTTCATATGCCTAACTCCGAACGCTTCAATCATCTCTTGAAAAGTCTTCGACAAGAACTGACGCCCATTGTCCGAATGTATGATCTCGGGCACCCCGAACCTATAAAATACTTCTTTGACTAAGAAGTCAACGACATTGGTGGCAGTGGCTTCTCGCATGGCCTTCAACATGGTATATTTTGAGAAGTGGTCCACAACGATAAAAATCCATGCGTGCCCTTGCTTGGAACGTGGATATTTGCCGAGAAAGTCTATGTATAGCTTTTGGAATGGCCTCTCGGTTTGCACCTGCTGACCAATTCCTACTCCCATTCTAAAATTCGGCGCTTTCGTCTCTTTACAGGTCTCACACTGTTGGATAAACCGTCGCACTTGGACTGTCATGCCAGGCCAGTAATACTGCCTTCGAAGCTTCTCTAGCGTCTTCGCTACACCTCCATGAGCAGCTTTCTCATCCACATGAGCGTTCTCCACCAATGTAGACGTCACCTCTGAGGGCACCCATAACTTCCATTCGGTTTTGTTCAGTTCGTCCTCCCATTGGCCAGGCATTCGTTTGAACAATACCCCATTCTCCACACGAATATCAGGTAAGGATTCAACATTTTGCTGAGCTTCCCCAACAATCGCCTGGTATTCATCTGATTCGAAAGCTGTCGTCTCAAATCCCAACATCTCTTCCGGATTCATGAGGATTTCATCTACGCTGCGAGACAACGTGTCTGCAACAACGTTCTCGCTACCCTTTTTGTGTTCAATGCAGAAGTCATGCCCCTGGAGCTGCAATGACCATCGAGCCAATCATCCGCTAAGGTCCTTCATGGACATTAACCATTTCAGGCTCGCATGGTCTGTGATGCAAGTAAATGGCATTCCTTCCACATATGGCCTAAATTTCCGAATAGCCAATAGCGCTGCCAGGCACTCCTTCTCTGTCACCGAATAATTTATCTGGTGCTTGTTGAGCTTGGCAGAGAAGAAGGCAATAGGTCTCTCGTGTTCCTCCGAATCCTTTTGGAACAAAACAGCACCTACTCCTACATGGGATGCATCGCATTGGATATAAAAACGCTTCTTGAAATCAGCGTGAACCAATACTGGTGCGGATGTGAGGGCTGACTTTAAACTTTCTATTGCTAGTATGGCCTCTTTACTTAAATGAAATTTTCCTCCTGGCTTTTCTTTAGCGCTTCGTCAGTGGAGCTGCTATGGTGGCGAAATTCTTGATGAACCTGCGATACCAGCCCGCTGTTCCCAGAAATCCTCGGACTTCTTTTATGGTTCTAGGCTCTGGTATTTTCAGAATAGCCACTACCCTATCTGGATCCATTTTCAACGATCCCCCACCAACTACAAATCCAATTTTTGAGCCCAATTGTCAAATTTGCATCCCGCAGACATTTGGCCACCCGCTCTAAATGTTTCATATGGCTTTGGAAGTCGGCCGATATAATTAGAAGATCGTCCAAATAAACAAAGATATTTGATCTAAGTTCCGCCGGGATCACTTTATCCATTAGTCGAACTAAGCGTTGAGCAGCGTTGCAGAGACCAAAGAGCATGGTTCTGAACTGGTACAATGGCCTGCCTGGTACCGTAAACGCTGTATAAGCTCTGCTGTTCTCCTCTAATTCTACCTGCCAAAATGCAAGTTTAAGATCGACACTGGAGATAAAGTGAGTCTGGTCAATCCTAGAGAGGATCCCCTCAATGCAGGGAAGTGGATATGCGTCTTTAATTGTCAAAATGTTCAATTTGCGGGCATCGAGACAAAAGCGATCTTTGTCCGGCCGTCGCACTACAGTCGTGCGGTTACTCCACGGACTGCAACTTTCCTCGATGACCCCCAGAGCAAGCATTTTGTCAACCTCGTCATGCACCACTTTCTGCATTGCAGGAGACAGCGGATAAGGTCTATCTTTAAAAGGCTGCGCACCTGGGACCAGCTCAATTATGTGTTTTTCTACATCTATTTTTCCCAAGCCAACCTCTTCGAAGGCGAGAAACTTTGCTTTCATTAAATTTAATTCATTTCTTTCCTTTGCAGATAGCTCCCAGCACTCTGGATTAACTACTTCCTCTTCTTCCTCTTCCGTGTAGTGTTCCATTTGCTGGGCTAAAAGTTCAGCCACCTGGGCCTGGCCGGCTACTTGGGACGAGGAACCTAGGACGGCAGGAGCCAACTCAAAAGCCCTCCAGATATCTATGCCGAAATATGCTGCCTGCTCCAAATACGGACAGACGAAGAAAATTATCAGTTTCGTCTGATTTCCATACTGGACTGGTAATTCGACTCGCCCAATAATAGAACGATCGTCACCAGAAGCTGTTCGCACTTTCGACACATATTTCTGCATTTGGACTCCTAATTCCATGAGCAACTCCCGACTACCTTGACTTAACAAGCTTACACTGGCTCCTGTATCCAAAAGGCCATTGACGCTTCTTCCAAATATGGACACCTCAGCAAATACCCGCGGATCAGTGTTTCTTCCTCACTTGATTGCCTCGACTACTTGGCGTCTCACCGCTCGTCTCCGCTTGTAGCGTTCCCGAGCTTTTTTCACTCTTACTGACACCAAGCTCATGACACCTAGGCGTCGTTCCTCAAATATTTTATTTCGCGCCTCTAGATATCTGCGAATTCTTTCCTCATATGGTAAGTACCTTAAACTATTCCTAACCTGACATGCCTTATTATCTATATTTATTTCAATTTTTTTTCTAATTCTAGCGAGCATCCTTCGCGGGATTGATCGCTGAGCGCGCGTTCACCGCTCTCAGCGCGCTCAGCCGCCCGTTTTCCGCACACTCTGGGCACTTAGGCGCAATCGCATCTGGACGCCCGCATCGGAAGCAGAACACCTTCCGTTCCGTGTTGTCACAGTCGCGAAAACCGTGGTCAACTTTTCCACAGTTCCAACATCCTACTCTAATTGGCCGTCTGCCTCCCTGGCGGATTTCGTCCACACTGGTGACTGGATCCTCATCCTCCGACTCAGCCCTAGCTTCGCTAACTATTGCTTTGGTGCCAACCGGATATCTTGGCTGTAATTGGTAAGAGGAACGCCCCCTTCGACCAATTCCCCTCTCTACCTCGACGCACTGCTCTCTTAGTTCATCCATTGTGCGGATGTCCATGGCGTAAACATATCGAGCTATGTTGTCGCGCAGTCCCCGTTTGACAATTTTTACCAACTCGCAGTCCCGCAGAGGTTTGCACAGCCGGGATGCGAGTTGCCGCATCGTATGGATAAAGTCATCCACACTCTCGCCTGCGAGCTGTTCCCTTTGCAACAGTTCATGCATCCTGTCATGCTCAGTTTGGTGTCCCCTAAACCTATCAATTAAGGCATCACGCAACTGCCTCCAATTCGCTACATTATATTGGCGCACATGGACCCAGTACCATTCCCTGGCCCTACCCGACAACAGAACGTGAAACTCCCGCAGAATTTCCTTCCATGGGCATTTATATTGCCTTTGGAGGAATTCCAACCGGAACACGAAGTCTTCCACAGACATCTTCGCATCGTCTCCGTCAAAGGACACATTCCACCTTTCCTCCTTGGTCCATGACCTGCTTTGACTATTTTCCTACTGGTTAGTAGCTTCTCCGTAAGGAACCTCATATCTAACATCGTACTCTCGCTGATGATCCACTCTCCGGTTATGAACTGGATTTCGCCAATTTCTGGCTAGTGTATCACCTTCCCTATAGTCGTGACTAAATTGTGGCCTTGGTGGAGGTCTTGGTGGAGGCATTGGTACTCGATCCCGATCACCTGACCCTTCCGATACTCTGTGCTTAGGAATTGCCCCCTGATTGATATGTTCTGCGGGTGGCTGTTGAGCTGGAGGACCCGCTACCTCTGTTTGCTCTTGGCCTGCACCCGGCGGTGATATTTGTGTATTACCGGATCTGAGGTGCATAAACTCATTCATCATTGCCATGAAACCATTACGGATCTCTTCCTGCAACACCCGGTTTATGCCCGGGGCCAGTGAGTTTCGAAATGTTCCATGTGCCTGAGCTAATGCGACATTTATGGCCGATGTCTCGATTGTCCCAAGCTGTTGTTTAGGCAATTCAAACTCTCCTGCCGGCGCTGTCAGGAACGGCAGGTTAATCGGATCACTTGGCTGGTGGTCGTGTTGCCCTGCAGCCGAGCGTTGCTCATCGGCTTGACGCTGCTGCTGTGCTTCACGCTGTTGTTGCCACGACGCCATTGGTGTTCTAGGTAAACCCATAGACATACGCGGACGAGAATCTTCTGCATTCTGATTAATGCTGCTATCCCAAGAACCATCGTCTTCATTCATCGGAGCCTTCGACCGAGTTTGGTGGCCTCCTTTGTGTTCCCTACCTGTCATATCTGATTCTAACTCTCCTACCCGGTAATAAATAAATATAGCAGGTATAATAAAAAAATGAAATAAATGAATAAATAAATAATATAATAATAAATAAATAAATATTGAAATAAATAAATAAATATAACCAATAAATATATAATAATAAATAAATATTGAACTAAATAAATAAATATAAACAAAAAAATATAATAATTAAATAAATAAATAATATAATGAATTTCCCTTCCTAATTACTTACAAAATTCGCAATCGAACTCGGTTATTTTCCTTTTTTCAGATTCAAAAATAATTTTGGGGAGAGAGAAACGGACACTTGCCGGAGTAAATCCATCGGGCATAGTCGTCAACTGTTCTGGCCATTGACTCGAAATCGATGGCCGACAGTTAAGTAACTATTTCCTCACTCTGACTCATTTAGTTTTCTCATCTGTCTGTATCTCCATATCCGGTCGAGAGTAAAATGCATCGCGAACTGTATCATACAGTACGGGTCACTTCCACTCTTTTAAGCAATTGCCGACTCACACATGGACACACAGACGAAGAGATAACATTGAATCAAACAAAAAATACGGTAAGTTAATTTGAATATTTGATTTGCTTTAATATTAATAAATTCAACTATCACAGCGCATATCACCGAAGTTTTCCTCGCCACAAGGAATGGTTGCAAACCACCGACCTAACCAAGTCCGTGATGACTCACCATAACTTTGCAGTTCGGATCGCCTTGCGTTACGCTCATCTGCACTCTGGAGCAATCATCCTACTGTCATCAGTGGATGAGTCTCCAGTCCTATTCAAAATTTCCCTAACTGGACTCTAAAAATGCTCGTCTGTGATTCATTCAGTCAAACCTTCGCATCGCAATTGCAGGCTAGACCAAGCTGCCTCCAAGTCGCTGCTAAGTATTGACCAAACTAATCAAAGCGCCACTCTGCGAGAGATCTCATCGCCTTGTTTATTTATTTTTTTAGATTTCGCACGACGCTACATATATACATATATCTATATACATACATATATACATATATGTTTGTAGGACGTTTTATTCAAGGACACTTTTATGGTCTAACGACTAGTTAGGGTACATTTCGCGTGTTTGAGGACGGTCCCCAAAAATTTCCGAACTGTAATGTCTAATTCGGGGACATTTTGCGATTCGCTCAAATGTACTGACATTTCAAAACACTCTCTATATTATTTATAAGACTCAGCATATTTTTAAGACAAATTAATATATAAACAGCCGTTAAAGCGAGAAAATTAATCGTTATAGCAGATTACTCATTTTTAACATTTATATGTAGTATTTATTTTGGGGACAGGGATTTCTTTCTTAGTTTGTTTCTTAACCAGCTTACTAAAATTGAACTGGGTGGTTTTTTCTTAAAGATTTTGAACATGTTTTTATAAAAAATTACCAAAATGATTAAAATTATGCTTCAAAATTATTGATTTTTCAATTAGAAAAAATAAAAATTTCATACATGTGACAACTCTACTACCTGAAACGGTTAGAGTGGAACATGTCCCCGAAAGTTATGTATACCAAAATAATATTTAATACGTAACGCATTTTTTAGGGACATCAATTATATATTGCATATTTTGGGGACACTTCGAAATGAATTTACTTATTGATATACAATGTGTGTTAAGAGGACTTTGGAACGTTGGAATATGAGACCATTTTAATTATACCCATTGCATATTTTAGGGACATAAGCTATATATACAGCATTTTTTTTTTTGTATTTTAAGCAATTTTTTCATAATTGATTTCAGAAGAGTGAGGCCAAAAAGTGACAGAGAATTGGAGTGCTCTGCACTGCGCATATAGAAAGGATCCTTTTTTTTGCAACGCATAGAAGGAAGCATCTGCTCACACATAAAGTATTATATTCTTGATCAACTTGACAAGCTGAGTGGATTTAGCCATACCAGTCCTTTGTTTCTATATTAACTCCACCGTCTGTTTTAAAGGTATCTTTATCAAACTTTGCACGAAGTCTTCTTATACAAATACACTGCACTGTCGGATTCGGTAGGATCGGCAGACTATAGAAAATATGAGCGATCGGCCGAAAATATAGTGCGTTAATTCACGACTTTACATGATTGTACTTGAAGCCAAAACTAGGATCAGATTTCGTTGAAATATTATATAGAAAAAATGGCTTAACACAGCCCCAAAGGGCCAAAGCCGAGCTTCTCTCAATCTCTTGGCTTGTGCGCTTCTAATTTTCGACAAGAGAAAGGGACCTACAGTTTAACGCCGAATTTGAGAAGCTTTTCATGGCTAATTACTACAAAGCTGGCGACAACAGCAGAGAGGGGTGACCGGGAGTAAAGTTTATTCAAAGAAAAAACTTTTCATTAGATGTTCCGAGGAGGGGTCGAACCCACGACCTCTTTCGCGCACACTAACCGCTGAGCCACCCGGCCAATAATATTATATAGTTGATATGGAAATGATACGTTTTTGGCATTAATACATATATATGTGAATATCCAAATTGGATCTCGACAACTTTGCCACCTGAAAATTGCAAACATTATTAAAATGCAGTTATACATACGTATGTACATGTATGAGGCATTTTGGGGACATATGTATGTATTAGAGATGAGCACTCATCTGCACAGAAAACAAAGAGATGTACATACATATGTAATTGTTTTGCGCTTAACGCAATATTGGTGATTTTTGTTTCATTATAAACATGATGTAAGTCCGCTAGAGCTACATACAGATGTATGTAAATAGAATCGTGCAGTATTTTAATATTTTATGCCAAAACATTCATATGTATGTACTTGCTCTGATACATATGTACACAGTGGTGTAGCGAGGGATACATATGTATGTATGTATGTTGTGTGGCGGCGGGGGGTGGGTATGTTGGTGTTGTATAAACATGATACATATACAAATATAAATCCGCATCCTCTACATATGTATGTACGTTTTTGGTGCGTAAAAAATAGTGCGTTTATCCACCCGACAAACAAATCAATGTACATTGTGGGTGGAGGCGGGGGTGGTAGACATGTTTGCAAATCAAAGCGTTTTGCATGGATTTGTAGGTACATACATGTATGTATGTTTGCATTAGTATTGTGCATAGCTCTTCACTTTTTGGGGGGTATGGAGTGGGGGGCGGCTGATTGTTGTCTATTAACGCGTTACGTGCTCCTTGTATACATACATGCGCTTATTCACCCGACAAACAAATCAATGTGCATTGCGGGAGGTGGCGGGGGAGGGTATCGCACGTGTACATATGTAAACAAAAAAATTTTGTGTGCATTTGTATGTACATACATATGTGTTACTTACACTGCGAAACAAGCGGCATTTTATGCCAAAGCATGCATACATACATACAAATGTACAAAAGGCTGCAGCTAGGTGGGACTATTCAAGCGTGTACGAAGGCGTTGGATGGGAAGGGTTGGGGGGGGGGGGGGGGGTGTTGTGGAATAACGCAGTCATCTGCACACAAATGAATTGCTTACGACAATTTTGTCGCCAGATAGAATGCAAACATAAATATTCCACGCAAGCATACAGCGTTGATCCACCCGACAAACAATACTATTTTCTTTAATATGAATACATATGTACATATGTGATTTTTAAACATTTTGGGTGAAAGTTGTAGTAATAGACTGCACATATATGTGTTATTAATTGTAATTAATGCCAAAACGAGGTACAAATACATATATACACAAATGTTCATTAAAAAATTGAATAAATAATGAATAGTTGACTTGCCATTTTATTATTTATATTTTTGGCAAATACATATACATATGTTCATTAGGCATTTTGGGGACAAATTAGAGATGAGCAGGTCTGTGATTTGCCTATACAAATGAACTTATGCATGAAATATTGACCAGCCAGATTTTTCTTTGTTTTAGGGGACGGTCTAAAAGGGACCGTTGTTTATAACAAATTTTCTGTGCACAAAATAGTTTTCAGGTTATGTACGATCAAAAATTAATTTTTCCCTTTTTCCTGTTTCCTGTGAGATATGATAGAAAGTTATTTTTCGATTCTTTTATGTGTTTGTATCGACAATATGTATGACGCTACGTTGTTTTCTAAATCTTCTAGGTCTTCATCATACATTTTTGTTATGATCGTACGTAACCAGAAAACTGTTGCCAGCACAGAAAATTTGTTAGAACGAAATCGACAAGAAATTTAATTATTTATAACATTGTCCAAAGTCAATCGTTTTCAAGATAAAGGTCAATTTCCGTTTTCCAATTATACGGCCATTCCCAATGACACAAGGTGGCACAATTTGGTGATTCAAATTTGAGCTTGAACCTTTTAGACAGTCCCCTACCACATATAAAAAGTCTGGCTTTCGTTATTTTTTTTTAGAAAGTTTTAGGATTCGCTACGTGTCATTGAACACGTGACATATTTTTCCATCAAAAAATATATTTGTGATTTCCGTTATAATGGAAAACAAAAAGTTACAGATAATTGCAATCACATAGTTTGTAATGGTTTCATTTTCATTATTTTTTAACTTGTACCCAAATATGAAAAATTAAGCTTGGGCGAGTGTGCTTTAGGAAATCTCGAAATGGCTTATGAATTATTGTAAGGTTGGCTATCATCAGTTATGTTTGATTGATTCGTATGAAAATTTGATAAAAATAGTGTTTTTAAGTCCTTTTATTTTTTTAGTCTCGCTGGACCTTTCTGTGGAAATGCCAATATGCAGAAAATATTATCTAAAATTAACAACTAAAATTAATGGTATTATATATTAAAGCGCACACAATGCAACCGGAAATATGCTTTGCAGTTATCAAGCCGATAATTAATACGTAAACTAGTAAAATAAAAAAAAAAAGCGTTAACTAAAAAGGCTCAAAAAAATGGAGCACAAATGCTCATCACTAATGTGCATACAAATGAAATTATTGTACAGATCCAGTTCATTTTGTAGCACATTTGGGCATGAACTAGTTAAGTGCGCGAGGAACGAACTTATGCTTCGACTATTTCGCCATTCAAGGCACAACTTCGCTACCGACAGCAACAGTGAGAAATTAAAACGCGCGTCGCAAAAAATGTTTTATTACTTAGTGAAGTGTGGAGACTATTTTGTTTT
The DNA here is from genome assembly GCA_018904265.1 of Lordiphosa collinella. NCBI lineage: Eukaryota > Metazoa > Arthropoda > Insecta > Diptera > Drosophilidae > Lordiphosa > Lordiphosa collinella. Next base: position 48,819 of record JAEIFV010000228.1, read on the forward strand.
GCCGGAAAGCAAAATAGTAAAGGGAAACGGCAAAAATTGTCTTGCAAAGTTTAGCAGCGGCCGGTTTGAAGCCAAAATAATTGCAATTGGAGGTAAGTTAATTAGTGTAGTTTTTGAAAATTTCGCGTCTGAACATGTCTGTTTTTTTCAGATAGCAAGAACACTTTAATGGTGAAATGTGCAGAGTTAAATAAAAGTCTGGGTAAGTTTAAATATAAATGAACATTTAGTTATTAACTAGTTAATGCTTGTTGTTGCGCGAGTTTTTCCAAGTTTGTGTGTGTGAGCATGTCTATGTGAACTATTTGTACAAAACGCGCGCCTTTCTAGCGAAAAAACCGAACAAACTAACAATTACAATTCCCGCGCAATTGCAAGAAAAACGGTAAATACCAAAATGCATATGTATGTACGGTTGTAAATATGAATAATTGTGGGTGATCTTGAATGTAAGTATGTACGGCTTTTTTCGCTGGACATGCGCGCGCTTTTGTGTATAACACACACTCAAACACTTAAAAACAACGCGCAACTGCAAGAAGAACCCGTATGTGCATGTGTATGTGAATGACACATGTAAATGGACGTATTCCAAGCAAAAAAAGACAGTATGTGTATGTACTAATATTCTAGATCTCGCACATTTTTCACATTTTTTCATTTGTACACTCATATGTATTTAGGTATGAACGGCGTTTCTTTCAGTCGCGCAAGTTTTTTAAGTGTTTGTGTGTATGTGTGCATGTGCAAGACAATTATACACACGAAGCGCGCGCACAACTTACATTTACAATTCCCGCGCAATTGCAAGAAAAACGGTAAATACCAAAATACATACGCGCGCACAGCTTACATTTACAATTCCCGCGCAATTGCAAGAAAAACGGTAAATACCAAAATACATATGTATGTACGGTTGTAAATACATATCAATAAATATGGGTGATCTTGAATGTGAGAATGTACGGCTTTTTTCGCTGGAAATGCGCGCGCTTTTTCTGTATAACACACACAAACACATTCAAAAAAACACGCAAGAAAAAACCTTATGTGCAAGTGTATGTGAATGACACATATAAATGGGAGTATTCCAAGCAAAAAAAAAAAATATATGAATATACTAATGTTCTAGATCTCGCACTTTTATTTAAGTAAATACATATGTATTTACACTTATGGACAAAAAATAGGTGTGTTTTTTATCTTTTTTAACTTTTTATTAGAAATTTATTAGAAATTAGAAATTCATATCTTCTCTACTCTCAACAAATCAAAGTTTTTTTCAAAACTTATATTAATTGTCTTTAAAAAAAAGTAAAAAACAGTCTCACAAACCCTTTAATACACAACAATAAATAAATAAATAAAATAAATACATAAATAAAACAATCTAAAATTTTTCCCAGAAAGCTAATTAATTGCGGAAATTCACCCAATTCATACCGAAACTTTGTGACCATATTAAAAAAGTATAGCTCCCTTATTAAATGGTATGTTTATATCGATTTAAATCGATATTTAACAAAAAACTTCCTACCTATTATATTGTCCATGAGTGTATGTACAGGCGTCTCCTAGAAATGCGAGCGTTTTGTATGTTCTTATAATTAACGCTTATTTAGACAAACCCGCATATATGTATTTACTTAAATACTATGATGTACAGATCGACATATGTCAAAATAAATGCATAAATTAATTAACTTATCTTTTTATTTTCAGCGGAAACCGAAAGCGACCATGAAGTTGATAGCTGTCCAACATCGTTGGAAAAAAATATGGAGAATGCTGAGAAAAAGGATGTTTCCGATGAAACTTCACTTTGTAATTTTACTAAACAAAATGTTTATTATTATACTCTGTCCCAAAGGTGCCCAGAGTATATTCAGTTAGTGCTGTGTATGTAATAGACAGGAGACAGCATCTCTGACCCTTCTAAGTATATACATTCTTTATCAACATCAACAGCTTAGACGATCCAAGTACGTCTGTCTGTCCATTTGTTCTTATAAACAAGCATTTATAAGAGATTGAGGTTCGATGTGTATGGAACATTTACTTCGCATACTTGCAGGCGATCGATCTTATTTGCCTCAGCCTCCCTCGTAATATCGATAAGATGTCATATCTCCCACAGTTTGTAAAAAGGTGGTTCGTTCTTTTTAGACAAATTTAGGGATCAGCAAAATGATCGATTTGGCAAAAGTTTCGTATAGATCGGATGAACGGTAGGCAAGTTATAAACTGCTGATTCTGCAGCTGCTAAATACATTCACTGCAACACTTTATATTACAGTCGGGTCAACCAATTTAATTTACTAAACGTTTGTTGCTTGGCGACCTTTCTAATTGTTAGAATATTGGTGATAGCCGGCTCGAGGTCGTGATTAAAACTCAATTTAAATTTCGTTTTTATCCAATATATTTCGGACGCACATCGGCATCCGTCTTCAGGGGCACTACAAAAACAATTTTCCAATTATTATACATTTAAACAGAAAAACAAAAACCGTGAACATTTTTACATACAATTTATGACACGTCTGTACCGCCTGACGTGGAGTTCAATACTAACTTATTTTTTCTCTAAGAGATGTCTGTAAAGATGAGCAACGTTTTCAGTGTCCGTTTTGTAGTTAAGTCTCTTGTCTGTAGGTGTGTCAATTATGTGAAGCATTTCAAGAGTAAAGCGTTTCCTGTAGTTGCTCTCTTGTTGTAAGATTCTTGTTCCCTCGAAGTTTGGTGAATGTCCGCTCTCCATACAGTGTGTCGCTAGTGCAGTTTTTTGTATGGTCGTTTGGTGTCGAAGTTTGAAATCCGATTTATGCTGGGATAGCCTTGTTTTTAGTTTTGACTTGGTTGTTCCAACGTAAAGTTTATTGCACGTATTCTCTGCATCACCATTACATGGTATTCTATAAATTACATTATTTTTGTCCATTGCGTCAATTTTGGATTTCGTCTTGTTATAAATATTTCTCATGGTGTTTGTGGATTTGTGGGCTATTTGTATATTTTGTTTGTTGAAACATTCTGAGTGAGCGAGTCTTTCTGAAAGCTTTGGTACGTAAGTCAGTGACCTATAAGATTTTGGTTGTTTCTCTACTCTAGGTTTTGCAGTCTTATGTCTCTCTATCAATGTGCTTATAATCCTCCTTGGGAAGTCATTATTGGTCAGTATAGTCTTAATTTCGGAAATTATGTCATTATGGTAAATCTCGTCACTGATGCTCAGCATCCTTTGAATACAGCTCATAGCTGTATTTATAATCATGTTTTTAGGGTGTTTGGAGTAAAAATTGATTATTCGTCCTGATGCTGAGGGTTTCTTGTACCATTTAATTTTTACTGTATTTCCATGTCTATTTATAGAGGAATCCAAATATGGTAGTTTTCCATCCATCTCTATTTCCGTGATGAATTTTAAATTGCGATGGAATGAGTTGAGTGCGTCTAATGTGTTCTGGATCTCATCTTCTATGATTATTCCAAACAAATCGTCAACATATTTAGTAAGTAGTCTTGGTGGGTGCCTAAGTTTCTTAATTGTTGTGTCTAAAAGTTCCTCCATCACGATGTCTGCTATTACCGGAGATGCTGGGGATCCCATTGGCATGCCTTTGAGTTGGGTGTATATTTGGTCCTCGAACTTGAAATATCTGTTGTCCATTATGCAAAATCTAATAATATCCATGAAAAGTTGTCTTGGTATTTCAGTATATTCCTGAATTGATGTCCATTTTTTCCGTATGATGTCTAGTGCAAGGTCTATCGGAATGCTCGGGAAAAGGGAGACAACGTCAAATGAAACTAGTTTCTCTTCCTCCGAAATGTGAATGTTGTTCGTCCGTTGTTTAAATTCCAAAGAATTCTTCACATTGTATATGGAGTCAGCCGTGATGTTCTTTAAAATTTTCGCCATGTACCTACATAGCCCACTTGAGGGTGCACCTAATGACGAGCAAATTGGCCTAAGTGGAGTTCCTTCTTTGTGAATTTTTGGGAGTCCGTATATCCTCGGGGGCAGCGCCGTTGTTGTCATTAGTTTATTCCTCTCCGCTTTAGAAATTATCTCTAGCTTAAACAGTTTATCCACTAAACTGTTGTTTTTGGTTTGAAATCTAGTTGTTGGATCTTGTCTTAATTTCCTATATGTGCACAGCATCTCCGGTCCTACTAAGTATATACATTCTTGATCAGCATCAACAGCTTAGACAATTTCGCCAAATCCGTCTGTCCGTCCATTTGTTCTTATACAGGCCTGTTCCGGTCATCACATATTTCTTCGATTTCAAATGAAAGCAAAATTGAACGATTTGGTTTTAGCTGTTCTGGTATTCCAACGATTTGCAATTCGAGTGTTTCATTTCCAAAGTGTTTCCGTTGACTACACTTTCACCTTTATCAACTGATGAATCAAAACAATCCAATAAATAATCACTCAAAATAGTTGATAGCAGTTGAATATAAGTGTTTAAAATGTCGTTTCTATTTTAAGGGCATTTTATTAACATTTTCCTAGCGTTTCATAAACAAGTGAAAACCAGAACAGCTTGAACAAAATATGTGAATTCGATTTGGATGGCACGTGGCAAAATTGAAGCTATTCATAAAAATTATAAATTTTGTTATTAAAAATAATTTTTACGGGAATGTAAAATTGCAACAAGTATCTAAATACACTAAACAATGGTACAAAATTAACTTTAAGCCATTAATTTGACGCCTTTATGTACAAAATCGCATTTACTTTTGAATTCATCGGCTCCAAGCAATGTAAATTCAAATCGAGTAAATCTACCGAATTGTGAAGACCGGAACAGGTAGCCAAATCGAACTCGAGCAAATTTAGTGAAAGTGAAAACCGGAACAGGCCTGATAAAGAAGCAGTTATCAGAGATTGAGGTTCGATGTGTATGGAACATTTACTTTACATACTTGCAGGCAGATCGAGCTTATTTGCAATACACGGCTTCTGCCTCCTCCGTAATATCGAAAAAATGTCATATCTTCCACAGTTTTGTAAAAAGATGGTTCGTTCTTTTTAGACATATTTAGGGATCAGCAAAATGATCGTCTTGGCAAAAGTTTGGTATAGATCGGATGAACGGTAGGCAAGTTATAAACTGCTGATTCTGCAGCAGCTAAATACATTTACTGCAACACTTTATATTACAGTCGGGTCAACCAATTTAATTTATTAAAATATTTGCAAATATTAATTTAATCTTTTTTCCTAGCAGATACCCAAAGCTATCAAGATGCCAATATCGACTGCATCCCAAAATCCATGGGGAAAAAAGTGACGCGTGCCGGAAAGTAGAATTTCGAGGTTTTCGGTGATACCCAAATCTTTAAAAATGCTAATATCCACTGCTGCCCAAAATCATTGGACAAAAATCTGTCTTATGATGGCGAAAAGACATTGGATGTTTCTGGACAAATTTCACAAGGTAATCTTAATGAAAAAATTTAAACTTTAATTATTCTGCACAAGAGGCCATAACTATTTAATTTTTATTTTTCAAGTTTAATAATAAAAAATCCTCTGCATTTTTTGAAGAAATTGGTTGTACATTAAAGTATAAATAACAGGGATGCAAACCGATCGCATATAACAATTGAGTCGGTTCAAACAAAACTTCCCGATCTTCCCTTAAATCCGTGCCGAAGGGAATTTTTCCCGAACTTTCGACGGTATTTGTTTTTTTTTTCAGTCGAGAAAATGTCAAAGTTGCAATTTATTTTCTTGGATCGGCTAAAATGCTGTTAAATCTCAGCCCTTAAAACCTTAAGTATAACAGCTCGTTTTTTAATGAATCTGCGAAAAGTTTGTTTTCGGACTTTTTCAGTTACGGCAAGTACGAAATGATGTCAAAAACTTCTTTTTGTTCAACGATCGCCCTATGCATAACTTCGGAATATCCATAAACTGTCGGAAAATTTTTTTTCTTTTTCGAAGTTTAGACTAATTTGGTGCTTAACAAAAGTTGTGTTTGAACACATTTAGTATTGCTTCGGGTATCTGCGGGCTTTCCTAATTTTTGAACATTTTGTCGATAAAGCTTTCCATTTCGAATGTGACTTCCATTGTGACTTCGTCAAAAATTTTTGCCTGTTCCCGTTTTCGTGCATGAAGTAAAACGATCGCAATTGCGAATCGTTTTCGTTTGATGTTCCCGTTTCGAGTAAAGAAATCGATTGTCTTTTCGAAGATTGTTCGAATCGCTTATTTTAATTCAGCCTAAGGCAGCCTTGGTAATTTCGATCAGCACTCGATGCGCTGATTCGAATTGCGACAACTGGTTTCATTTCGATCGATTTTCTTTCGTCTGCATGCAATTTCTGATGTACAAATTTAAAAAATGATTTTAAACAAACTAAGGCTCGATATGTCAATGAATACTCAAAATCTTTAAAAATTGACATGTTAAAATAAAAATACTTGCAAGATGCAGAATCACCTTCAAAATTTGCATTTACTTTTTATTCCACGACACTTAGGCCAACTTTTGAAACCGAATAACGTCGTTTTTCGGAAACGGAAACAGCTTCCAATTCCGCGATTCTGCATGATCTGATCGAAAACGGAAACAGGCCTTTAAATTTAAACCCTTATCCTCGCTATTGTTACTGTGAAATAGCCGAGATAAGCTACTGGGAAACAGCGTAAAGGTGACTGTGTGTAAGTTTTTTTAAAGAAAAAACTTTTTCTGTTTCCAAGCGGGAGCGACACTGACTCTTACCTGTTAACTCCAATTGCTCTTATGTAATTCGTGTAAAGTTTGTAAATATCCCTTAAACAGTCGGATGAGATAGCTTAGAAATGACGGACGGACGGACAGACTTAGCTCATCAACTTGATCAAAAATATATATATATCATTTATGAAGTTGATATGATTCTTTCTATGCTTTACAAACATCTAGACAATTTTAAGTTACCTTCTGCAAGGGTATAAATATACAAAACAAAAACATTTTGTCACACTACTAATTTTTTCACTATTGTAACATTATCTTTTTAAAATTTTTTAATTTAGATTATACAAATAATTCTATTGCATCAAATGCTGCGGATGAAACATACATTCAAGACTCATCAAATACCGATAAGAGCTTTTCTTACACTACTAAAACTCCTTTATTTGACGTAAGGAATTTGTCATTACCCACTGCTAAAAATAAACAGAAATGTAAACAACACTTCTGTATCTTCTGCAATAAGTTGCAAACTAAGTTTGCTCGCCATCTAGAGTTTATACACAAGAAGGAGCCAGAAGTAAGAGAGTTCTTGTTATTGCATAAGAGAGACAATAAAAGAAAGGACATAATTGATGGCATAAGGAAAAAGGGCGACTATGTTTATAATACAGATGCGACGCACAACGACGGAACTTTCATAGTACCCCGTCAGAAGCAGCTACGTTCTAAAAATAATCCAGATGATTTTATATGCTGTAAATCATGTCGTGGCTTTTATCCAAAAAATACCATTCGTAATCATGTTAAAAAATGTCAAAATAGTAATCATAAAAAAGGAGTTCGAGATATCCTTAAGACTGGTCGTTCTACATCTGGATTTATGCATTCGGCAGCCAATCAAATACTGAGAACAAAAGTAGCCCCAGTTTTTAACGACAACAAAGTTTCTAGAACACTTTTATATGATCATCTCATTGTTTGTGCTTGAAGCACTCGGAACTGCAACACGACATGATAAGAGCTAACATGAGATATTTAAGTCGTCTTCTATTGGAAATACAAATTAAATGTCCAGAGATAAATGAACTTAAAGACGTTATTTGCCCTAAATACCATGACGACGTCATAACTGGTATTCGGACTGTTGCAGAATTTGATTACGATAAAATGTTTTTCAATAAACCCACTGTGGCGACAACTTTATCGTGTCTTATAAAAAAAATGTGCCAAAATACTTTCGTCACATTGCATTAGAACAGGAGACGATGCAAAAAGAAGTTGGTAGACGACTTTTTGTTTCTTTGGGAGACGGAAATCTCTTTAAATATTAATAAAAAAGCAGTTGAGGACCAATCCAAAAAAACTCGAGCTGCTAAAATTAAACTGCCTTCCCCAGAAGATATCCGAAAACTGTTTGAACATGTAAGAAAAATATCGGAAGACTCTTTGCGTATTTTGAGCAAAAAATTCGACATGAATGCCTGGACCTCATTGATGCAAAGCACACTAATAAGCTTGCAAACGTTTAATCGGCGCAGAGCTGGTGAAATAGAAAGATTGTCTCTAGAAAATTATAATGCGGCGCATTCCATAGACGAGAGTGTCGGGTTGGATAATTACAATAACTTATCGGAAAATGGGAAAATCCTTGCCAAAAACTTCACCAGAGTTACAATCCGTGGAAAACTAAATAGAACGGTGCCCGTTCTTCTTACGCCTTTCAACCGACTGTGTGTTGACACCATATTAAATCATCGAAAATCAGCAGGCGTAAAAAGTACCAACGGATATGTTTTTAGCGTCCCGAATCCAAAGCCTCTGGCGAAACAATACATCAGAGCTTGCCCGCTTTTATTAAAATATGCTAATGAGTGTGGAGCTAGTTGCCCTGAAACTTTACGAGGAACAACCCTTCGGAAACAACTAGCTACTCACTCTGCAACGATGCTTAACATGAATGATGTTCAAGTCGACAAGCTGGCAAACTTTATGGGTCACGATATAAACATTCACAAAACCTATTATCGTATACCTGCCACGGTGACTGAAGTTACGGAGGTGTCCCAAATCTTAATGTCGGCAATGAACCGCGAAAATGATGTTCAAACCCAGGAAAATACGCAGCCGGAAAGTAAGTTTTTAATAAGGATTTGATCAATTATAACATATCTTTGGAATTTATGTGCCCGGTGCCAAACATCATATTGCTTTCCTACTAATCCTACTGTTGTTCATCCGATCTTCTTTCTTTGTCGGATCAATTAACGTAATATTGTTTCTGTAGAACTGTGAGAGATATGATTTTTTTTCCCACTTGCGTGGTGGGAAGGGGCGTGACCAAAATTGAAAGTAAGCTTGATCTGCCTGCAAGTAAAAGAAGTTTATGTCCCATACATGTCGAATATGTATCTTTTATCATCTCAGAAATATATACTTTCAGACGGACAGACGAATCTATTCGACTGTTGCTGCAGATCAGAAATAAATATACTTTTTAGGGTCGGGGATGCTTCCTTCTGGCTGTAACATTATTTTGCACAAACTTAATATGTGTACTTTTGGTACAAAGTATAATTACTCATCGTTCACCAGGGTTGCAAACCGATCGGGAATTTGAGCGTAAGCACCTTCAGAAAAGTTATTGATTGGACTCTTAGGCTTCAAAGTACTTTATATAAATAGTTACTTTGATGCTCAGGAGTGGTTTGTAATTATTTATCTCTTTGTGAAGCATCGTGGCAAAAGTACGTTTTTGTCGTTCTAATTTCGATAAAATAAGTTCTATTTTCGTAACAATACTTCGTATGAATAAGACAGCTGTTCAAAAGGATTCAGTTTGTAAAGCTCTTCAAAAGGGCTATTATTCATATGAAGTACGGTGAAAACCATATATTTGTCTAGCATGTCAGTTTTTTCCGAATTAGAACACATAACCATCTGTTAAATTTAGAAAACGCGGCTTGCATCTCTCTTTTTATAAAGTATTTTGTGGAATTTAGTTTAAGGCTTTGCTGAGCTTTCATAAGATACTTTAAAATAAATATTTATATAATTTTCGTTATAATATGCCCCATCTAATTTAACTTTTTTTTGTATACTTAAAATTATTCATTTAAAGGCCAAAATAACAACAATTCCGAAAACTCTGACGATGAGCCCGATTTTGAGAACAGCACCGACGACGAAACTTACGTGCTTCCAAAGTCGAAACGCCGCAGTAGTAAGTATAACTTAAAACATAAAACAATCTTAATCGAAACCTAACCTATTTATAAATGTAATTCCCAGGATCTCCGTTTGGTAAAACACGCCGCATCCGATGGAGTAAGGAGGAAAAGGACCGGCTTTGTGAATTGCTTGGGGACCTAAAATCATTGGCAAAGCTTCCATCTCTTCAAGAATGCAACTTGTTTATCCAAAACAATATTTGTTTCCGCGGTCGTACTCCTGCCCAAATGAAAGTGTTCATTGACAACCAGCGCAAGGCGGAGCAGCGTAAATCAAAATAAATATTTGTGCTTTGAAACACCCAAAAAAATGAGTTAGTTTCTAAGTTTGAAAATTTTGAAAAAGTTTTGAAAGTTTTGAAAAATAAATGTTACATAATATGTTCCGAATTCCGAGTCGGTTTTGGTGTAAACGTTTGCATGTAGAGTTTAAACTTAACAATTTTATATGGAAGGTGACAAGAATTTCAACGGTTACTAGATTAGGTTTGACGAAAATTGGGATTGCTTAAGCAGCTAAAGTCGATTGCTCAATGTCAAGTGAATTCAATTCATCAAAAAAGCAGACCTGATCTAGTAGCCATTGACATTTTACTTACTTTTCATATAAAATTGTGAACTTTATCTTAGAAAAAGCAACGTTTACTCGAAAACGAAATCAAATTGGCATTCACCAAAGTTTTTGGTAAAAAAACTATAGTTTTATATGAATTATATGAATTCCCTAATTATTATTTCTTTTTAATATGGTATCATTTAAAAATTTAAGCTATTTCAATATTATTGTTTATGTGACATAATCCTGAAAGTGGGTGAAAATGAAAAAAAAAAAAATGGTTTTGTTTTGATTTCTTTATATAATAAAAATGACAAAAAATACTTTATTATTATTATTTTTCATGGCGAGTAAAAAAGGCCAAAAGGGTGCCTATTTTAGTTAAAACTTGTCAGAAAGTCGGCCAATCATTAAAAAAATTTTTGGGCGATTTTTTTAATAAAAAACTCAAAGCAGAACGAATTGAGCTGTTGGTGTTGCAGTTGCCAATGACAAAGTTTGAAGATGCTGAATGGAAAGAAAAAGCTTTTCTAACATCTAACATTCTGATTGAATATGGTTTTTGCTGTATTTGTTTTGCCTATATTTTATATTGGACGATGTTGTAACATCTTAAAAAAATTTTAGGGATGCAAGCCGGTTCTTAACCGAACCGAAACAAAGCCTAACTTAACCGCTAATTCGTGCTCGCCAACCGAACCAATCCGAAAACCGATAAAGAAGCGGTTCGATTCGGTTCATTTCACCGATTTTGACGTTTTCAACGCGAAGATGTCTTTAAATTGAGAAATTTGTATTAGGAACTTTAACTGGACTAGTGATTTTTAACTAGTTGTTTAAGGACCGAATTTAGTCAAAATCGGGAGATTATTGCATTTAGCTCCCATATGAACCATCGGTCTGAAAATGGTTCTAAGTGAGAACAGTTTTATGTTTTTAATGTTAGCGGTCCTAAACTCGGCAACGTTGAAAGTCAAATGCTTTTAAAGGTATTTGCAAAGTTTGGTCGAAATCGGATGAATATCTTATAGCAGGCAAAGGACCGATCGGTCGGAAAATGGGTCCAAGAAAAAATAATTTTTTTAAATGTTTGCGTTCTTTAACTCAGCCATTCTTAAGAATATAAGCTTACAAACAGATTTTGCAATATTTGGTCGAAGTCAGAATACCAAAACTTCGGCACAGACGAAGTAAGCATAGCCTCCTCTTCTCGGTCTTTATAATAAAGATATATATAAAACTGTTCAACCTGACTGACTGACTGGTGACCGACGCATAGCCTAAACGGTAAGAGCTCGAGGGCTGAAATTTGGAATGGAGTTTCCTTAGGTGGTGAAAGTGCGTACTAAGACGGGGTTTTGGGAAAATTTTATTTTTCATTCGATTGACTTGAAATTCGGTTTGTAAGCTATATGAAATATTGGACACGTATTTTGCCGATTTCGGAAAATCTGCCCGGAAAATTCTCGAATTTGTCCTTGCTTGAATTCGGTTTGTAAGGATAGTAAGTGAAAAGTTGAAATGATATTTCCGATGTGGAAAGGGTCGGATCCGAAAAGCGTCGGAAAAGTTTGTATGGGGAAAATTTCATTCTTCATCCGATTGACTTGAAATTCGGTTTGTAAGCATAGTATGCAAAATAAATGGACACGTGTTTTCCCGATTTCGGAAAATCCGCCCACAAGGAAAATTCTCGCAAATTCGATATGCAAAAATCTAATATGCATCCGATTGACTTGAAATTCGGTTTGTGAGGACAGTAAATGAAATACATTGAAATGCGATTTTCCGATGTTGGAAAATTCAACCGTAGGATCGGAAAATTCCCGGAAAAGCGTCGGGAAAGTTTGTATGGGAAAAATTTTATTTGTCATCCGATTGACTTGAAACTCGGTTTGTAAGCAAAGTATGATAAATAATTGGACACGTGATAAATAATTGGTCGAAAAACTGGTCTTAAATCGCGAAACTTTTCGAATGCGAAAATGGGAGCAACGGTTGATTCCAACGTTCCATTGTCCCCAAATCTCTAATGGCTATATAGTATATTCATATATACTTTGGGGACAAAGTCTGAGAAAAGAACATACTTTACTTCATATGTATATATTAAATGTCTCCAAATTAAGCTTTGTATAATAAATTGATTCCAACGTTCCATTGTTCCCGAACCTCTTTTAAAATATGCTTATATATGCTTACATGACTTTGGGGACAGAGTCCGTGAAAAGAACTACACGTCACTGTATATATAAAATGTTCCCAAAATATGCTTTGTATAGCAATTTGATTTCATCGTTCCATTTTTCCCAGAGTCCCCGAAAAATACATTAGGAAAAGATATATTGTAGCAGGTGACAACCCTGCGCTTTAGTCCCCAAACTACACAATACATAAAAATAGAATTATATATAGAATTTTTAATTTATATACACAGTTAATTTTGAGGACTCAGTCCCCTCAGATAACAATACGTTACTGGGTCCTCAAATTAATCCTCTCATACACAAGTGCTTATATATCTGTTTAGAAAGGTCCAGTCGGCCCCAAATTAAGGGAGGTTATCGTTTGGGGCTTTATCAACAGAATTCACTCATTGAAAACCCCAAATTTTTGTGTCCCCAAATTAAACGTCCTACATACATATATATATATATTTATTATATCAATAAAAAAATTTTTGATTAATTGTTTTGAAATTTTTTTTTTTTTTGTTTTTTTTTTTTTGTGTGGGTGCCCGCTGGCTCAGAGCATCTCTAGGGGGTTGTGCCCGCAGTCCTAACAATCCAAAACGACAAACCTCATCACTAACAAAAAAAACTCATCTCCATTACTACAAAAACAAACAACTGATGCTCTTTCCTAGAGGCATCACCCAATCAGCAGGGGTGGATTCACCTAATCCATGCTTGTGGTACCGTTTCCCTCTCCCTCAAATATAAAACTTACGCCATCATCTCAACAGTAAGGTACATTTTATATATTACTAATGATTGTTACAGAGATCATGATTTTTTCTAATTTCCTAGCATCAGATACAATCTAATTATTATAATTAATAACAATTTCTTTTCTCTGTTTAATGGACTTCGCACGCGGGCGTGGATAGCGGCCTTAAAATGATATATTTTGCAGGGTAAGGATGAATTCATCCACGATTTATTTCCAATTAATTAATCTTTTTCTTCTATTTTATAGGTGTAACGCTTCCTACCTATTCTCTTTGGAGCTCCAACTGGAATCGGTGAGGGACACAATCTGCTCATCGAGGATTCACACAACCCTCCCGCTTTTAAGTTAAATTTTAGGTGCTGATCCGTACCCCGAATACGACGAAAACAGGACGATTACAAACATAAGAAAATATTTAATGCTAATTTTACTTAAAATTAATAAGTGTCGCGAGTGAGTTGCAAAACGAAAAATAAATAAATAAATAATATCTCCGTTGGTTAGCGACCTTTCTAATTATTAGAATGTTGATGTTTTGCCGGCTCGAGGTCAAGAGTGAAAACACCAAATTAAATTTTGGTTTTATTTCCAATATATTTCGGATGCGCGTCGGCCTCCGTCTTCAGGAACACTACAAAAACAATTTACCAATTAATTAAATACATTTAAACAAAAGACCGTGAACATTTTACATACAATTTATAACACGTCTGTACCGCTTGACGTGGAGTTAAGTACTGAGTTGTTATTTGTTTAAGAGATGTCTGTAAAGATGAGCACAGTTTTCAGTGTCCGTTTTGTAGTTAAGTCTCTTATCCGTTATATGTAACATTTCAAGAGTAAACCGTTTCCTATAGTTGTTCTCTTGTTGTAGTATTGTTGTTTTTTCAAAATCTGGTGCATGTCCGCTCTCCATACAGTGGGTCGCCAATGCAGTTTTCTGTATGGTCGTTTGGTGTCGAAGTTTGTAGTCAGATTTATGTTATGATATCCTTGTTATACCCATTTTGTGATATCCTTGCTATACCCATTTTCAATGGGAACAGGGGGATCATGAAGTTGTGCAAAAGTATGTAACAGGTAGAAGGAAACATTTGCGACCCTATAAAGTATATATATTCTTGATCAGCATCAACAGCCGAGTCGATTTAGACCTGTCCGTCTGTCCGTCCGTCTGTCCGTATGAACGCGTGTTTCTCAGAGACTATAATTTGATTTTATTTCCATGTCTGTTTATCGTAGTGTCCAAATAAGGTAGTCTTCCATCGATTTCCAGTTCTGTTGTAAATTTTATGTTGCGATGGTAGGAGTTTAATGTATTTAATGTGTCCTGGATCTCGTCTTCTTTAATTATCGCAAACAAATCGTCCACATATTTGGTGAGCAGTCTTGGAGGGTGTCTAAGTTTTTTAATGGTGTTGTCAAGTAGTTCTTCCATCACGATATCCGCTATTACCGGCGATGCTGGAGATCCCATCGGCATGCCCTTAAGTTGTGTGTATGTTTGATCCTCAAACTTAAAATATCGATTTTCCATTATGCAAAATCTGAGTATCTCCATGAAAAGGGTCCTTGGTATTTTCGTGTATTCTTGTATCGATGTCCATTTTTTTCCTATGATATCTAATGCTAATTCTATCGGAATGCTCGGAAATAGTAAGACTACATCAAATGAGACTAATTTCTCTGTGTCAGAAATGTGGGTGTTATTGGTCCGTTGCTTAAATTCCATCGAGTTCTTAACGTTGTAGATGGAATCGGCCGTGATGTTTTTTAAAATTTGTGCCACGTATCTACATAGTCCACTGGAGGGTGCGTCAAACGATGAGCAAATCGGTCTCAGTGGAGTTCCGTCTTTATGGATTTTCGGAAGTCCATATATTCTAGGGGGCAGCGCCGTTGTTGTCATTAGTGTATTTTTCTCCGTCTTAGAAATTATGTCTAGCTTGAACAATTTGTCCACCAAACTGTTGTTTTTGGTCTGTAATCTTGTTGTTGGATCTTGTCTTAATTTCCTATAAGTGCACATGTCCCCTAATATGTCCATCATTTTGTTTCTGTAATCGTCCTTTTCCATTGCAACAGTCTTGTTTCCTTTGTCAGCATTTAAAATAAATATATTGTAATTTTTCTTAAGAAATCTCCTTGTCTGTTCCACTGTATCTAGTATTGCACGATCCCTTGTGCTTTCTCTGTTTTTGGATTTGGCGTCTTTCACTAGTAAAGAGAATCTTGTCCGCGCTGACTCTTTTTGTTCCTTATCTTCTATCGTTTGGACAAGTTGCTCTCCATCAGCCAGGTACTTAAAGAGAGGGAATCTCTTACTCTCTACTGGTACCGCAAATTTTGGGCCTTTCGCAAGCAGCGCTTGTATGTTGGGCGGGAACTCAGCATTGGTTTTGTTTACGAACCATTCTGTATGTTTGTTGTTGTGAGCAAAGATTTCGTTCCGTTCTTTGCGCAGACTCTCATGTTTCAATTCCTGTCGTCCCTTCAGTGTTGTTGTTAGGTTGTTACAAACGTTGCTCTCGCTCTCTAAAAATGCTTTCAAGTCGTCTTCAGTGAGCAGCTGTTCTATCATTGTTGTTGTTTCGTTCATCTCTTCGTTTTGCTTCTTAAGTGTGTTGTGCTTGTGTTTAATAAGGAGGCCTAATAATTTCGTATGAAACATATGTGTATGTCTAGTTAGAGTTTGGCTAATGTCAGTGGGTAAGTCTTGACTGTTTGTAAATATGTTCTTACATTTAGTTGTGTTGCGGATGAATTTAGGAATTAATTTGGATTTTCGACATTTTAACAAAAACTTAATACTAGACTTTAGTCTTACTAATTTCGTTGATTGTAGTTGGAATTTGTTGATAATTGGTCTACAGTTGGCGTAGCGTGATTTTATCTCAGCGTATCCCATTTTGATGTGGTTACAGCGTTCGGGGGGCCTCCCGAACGAAAAAAAAAAAACAATGACTTCCCAATGACGATTATAAATTCTTTAATAGAGAAACATAAGACTACAAATCCTAAGGATGACAAAAGACCAAAATCATATAGATCCCTGACTTACGTGCCAAAAATCTCAGAACGGTTTGCTAATTCGGATTGCTATAACAAACAAAACATACAAATAGCCCATAAGCCCACAAACACTATGCAGAATTTGTATAATAAGACGAAGTCCAAAATTGACATAGCAGACAAAAGCAATGTGATATATAGAATACCATGCAATGGAAATTTAGAGAACGCGTGCAATAAATTTTACATCGGAACAACAAAATCAAAATTAAAAACAAGGATATCACAACATAAATCTGACTACAAACTTCGACACCAAACGACCATACAGAAAACTGCATTGGCGACCCACTGTATGGAGAGCGGACATGCACCAGATTTTGAAAAACAACAATACTACAACAAGAGAACAACTATAGGAAACGGTTTACTCTTGAAATGTTACATAATTGACACACCAACGGATAAGAGACTTAACTACAAAACGGACACTGAAAACTGTGCTCATCTTTACAGACATCTCTTAAACAAATAACAACTCAGTACTGGCCGGAGTGGCTCAGCGGTTAGTGTGCGCGACTGCTGAGCATGAGGTCGTGGGTTCGATCCCGCCTCGGAACATCTAATGAAAAAGTTTTTTTCTTTGAATAAAACTTTACACACGGCCACACCTGTTGCTGTTGGCGCCAGCATTGCAGTAATTAGCCATGAAAAGCCTCTCAAAAACTGCCGTACGGATTCGGCGTTAAACTGTAGGTCCCTTTCTCTTGTGCTAAAATTAGAAGCGCACAAGCCAAGAGATTGAGAGAGGCTCGGCTTTGGCCCCTCGGGGCTGTTGTCATCTTGACAAGCCGATTTTACTTACTTTTTTACTTAACTCCACATTAAGCGGTACAGACGTGTTATAAATTGTATATAAAATGTTCACGGTCTTTTGTTTTAAATGTATTAAAATTAATTGGTATAACTTTATTGTTTAAAATGTCCCGAAGACTGGAGGCCGCCGCGCATCCGAAATATTTGGATAAAAAAAAATTTTTTTTTTCTGACCCGAGGTGGTAAACATCAACATTCCAATAATTAGAAAAAGCTGCAAAAACAGAGATAAACATTGGGAGGCCCCCGAACGCTGTAACCACAAAAATGGGTAGCTGAGATAAAATCACGCTACGCCAACTCTAGACCAATTATCAACAAATTCCAACTACAATCAACGAAATTAGTAAGACTAAAGTCTAGTATTAAGTTTTTGTTAAAATGTCGAAAATCCAAATTAATTCCTAAATTCATCCGCAACACAACTAAATGTAAGAACATATTTACAAACAGTCAAGACTTACCCACTGACATTAGCCAAACTCTAACTAGACATACACATATGTTTCATACGAAATTATTAGGCCTCCTTATTAAACACAAGCACAACACACTTAAGAAGCAAAACGAAGAGATGAACAAAACAACAACAATGATAGAACAGCTGCTCACTGAAGACGACTTGAAAGCATTTTTAGAGAGCGAGAGCAACGTTTGTAACAACCTAACAACAACACTGAAGGGACGACAGGAATTGAAACATGAGAGTCTGCGCAAAGAACGGAACGAAATCTTTGCTCACAACAACAAACATACAGAATGGTTCGTAAACAAAACCAATGCTGAGTTCCCGCCCAACATACAAGCGCTGCTTGCGAAAGGCCCAAAATTTGCGGTACCAGTAGAGAGTAAGAGATTCCCTCTCTTTAAGTACCTGGCTGATGGAGAGCAACTTGTCCAAACGATAGAAGATAAGGAACAAAAAGAGTCAGCGCGGACAAGATTCTCTTTACTAGTGAAAGACGCCAAATCCACTATCCTTACAAACCGAATTTCAAGTCAATCGGATTGAAAATAGATTTTTGCATATCGAATTTTCCAAGAATTTTCCTTGTGGGCGGATTTTCCGAAATCGGGAAAACACGTGTCCAATTATTTCGCATACTTTGCTTACAAACCGAGTTTCAACACAATCGGATGAAAAATAAATTTTCCCATAGAAACTTTTCGGACGCTTTTCCGGGAATTTTCCGACCCTAAGGTCAAATTTTCCAACATCGGAAAATGGCATCTCAATTTATTTCACTTACTATCCTTACAAACCGAATTTCAAGTCAATCGGATGAAAAATAGAGATTTGCATATCGAATAATTTTTTTGCGTATCGAATTATTTCGCATACTTTGCTTACAAACCGAGTTTCAACACAATCGGATGAAAAATAAATTTTCAGACTTTCGACGCCCGGAATTTTCCGACCGTCAAATTCTTCCAACATCGAAAATGGCCACTCTCCATTATTTCAATTTCTAAATCGGATGAAAAATAGATTTTTGCATATCGAATTATCCAAGAATTTTCCTTGTGGGCGGATTTTCCGAAATCGGGAAAACACGTGTCCAATTATTTTGCATGCTATGCTTACAAACCGAATTTCAAGTCAATCGGATGAAAAATAAAATTTTTCCCATACAAACTTTCCCGACGCTTTTCCGGCTTTTCCGGGTGGAATTTTCCAAAACCCCGTCTTAGTACGCACTTTCACCACATAAGGAAACTCCTGTCCAAATTTCAGCCCTCTAGCTCTTACCGTTTAGGCTGTGCGATGATTGCCAATCAGTCAGTCAGTCAGTCAGTCAGTCAGTCAGTCAGGACAAACTATTTTATATATAGAGAGATAATA
The DNA here is from genome assembly GCA_018904265.1 of Lordiphosa collinella. NCBI lineage: Eukaryota > Metazoa > Arthropoda > Insecta > Diptera > Drosophilidae > Lordiphosa > Lordiphosa collinella. The sequence continues at coordinate 67,989 of JAEIFV010000228.1, forward strand.
AAAAAATGTAAAAATATTCAATCAGTTCAATAGCGAAATTGACCTTATATTTGTATATATATTATATCCCGGTTATTACTATCAAATATACTATATTCGAATAATTATCATGTAATTATCATACAAAATATTAGTTTTTTTATAATATGGGGCACCAAGCGTCTTCCAAAAAAACTTAGAACTTTTAAAGTGAAGGGTATATGTGCTGTAGAAAACGAACACATGCTTGCGGTTACGAAGCATGAGAATACGTGTGCACACAAACAGTCGGCAATGTCGCTGTATGCGTATGAGAGAGAGAGAGAGAGCGCTGGCTCTTGAGCGCTCTCCTACTGGCTTTTAAATAAAGAGAGCGAAAAGCTAGTTTGAAAAGCCAGCACGAAAAAAGTGTGTGCAGAAATTTTGTATGGCGTTACTCATCTTATTATTCTATTGTTTTTGGTTCAATGTTCTTTGTCTGGGTGGAGTTTGTTATTAGTCTCTCAATCGGCTGGTCTGGATAACCATTTTTCCTTAGTATAGTTCTTAATTTAATGTAGATCTCGGGTCAGTACGATGAGTCGCTTAGAGTGCACGCTTTGTTTATGAAGTTCTGGCTGTATTTATTTTTTGTGATATGGGCTGGTTTGAGTGGAAACTCATTAGTCTTCCTGACGCTATGGATTAAGAAAACCATGTAAATTTTAGCTTTCCGTCGTCTCTTATTATTTCCGTATCCAAGTAGCATATTCTGTTGCCGTTCTCTACTTCCATTATAAACTGAGCCCGAGGATGTTGCTTATTGAGTGTGTCTAGTATAGTCTGCGCGTCATTTTTCTTTATTATACAAAATATGTCATCCACATATTTAGTTAGTTGTTTAATTTCTATATTTTGCCTCTTTAAATTGTCTATTGTATCGTCCAGAATTTTGTCCAGAACGATGTTTGCAATGGTCGGTGAGATCGGGTTCCCCATAGGCATTCAGTATATTTGATTCTAAATTATGTTGTTATATGCTACATAATGGTTTTCGTTTAAAACGAAGTCTAGAATTTCCTTAAATATAGTCTTTGGTATTTTTGTGCGTTCCGCGATGTCTGTACATTTATTCATAATATTAGTTATTGCTCGATTTACTGGTATGTTCGTAAATAGTGAGATTACGTCGATACCAGCACTTCGTCGTCTGAAAAGTCCATATTTGATAACACAAGTTTACAAATAACACCCTGTTACAGCGAAAATATACTTTAGAAATGACCCACCGTACGCTGTTGAGCAGGTCGAGTGTAGCATTGCCTCATACTTGATTTCTTACTAATGTGAGGAATGGTTATTCCCCACAAAGCCAAAGTATGGAAGGGGAAATGCGACGAGAGGGGAAGTACGGCGAATTCAAATATGCGGCAAAAGGAGAAACGCGGCGAGTTCAGCGGATGGGAAGCAAGGAAAGGTAGTAGCTCGATGGAGAGTCGCTGGCCAGCCGGCCGGAGAAGGTGCCGTTACAATTGGACTAATAGCTGGTCGGTGAATTCACACTTATGGTGTGGAGAAGCGAACGGGACGTCTGACCAATGGAAGCGAGACACTTGGTCGCTGTTACCGTTTGGAAGCCGATCGAATGTTCTAGAAGGCGGCTCTGGAGGACTATATAAGGCGCCGCCAAGAGAAGGGATTTATTGAGTGTAAACCGGAATTTAAGCGAGTGCGGATCGAGTACGCGAAAGTACAAGTGCGACAAAATAAGACGGCGAGTACCATAAAGAAAGCGAGTGCGGAAACCTTGAGGATCAAGTGTTCTAATCCTTAATCAAGGATCAGAACCCCCAAAGGATAAGTTAGCTGAGCGCAAGCGGGCTGCACGTAAAGTCGGCGACAACATCGAGAGTGCTAAGCCAGCGTATCCTAGGAATCCTGGGAAGTAGTATGAAAACCTCACATCCAGCACACACTTCCGGGAAATGGGGGTAATAAATTACATTTAATTAGGGTAACCTGTCAACCTGTCAAAGGGTTCCCTAATAAAAATGCAATTAATTAGGGTTCAGGGTAACAAATCAATAAAAAATCAATAAAAACCCGGGTAATATTCAAATTTAATTAGGGTCACCGAATACGTGATGTGAGGACTCGTGAGAAACGTGTGTTGAAATGCAATTAATTAGGGTTCAGAGGTAACAAATCAATAAAAAATCAATAAAAACCCGGCTAATATTCAAATTTAATTAGGGTCACTGAATACGTGATGTGAGGACTCTTGAGAAACGTGTGTTGAAATGCAATTAATTAGGGTTCAGAGGTAACAAGTCAATAAAAAATCAATAAAAAAAACGGATAATATTCAAATTTAATTAGGGTCACTGATTACGTGACGTGAGAACTCGTGAGAAAAGTGTGTCCAATCCCTAACCCATTGATCCCCCATTCGACCATGAGTGTGAATGGGAGGGAGTGATCACACGACACACCACAGAAACGTATTTCCAGCAATCAAGGAATATCTCATGCCGATCACGTGCGGTTACACATCACACAAACACGTGGGGTCACCTGACACACACACAAGGGGTGGGGTGGCGGGTCACAACGTATTTCCAGCAATTAAGGAATATCTCATGCCGATCACGTGCGCTTACACATCACACAAACACGTGCGGTCACCTGACACACACACAAGGGGTGGGGTGGTGGGTCACATTCCTCTTTAACGATCAACGCCACCTAAAGTGCTCAACATCCGTGAGACCACCACAGTCAAGGGTTGGGGTGATGGGTTCCCTCCCATTCCACCTAACGTGCATCATACCCAAAAAAATTATACAAAAATGATGAGAAAAGGTCACTCATACCACCTGCATATTGTTTTGGATGAATGGGTAATGGCTCACACTCCAGTCAAACGATCAAACGATACCTCACGTGCCATACATCCGTGAGACCACCACACACAAGGGATGGGGTGATGGGTTAGATCGCACAGCACAATACGTGCGACATACCCAATTAAAATTATTCAAAAATGATGGGAAAAGGTCTCTCATACCAAAGATTATTCTTTTTTTTTTTAATTCTATTCTATTTCCAAATCCAAATCCAAGTTGATCAAAAGCCTTCGTGCGAACTCCTAGAGTTATAAGATTCAGTTCTTGTTTGTCCATCGAACAAAATTGTCTTCTCAACCTTCTATTCAACTTCAGTGAGCTAAAATCAAAAATATAAAAAACCAACAAAATCAAGAAAATCTTGATAAAGTGAAAAGTGAAAGTAAAAATCAAAAACAATTGTGCTCCAATCACTCAAACTTTTCAATTTAATTAATTTTGCTCAATAAACTAAATTAAAACTAAAAAATCATCATGTTCGCCAACGTGAATATCATTCGCAGCAACTCCTGCAACATTGACTTGCCTGCAGGTGTGCAATGGCAGCACCATGTGCGTACTGAAAGCCACAAAAAAAATGCCATCCGACCTGTGGATGGCCAAATAAAGCAGATTGCTGATGGATACCAGGGACGTATCCTTCATTATATGTTTATGAATGAGGGACCTGCTGTTAGGATTCCAGATGAATTCCTTAATGAAGCGGGTCAAGCCCTACTCCCTCATTTGGAAAGAGTATTAACCGTCCACACTTCATCAAAAGTCAATTTTGAACTATTCGCTGAGTACATGTTAGTTAAAGAGCATGATACTCTAGTTGAGACAAAATCGTTTCAAAGTAAAATGAATCTATTTACGATTGGATCTAATTTAATAGAACTTTATGATTCACACATCTCAACAATAAAAACAAGAATGGATGAGTTCCAGGAAAAGGATAGTGGATGGACTTTGACCCGTATAATCAGACTGGAGGTGAACATGCTGCAGTGTGATCCTTTGAAAGGATCTCAATACTTCAATCTTCCATCAAGTCTTCGAAATAGAGGGGCCGTCATAAATGTGCAGAATAAAGACGTGTTCTGCTTCAAGTGGGCAATACTCTCTTCCTTCTATCCCTCAATTAAGAACCCTCAACGATGCTCATCATACAGAGTGGATATTAATTCACCTGTAATTTATGTTAACAACTCCATCAAACTCGACTTCACAGGACTAATATTTCCATTCCAAATTCGTGAAATAAAGAAATTTGCCAGTCAAAACCCACATATAAGCTTAAATGTGTTTGGGTATAACGATGAAACAAACTCAATGTTTGGTCCACTCTACTGTGATGAAGTGGAAAGGCAATTTCACATAAACTTACTATTCATCGATGGACCAATAGCTGACATTCGTGGGCACTTTGTGTGGATAAAAAATATATCACGGTTAGTACAAATATTACAATCAGTAAATAAGCAAATTAACTAATTCAATTTATTTATTTATTTTCAGTCTACTATCAAAACAAATGGGAAAACAGCGTACAAAGCGTTGGTTCTGCAACAAATGCTTGAACCCCTCAACCAGTGCAGAGAGGTTTGCTAAGCATGGAGAGAGATGCAGTAAAGTTGCCACAACCCCACCCAAACCAGATAAGACGGTACTCGAATTCTCCAACCATCATCGTCAACTGGAGGCTCCATTTATTGTGTATGCCGATTTTGAGTGTATACTGGAGCCCACAATGAGAGATGTGAGTGATAAAACACAAATTATAAATAGCCATATACCTATAGCATTTGCATATTATATAAAGTGTACATTTAACTCAGCGTTAGATAAGTTCGTATCTAAGACGGGTGGAAATGTGAGTCGCACTTTTGTTGAAACTCTATCATCCGATTTGTCCGAGTTATATGAAAATCACATGAAGGATGTGGTCCCAATCCAAATGACAGCGCAGGATATGTATGATTTTGATGAGGCCCTTAATTGTCATATTTGTAAGGGTATTTTAGGTAATGATAGAGTGAGAGATCATTGTCATTTTACAGGTAAATTTAGAGGATCAGCACATAGTGAGTGTAATCTAAAATTACAAACATCAAATTTCATTCCAGTGTTCTTTCACAACTTCTCGAAATATGATGCTCATTTGTTTGTGAAAGAACTCGGACAGATTGAGGGGGAAATTAAAGTCATTCCTTTGAATAAGGAGTTATATATTTCAATTTCAAAATATATTCCTTTTGGAGCGAATAAATTGGAAATTAGGTTTTTAGATACTCTTAGATTTATGCCCTCTAGTCTAGACACTCTTGCAGGTAATCTAAATGAAGATAACTTTAAAGTTTTGAGATCGCAATATTCTAATGACACAGATTTCAGTCTCCTTCGTAGAAAAGGAGTATTCCCTTATGAATATTTAGATTCTGTTCAAAGACTAGAGGAAACTTGTCTCCCACCAAGGGCCAGTTTTTACAGTAATTTGACAGAGTCTGAATGTTCTGAAGAAGAATACATTCATGCATGTCAAGTTTGGAATCATTTCAAGTGTCAATCCCTTAAAGATTACTTAGAATTATATTTGAAAACTGATGTGCTATTGTTAACAGACATTTTTCAAAACTTTAGGAGAATTTGTTTAAATATTTATGAACTCGATCCAGCTCATTATTTTACAACTCCAGCATTATCATGGGATGCAATGTTAAAAACTACAGGAATTAAGCTAGAAATACTCACTGACATTGACATGATAAATTTCATTCAGAGTGGTATACGGGGTGGATTGGTTCAAAGTAGCCATAGGTATACAAAGGCAAACCACAAATACCTTAACGATTTTGATCCTACTAGGGAATCTTATGTTATGTCGATGCGAATAACTTATACGGAATTGCAATGTGCGATAAGCTTCCCTACGGTCATTTCAAATGGTTAGATGAGACGGAAGTAAACTCATTTAGTGTGGAAAATATCTGTGAAAATGGGGAGTATGGTTATATTCTTGAGGTTGTCTTGGAATATCCCTGGTCCTTACATGAATCACATAATGATCTCCCTTTCTGTCCAGCCAACAAACTCCCATCTCCGTGATAAGGAGAAATATATTATTCATTTAAAATCATTAAAACAGTGTATGATGTATGGTTTGAAAGTAAAAAAGATTCACTCCATTCTACAATTTAAACAGGAAGCCTGGCTGAAAAAGTATATCGATTTAAACACTGAGCATAGAACTAGGGCTAAAAATACTTTTGAAAAAGATTTTTTTAAACTATTAAACAATTCTATATATGGGAAATGCCTTGAAGACCCCTCAAAGAGAGTTGATGTCCATATAGTAACGGAATGGGAGGCCCCAACCATAGGTCCAAGTGGTGGACGACCTCAAAACTGCGCCAAGAATTTGATATCAAAATCAAATTTTCATAGTGCCACAAAATTTAGTGAAAACATGTATGCTATTCAAATGAAAAGATTAATGAGCGTTTATGAGAAACCAACCTATTTAGGGTTTGTTGTATTGGAGATATCAAAATGGAAAATGTATGATTTTCATTATGCATACCTGAAACCAAAATTTAAAGATGCATTGAAACTAAATTATATGGATACTGATTCATTTATATACTCAATAAAAACTAATGATTTGTATGCAGACATTCGAGATGATGTTGAATCTAAATTTGATACATCTGAGTATTCAAATGAGTTGGCTACTCTATATAATTTTAAACAGTGTAATAAAAAAAGGCTAGGATTCTTTAAGGATGAATTACATGGGAATTCAATGACCGAGTTTGTGGGTCTCCGTTCAAAAATGTATGCATATACATCTATATCTTCAAGTAGTGGGAGTAAAAAATGTGTAAAAAAAAAATAAAGGGATTAAGCGAAGTTGCCTGGAGAAAATAACATTTGAAGGTTATAAAAATTGCTTATTTACAGGACAGCAAGAATGTGATAGCATGTATTTGTTTAGATCAAGAGGGCATGAAATTAAAACATTAAAAATCACAAAAATTACCTTAGACAACAAAGATGACAAGAGAATTATTTGTGAAGATGGAGTTTCAACTCTAGCAATAGGACATTACAAAACTATTAAAAGAGAAATTGAGGACAAAATGTCAACACTAGAAGCACAGTCAAGTGTTTGGCGTACTCAAATATCTGTGGTAGCGAACTCACATCATACTCAAAGTATGATGAATCAAATAAATAATCTAAAAAGAAAGTTAGAGGAAAATGAAAGCGCACTCGACTACCATGAGATTGAATTAATTATGCATAATGATCTAATAGATAATCATAATAAAAAAAAAGAAGACTAAACTGTAATTTGTAAATAAATAAAACGATAAATTTTTGATTGTAATATAATAATTTATTTAAAAAATGATTTAATCTAATGTATATAAAACTAATTTAAGAATACAATTGTTAAAATTACTTGAAATAAAAGAAAAAAAGTATTAAATGATAATGTGTTTATTTTATTACAAAATGTCAGAGGCTTGTATCCAACTGTCATCGGCTTTCGGGAAACCTAACCAATGTACAAGAGCTCTATTACCCTTCCTTTTTAGCACTTTTTCAACTAGGTAAGTATTAGGAAAACGTGTTTTTTTTAATTCTTCTTTATAGAAACCACCTTTAACTGGATTCCCATTCAAATCTTCCAATAAATATGTGGTTGGATACGTATTTTGAACTTTGATTATTCTAAAAATCTCGACATTCCAGTTAGGTGTGAAACCCTTTTCAAATATTCCCTTATATTTCGAAATTCGAACATTGTCACCAATCTTCAGTTTGCTCCCCATAAACATTTTAATATTATTGTAGACAGTTTCCAAGATATCTTTCTCATTCTCTTTGTTTACATTGATTGGAGCAATTTTTATGGTCCTGTGTACTCTGTTGTTGTAAACGAGAATTAACCTTTTATACATATCAATCCATTTATAGGTACCATTGAAAGAAAACTCTTTCCACATGAGTTCTTTTAATGTTCTATTAAATCGTTCAACAATTGAAGCCTTTAGTGTGCTAAATGTTGAATAGTGGTTGATTTTATATCGATTCATCAATCCCTTAAATTGAGCATTGAAGAACTCTTTACCGTCATCTGTCTGAAGATTTCTAGGTAGTCCACGGCCAGACTTGAATATTTTCTTCATCGCCTCAGCAACATCCTTCGCAGTCTTAGATTTAATTGCCTCACCCCAGGCGAATTTGGAAAATGTATCAATTACTGTTAGTAGGTAGCGATATCCATTATTTGAGGATGCATACTTTCCCATTTCCACCAAGTCAGCTTGAAATAAATCATTTATTCCCTTTGTAATGACTCTACGACGTAGAAAATGTTTGCGGGATGGAGCGTGTAATTCATTAATAATACCCCGTCTACTCATATTTATCATTTAAAATTCAAATCAGTTTTTTAGAATTTGCAATATATTAATTTTTAATAGTGAAAAATTAATGCGATTTTAAAAGGCGTGTAACTTTTTCAATAATGGTTGATATAACTACCTCAAGTCTGTCTAATCTGTCTTCAATTTTTGTAATTCTAACATCAGGTAGAGGTACACTGACAATTATTTCACTCATCATTGAATCTTTGAGCTCCTTTATAGACTTGTCAACATATTCTTTGATAACAAAGTCAGTCCTCTCTTGTGGAATGCCCCCATTTTTTATAAGTCTTCGTTGAATATTAAAGTTCCCATCCGAATCAATGTAGAGTCCAGACTCAGTTTTTTCGTATCGTCTTAAATGATTAGAGGTGTGCTTATCATTTATGTAGCGTCCAAACTTGTCAACGGACATGATGGTTATAAACTCATTTGAATATTGATATGTAAATATATACTAAATTAATGTATTATTTGAGCCTCTCTCAGTTCTTCAATAATTGATGTAATTTCATTAGTGTGATTTGAATTTCCTGCCGATTCTGATGCTATTAAAAGCTGCAACCTGTCCACTAATTCATTTGGATTGTCCCAGAAGACATAATTCGTTTTATTAGTTTGAAGTGTCATGAATCCTGATCCACTTACAAGTGGTTTGGAATGCTTGGGTGTAGACTCGAGAATAGATGATTTAGCTAAGAGTGGTTTAATAATTTGTGAATATTTCAATGCCCTCGTTCCTTTCACTTGTCCATTTGCGAGAAAATTTCTTCGATACACATTCGTTTTTAATAAAATTTCTCTGTATATATCAAGCTCATTTGAATTGTAATTTTGTGGTAGATGGTGGAATATTAAAGAATATAACCCACTAGTCAGTCGCCAATTTTGACCATCATCAAATTCAATTTTATTGCTGGAAACACTTATGTGACTATTCCCAATCATTAATTCTCCATTTGGAGTTTTTCGAGGACCATATGTTTTATCCAAAACATGTTCACGCGCCAGTTCACTAATATTAAAATTTTTTGAACTTTCTTCATGTTGTGATGATTGATCCGATATTGAAGCCGATGTGTGAGGAGATGGATGAGTTGTTATCGCAGGTGATGTGTGAGAAGAGACTCGACTCGATGTGTTAGACAACTTTTGATCTGGTACTATAAATGAAGACTCCTCTATAGATGGTTGAGAATAAAATTGATCATCATCACCTTCATCATCATCATTATCTTCATCATCTATATATTAATACGCTAAAAAGCTTCCATACGAATGTACGGCCCCCTTTTTAGCATAGTAAAACAAATTCAATTAATTCAAAATTTATAACATATGTTCGTAGGAGAATTTCAGCCCAGCCAGAGCAAAAAAAAAAAATTAATTGCAATTATTTATTGTTTTATAACGAATTAAAAGTTGTACTAACACAGACACACTTTACACAGATAGGAGAGCAACAACAGCAATAGGCCAACACTCAAGGTGTGCTTTGCTCAATTGTATTTTGAGCTTTGTAAACAGAGAGAGTGGCTCTCAGTGCGCTCTCCCAATGAAGAGACGATCAACGGGAAAAAAAGCTTCTACGCATATTTTGTTTTTGTTTTAAGCAGATTTACAGTTGCTGGTCTGACTGAAATCCAATTGACAAGAAATTTTTTTGCGAGGCAAGTGCTGTTAATAAAATGTATTTTGGAGCGTAAACAATAACTAATATTCTTAAAAAATTTGTTATATCCTATCCTAATCCTACTGATATGTTCGTCTTTCTTTCTAGCATGGTAATGTTGGAATGAGTATTAAGACCAGAAAAAAATGGATTGCAATTATTTATTGTTTTATAGCGAATCAAAAATACATACGGTGACATGCAGATGGCATTAAATTCAATTGACTAAAAAATTAGTGCGAAAATAGTCAGTATTGTTCGGGAAATTTAATAAGATGACAAGAATGGTACTTTATAAGGAAACATTCAGTTCGATGGCAAATTCACTATTCAAATTTAAATACACCGAGCACAATTGGAGACTGTGGTGTGATCTTGAGATTGAATCGGTATTACATTGAATCGGAAATACATCGAATCTATGGGTTTAACGCCTGTGGTAGGGTCAGCCATTATCACTACGCTACAAAATCTCTTCAAAAATATGTATATATTTTGCCTTTCCACACTTTCTTTGGAGCCATCCTCAAGCAACATTTCCTAGGCTGTCGGCTTCAAAAATAAAGATATGCATTGAAAATTGCTTTAAGACTTACACTTTACCAAAACTTTAACAAAAGATCAAGGAAAGAACGAAAGGATGTTTATAGCTTTCTGGGAACCTATGCAAAGTTAGTTAACCAAATGTTGTCTGACTGTTCAAAATTGGAATATTTGTTAATCAGGTTTTCCAGGGTTTCAAACCGATTCAGATACTATTATTTTTCGACCAAAAACTATGCAAATATGAGATTTTTTTGACATATTATTTTAGACTTAATGTTAAGTGTTAATTTGTTCGATGGTCGAATTTCGACCACAGGGCGAGCCTAGTCAAGATTAATGTCTTCATTCTTCATCCCCCAATCCATTTCTTTCAAATCATCATATTTGTGCTTCGACTTTTGGTTAGCTGCAGTGTAAAGTGAAAGTTTCCTCTTTTTCATATGTGGTGTACTATGGGTTAGTGGTATAGCATTAGGATTGGTTTTTCTTTCAGCCTCATCATTTTTATAGTCTTTAGGTATCATATGATGTAATTTTTTGTTATCATTGATAAGTTCATGTAATGGTTCAGTTATAGGCCTAAATGTTTCTTCCAACCCACTAATATTCTGACTTTTGAGTTGTTTTAATTGAGAAAATTTTTTTTTAAAGCATTTCGAGTTTTAGTTAATTGTGATAAAATATTGTGATTCATTATAATGAAGTTGAAAAATAATTCAAGTTGATATACTGAAGGGGTTATTACACCCATGAGGTTGAAAATGTACTGTAAAATAATTCATGTATCATAAGCATATATACCCATTATCAATATATTTCAAATAGTTGATTCTATACTATATTCAATTATATATGTCTGATCAGATAATTTCTTCAATAAATCACATGTGGTTGAAATATCTGTCTTTTAAACAGATCTGCTTGTAATACCTAATCTGTTTATCAGACCAGGTTGAAACACCTGATCTGATTATCAGACCTGGTTGAAATACCTGATCTGTTTATCAGACCTGGTTGAAATACCTGATCTGTTTATCAGACCTGGTTGAAATACCTGATCTGTTTATCAGACCTGGTTGAAATACCTGTTGCTGTATCACCATATAAAATTGCATGTTAAATATTATATAATTGTTTTAAAAAACGTATAAATGACTACCTAATAATTTGATGTAGAAATAGGAATTTCAATCAGGTCTGATAAACCCACCTGGTTGAAATAGCTGATCTGCTTATCAGATCTGATATGATATCAGTTTATTAGCCGGTAAACAGTGAAAATAAAACCTGAAATTAATATTTCCCAATTCATTCATTATTTATTTTTCAAATTTATTTATTTAATTAAATCTTAAGCTTAAAAAATCTCTTAAGCTGAAAAAAACCCCAATCCCCATTTCCCATAAAAAATTGATTTTTCTTTTCTTTCTTTTTTTGTATATGTATAATGTTTTATTTATTCAAAAATTAAACTCGAATTTTATAATCAAGCTCCACATTACCATCCACCCTTTTTGTTAGGCGGTATGCTTTCAGTGAAAACAGTTGAAAGTACGAGTCATCGATGTTATTGTATCTATCAGGGAGATACACAAATTTTTCCTCCAACTCAACCAGAATATTGGTTCCAAACTTTCCTTTGACACGTTTTGCAGAGATAATGTTGAAGGGAACGTTCACATCCAGATCCTTGAATTGGAGTTTACCCTTTACTCTACGCGAGTTAAAGGCCATCATCAATGGATCCAAGAGATCCTCCTGAGTCAGTCCTATGGGCAACTGATTCGTTGTCTCATTGATGGGGGTGGTGGTGGGGATGATCTGATTTGCACTCATGATGGGTTGGTGAATGAGTTGTTGAGGGTTGATTGTGGCTGGTAGTGCTGGTTCTCGGTGAGACTGCTGCTCGGTGAATGATATTTTTCCAAGACAAGCTGGTTGATTTTATACCATTCGAGGGACATTTCTCCCCCCACTACTCCTCTCATGTAGTGTGGAAAGGGATACAATGGATACATCCTCTACACGCATGGAATGTTAAGTGTGGTGATGTAAGAGTCACGTCTCTTCAGCGAAATGAATTAGAGTCTAACAAAAATTGAAGGCACAAATGTCCACAGTTAACAGTTCCAAATTTCTGGAAACGTTGATAATTGTACGTGAGATTTTTTCCTAAATATCTAACTACTTCTAAAGGTGGTTGTAAATTTCCAAACGAATCAAAATAATAGGAGAGTGAACCTCTCTTAAAATAGGCTACCCAGTGTGTTCCATTTGAAGATGAGTTTGCTAAGTTTATTATTCCACACTCAAGATGATGAGGGAATTTGGGTAACTCATCTTTCATATAAACTCCTCGAAAATGTGGGATATTCTTAAAAGCAAATCTCATTATATCAAAGGAGGATAATGCTCTTTTGGGTAGCTCACTTAATAGTTTTTTTGGGTGCATTTTTGTTTTTTGAATATTTTTTGAAAATGATATACCATATCCCTTTTTGTACGGCTGTAAAAATAACCCCGCTCCCAACGCAACTGTTTCCATTCGTTTGTTGTATCTCTTCTGTTCTTCAAGCTGTTGTTTTGCCATCTTAGCATTGTTAATAGTCTTTACTATCGCTGCGCTGCCTGACGCTAAACTACCCACCGCACTAAGGGCTGTTAGAATGGGTACTAAGGGCAAAAACCCACCAACTTTAGGGACGGTTATAACCCGTGGAACTACAACATTTTTCCTACATCCCATAGAGTTAGATACTGCTTTGCGTGCAATTTTTACTGCATTTAATATGTCAAGCGGCTTATTCTTTTTCAATTCTCTGGTAGCCTGTTTGATTATTGAAGAGAAGGATTTTTCACTACTTTCTTTTTCTCCTGCTTTGCTCCCATCCCGAATTTTTTTTTTTACCTTTAACATGTTAGTCACTAAATATGAAGCAGCTTTCTCACCAATACTACTATTCACCGCTTTCACACGATCCCAAGCCCTATCAATTAAAACCGAGTCTGCTTTATGTCGTTCACTTAAGTTCTTACTATTTGAATATGCAGTATCGTGTTCCCTACAAGCCTCATCCAAAGCATTGATTCCCCTATCTCCACGTGCTAAACGATCCTCTAGCTTTGTACCCGGTCCACAGTAATTGTATCCAGGTAAATGAGCCTCAAAGGGTAGAGTGTTTATTAAATTATTTATGAGACCTCCACCCTGTTTGACATTTGATTTATGACTCTTCACATTATAAAACTGCTTCCCCATATTTATATCATCCGCAATTGATGGTTGTTTGTCATTGAATGAAGGTCATAACTCATAAGCATGCGCTTATTAAGACAAAATAAAACCATCACAGTAAGAAACATTGAAGGTGGTGGGCATGGAGAGAATAAACATCCCCGTCACAGCACTTTGTTGCCGAACACAATTAGAGCATTAATTGTCGGTCCATCCAATTGTGGGAAAACAAATGTGATGATAAGCCTAATCGAAAGTCCAAATGGAATAAAATTTGAAAATATTTATGTATTTTCAAAAAGTTTGTTTCAACCGAAATATGAGTATTTGAAAAAACTTATTAAACCGATAAGTGGAATGGGATATTACACATTTTCGACAAATGACACAGTTTTATCCCCGCTGGAAGCAAAAAATAATTCCGTTATGATATTTGATGATGTGGCATGTGAAAAACAAAATAATATTCGTGATTATTTTGCCATGGGCAGACATCGAAATATTGACTCATTCTACTTATCTCAAACGTATACACGTATACCGAAACATTTAATACGGGATAATGCCAATTTCATTATAATGTTTAAGCAGGATGACTTAAATATGCATCATATTTATCGAGACCATGTCATCTCAGATATGAATTATGAAACATTTAAACATATTTCCCGAAAATGTTGGGAGGACAAATATGGATTTCTTCTAATTTCTAAGGATGATGATATGAAAAGTGGTCGTTATAGAAAAGGATTTGATGAATTTATCATACTTTAATAAATAATAATATAAGTGTACTGAGATGATGGTTAACAAGACAGTTCAGAATCAACCTTCAAAATGACTACATCATTAACAATTGCACTAACTGGAAACTCATCAGTTATAACTGAAAACTTTTTCCCCAAATTGAATTAAAACGTAATTATGAATGTGCGCTCATCGACTTTTATACTTTTAATAGCATACCAAATGTTGATAGGGGAAACAATCTATTTCATATTGGGAATAAAGTTGTAGAGATACCTGTGGGTTCATATGAACTCGATGAAATAATTAAATATATTATCAATAAACTCAAAGAGTATAGTCTTCATGATAGTATAAAAATTGATTGCAATAATAACACATTACAAGTTCAAGTTCTTACAAAAAATGAAACAGTATATTTTAATCATGAACGATCAATTGGTCAACTATTTGGATTTAGTAGACGTAAATTAAGACCACATGATAATGAAATTTACATCTCAGATAATCCTGTGAATATTTTAAAAATAAATTCTGTTAGACTGGAATGTAACATTATTAGCGGATCGTATGTTGGGAATAGACCGAATCACGTGCTTCATGAATTTGGAATCAATGTTCCACCTGGATATAAAATGAACATTACACCACGGAATTTGATTTATTTACCTGTCAACTGCAGAGAAATAAGCACACTCGAAGTACGGATAACGGATCAGAACGGAGCTTTAGTTAATTTGCGTGGCGAAACTGTATCAATTCGTCTACACTTACGACCAGCAGAATGATAATCTACAATAAAAAGCGTACACACCCCACAACTGGACACATTATTAAATCTAAAGCTGAAGTGAAAGCACCACCACCATCTCAAGGAGGTACACATCAACGACCTGCTCTATCATTAACAAATAAATTGATTTTAAAATCACTGGGATTTAGTCTTCAATAAAGTTTAATTAACATAAAATTTAAATGAATGAAATTTTCCATGTTCAAGAAAAACCTATCAATGATGATAGTATCGTTAAGAAAACATTTCACACTTATTATCCGTACCAGCAAAGCTTCAAAACGAATGATGAGGTTCGCATCCCAATACAGAACCAAGATTTATATCTCTTACCAAACGAAAGTTATCTCAACATTGAAGGAACTCTTAGCAAAATCATTGACTCAAATACTGGAACACGTAGCACAAATGGTGTTGAAGGTCTTCTCAAAAATAATTGCATGGCCTATTTTCTGGATGAAATAAGATATGAGTTGAATGGATGTGAAGTGGATAGGACTCGGTTTACTGGTATTACTTCGACTCTCAAGAACTTTCTCTCCATCGGAAAACAGGAGGAACATCTTTATCGCAATGCTGGGTGGAGCGGAGGAGAGGATATCAAATCTGGTGGAAATTTCAGCTTTTCAGTACCATTAAAAATGTTAATGGGGTTCGCTGAAGACTATAAGAAAGTCATATTAAATTGTAAACATGAACTTATTCTCCTACTAGCTAAAAATACTGATGATATGTATGTTAAATCAGTTGGAGGTAAAGTGCATGATATTGCTATACATAACATTAGTTGGAAAGTACCTCACATTGTTCCAAGCGATAGTGCTAAAATTAAAATGTTTAGTGTGGCTAAAAGTGGTAGTACCCTTCCACTAGCATTCCGTAGTTGGGATTGTTATATAAATCCAACATTGGTGCAGGGAACACATCATGTATGGAACGTTAAACTGGCTGCAAATAGAGAACGCCCGCGGTTCGCTGTTATTGCATTTACATTGGACGGAAAACTAATTTCAAACAACTTGAGAAATGCAAAGGTATACTTAAATTCTGAAGTGTATCCCTATGAGGATTTGAATATTAAATATAATGAAAATCGGTTTGCCGTCTTGTATGACATGTATTTGAGATTTCAAGAGAGCTACTACAATCGTGAGTCTACTGCACTTCTATCTCCAATGGAATTTATGAGTAAAGCTCCTATTGTTGTTGTGGATCTCTCCTACCAGAATGAATCAGTCAAATCAGGTCCGATTGATGTTAAAATTTCCACTGAACTAACTGCAGCAAGTGAGATGAATACAAAGGTATATTGTCTTCTCATTCATGACCGATTAGTGGAATACACACCATTGACTGGATTAGATCAACGTCTCGTCTAAGAATTGTGACGCCCTAATTTTAGTACGCCCCAAAACATTAGTTTAAGTACCAGAGCACTGGAGCTCCCGCCACCAAGGAAATGAATCCTCAAAAACAGACTGAAATTGTCATTATATTTTATTGTTATTAAACCTAAGTTAAGAGCAACACATCCCTAATTAGTATTATTAAGGTCAACGAAGGCACTTGCACGAACCAGTTCCAGTTCACCACGTTGTCATCACTAACACACTCGCGCTGGTCACACAATTCTGAGTCGGCGCGACGCCGCGATCGCCGCGACAATTTTGGCGCTCGAGGAGTCGAATTTTGGCTAGGCCCAAGGAAGGTTGTGTTCGCGGAAAAAAATCTAAAGTCGAAACCGAAGTCAACCACGGCAACCACGCGGCGCGCATCCCAAGCAGACAACAAGTGACGCGGTGAACTGGACAAGTGCCCACGCCCACACGGCCAGCAGGAGGCGGCTGCAGGTGTTACCCCCGCCCCCCCAGGAAAAATTGTGGTAAGCGAGTCATTGGGCATTAGATTAGGAGAATCTGTTGAAAAACTCTCGGTGCGGCTATATATATAGGAAGGAAATATGAAGTGCAGTGAATAAAGAAATTTATTTCAAAGAAGCGAAACACCCATGACCCATATTTTCTCTTCATGTCCGCGTGTGCAAAATGCGTAGTGTGTGTGTGTGTGTTACCGTTTCCCCCCTCCCCTTTCCTAACAGAGGGCGCCGCCGACGCGGGCTGTACCTCTCATAGCGCAAGCACAGAATCTTATGGTGTTTCTTCAATTCCCTCCCATGAGGTGGCCAATCCAGTGTCCTGAGTGAAGTAATCCACTTTCGTCTACCAGTATGCTTGCCAGGTCGTCACCTGAGGCATACTCGGTACAGTTTTTCTTGCTTTGGCAGACAGTGTAGTGCACATAGTCCCGTTTTTCACCTTCCGCGTGGCGTCGTCAGCCCTAACCGTAGTTCCACGCCTTCGTCTACCAGTATGCTTGCCAGGTCGTCACCTGAGGCATACTCGGTACAGTTTTTCTTGCTTTGGCAGACAGTGTAGTGCACATAGTCCCGTTTTTCACCTTCCGCGTGGCGTCGTCAGCCCTAACCGTAGTTCCACGCCTTCGTCTACCAGTATGCTTGCCAGGTCGTCACCTGAGGCATACTCGGTACAGTTTTTCTTGCTTTGCCAGACAGTGCAGTGCACATGGTCCCGTTTTTCACCTTTCGCGTGGCGTCGTCAGCCCTAACCGTAGTTCCACGCCTTCGTCTCCCAGTATGCTTGCCAGGTCGTCACCTGAGGCATACTCGGGACAGTTTTTATTTGTTTTGGCAGACAGTGTAGTGCACATGGCCCCGTTTTCTCACCTTTTATGTGGCGTCACTAGCCCTTAGCATAGCCCTCAGTCTTCGTCTCCCAGTATGCTTGCCAGGTCGTCACCTGAAGCATATGCGGCACAGTTTCACTTGCCTTGGCAGACATTTTGGTGCACATGGTCCAGGTTCTCACCTTTCATGTGGCGTCACCGGCCCTTAGCATAGCCCTCAGTCTTCGTCTCCCAGTATGCTTGCCAGGTCGTCACCTGAAGCATATTCGGCACAGTTTCACTTGCCTTGGCAGACATTTTCGGTGCACATGGTCCAGGTTCTCACCTTTCGTGTGGCGTCACTAGCCTTTAGCATAGCCCTCAGTCTTCGTCTCCCAGTATGCTTGCCAGGTCGTCACCTGAAGCATATTCGGCACAGTTTCACTTGCCTTGGCAGACATTTTGATGCACATGGTCCAGGTTCTCACCTTTCGTGTGGCGTCACTAGCCTTAAGCAAAGCTCTCAGTCTTCGTCTCCCAGTATGCTTGCCAGGTCGTCACCTGAAGTATTTTCGGCACAGTTTCACTTGCCTTGGCAGACATTTTCGGTGCACATGGTCCAGGTTTTCACCTTTCATGTGGCGTCACCAGCCCTAAGCATAGTTCCCAGTCTTCGTCTCCCCATATGCTTACCAGATCGTCACCTGAAGTATATTCGTCACGATCAGTTGCCTTGGTAGGCATTTCGGAAGCACATGGTCCAGGGTTTCGCCTAACGTGTGGCTGTCATAGCTTTAAAGTCAATTATTGCGACTTCGTCTGCCAAGATACTGGTCAGGTAGTCTCCTGCAGTAGGTGTGGCATAGTTTCACTTGCCTCGGCCGATACTCCCGGAGCGCATGGTCCCGGATACCCTTTCCAGTGATTCTGACCACTTTTACGTGCCTCAAGACATGTCCACGGATCTCCCGGGCTAGGCTTTCATCTTCCGGGGATTTCCATGCTCATATTCTTCCCTCAATCCTTATGGAGCTTCGTCTCTATGTTTGAAGTAACCTTTTGGGGTCAGTTTTAACCAACTTTCGCCTGATCCCCATCTCTATGCCCCTATGTCCCAGCACTTCAATAAATTAAGTTTGGAAGTGATCCTGGCTAGACTGAGACCGACCCCAGCCTTAGAAAACGCTTCCTTACAGAATTTGTGAAGCATTTCTTCATTCAATTTTCAAAAATCGTTGCAAGCAGACGTCCGCGCAACAAACAAAATAATACAAAATGCTTGCACTCAATAACAAAATGAAGATAACAACCAACATTTCAATTAATCAACTTGTATCCAGAATAAACAATTTCTTGAAAATGTTTAAACATCAAATTTTTCCTGAACACTTGGAATATCTGGAGGACTCATTAAAATATTTTAATAATAGGATTGCTGATACACCACTAGTTTCCAATGAATATGGACACCATTTCACATCTTGTTGTTGGTCGCAAAATAATGTAAATCATGGCGTTGATACATGTGCTTGTCATTTTTATACAGTACGCTCAAACAAATCCCTAAAAATTATAAAAATGTATGTTAATTTAGAAGATCGCTTTTGAATAATGTATTTGGAAAAATAAAATTATAAAATATATTCACAAAATTAAATATACTCATTATTTTTATTGGTAATGGAAATGGGATTTCTTTTTCAGATTTTTTATTTATTCCCAATTTCTGAATTGGAAATATTGGGCGGATTGAATTTGTCTCTTTTGAGTGGATGTGATGGAAGGTGACCTTTTCCCATCATTTTTGAATAATTTTAATTGGGTATGTCGCACGTATTGTGCTGTGTGATCTAACCCATCACCCCATCCCTTGTGTGTGGTGGTCTCACGGATGTATGGCACGTGAGGTATCGTTTGATCGTTTGACTTGAGTGTGACCCATTACCCATTCATCCAAAACAATATGCAGGTGGTATGAGTGACCTTTTCTCATCATTTTTGTATAATTTTTTTGGGTATGATGCACGTGAGGTCGAATGGGAGGGAACCCATCACCCCAACCCTTGACTGTGGTGGTCTCACGGATGTTGAGCACTTGAGGTGGCGTTGATCGTTAAAGAGGAATGTGACCTACCACCCCACCCCTTGTGTGTGTGTCAGGTGACCGCACGTGTTTGTGTGATGTGTAAGCGCACGTGATCGGCATGAGATATTCCTTAATTGCTGGAAATACGTTGTGACCCGCCACCCCACCCCTTGTGTGTGTGTCAGGTGACCCCACGTGTTTGTGTGATGTGTAACCGCGCGTGATCGGCATGAGATATTCCTTGATTGCTGGAAATACGTTTCTGTGGTGTGTCGTGTGATCACTCCCTCCCATTCACACTCATGGTCGAATGGGGGATCAATGGGTTAGGGATTGGACACACTTTTCTCACGAGTCCTCACGTCACGTAATCAGTGACCCTAATTAAATTTGAATATTATCCGTTTTTTTTATTGATTTTTTATTGACTTGTTACCTCTGAACCCTAATTAATTGCATTTCAACACACGTTTCTCAAGAGTCCTCACATCACGTATTCAGTGACCCTAATTAAATTTGAATATTAGCCGGGTTTTTATTGATTTTTTATTGATTTGTTACGTCTGAACCCTAATTAATTGCATTTCAACACACGTTTCTCACGAGTCCTCACATCACGTATTCGGTGACCCTAATTAAATTTGAATATTACCCGGGTTTTTATTAATTTTTTATTGATTTGTTACCCTGAACCCTAATTAATTGCATTTTTATTAGGGAACCCTTTGACAGGTTGACAGGTTACCCTAATTAAATGTAATTTATTACCCCCATTTCCCGGAAGTGTGTGCTGGATGTGAGGTTTTCATACTACTCTGGGAAAACAACAGTAGTAGGGGAGAATCGCGGATTGTTGTGCGAGAAAGGAAGCCTGCGAGTGTGCCTATGTTACACGGGCACGGCGTATCCTTAGCCAGCGATATCTAGCGTGAGTGGCGAATTGCCATAGAGGAGGCGGACCTTGCGATTTGGCAAGGATACCTCAGATAGGTCAAAGTCGATTGTATAATAAGTGATAAGTCAAGTATCGACAGTGATATTTCACTTTATTAAGTGAACCGGATCGCTGGTGAATAATAGCATAAATCAAAGCCCGTCTTATTATTGCAAGCCCAATATTAATTTTTCCTAAAAAAGAAGGGGGAGATATTCTGACTGAACATCGGCCGCGTTGAAGGCATCCCGACTTCAATCAATGGGGAGTGGGGCTAGTCGATGTATGGCACGTTTGCAAATGCCCCTTTTGGTTTTCACCTCAGCAACTCGCACCTTTCCATCAGTCCCAGCGATGACCTTAACGACGACGCCTAGGAGCCATGTCTGCGACGGAACGTTGTCTTCGTGTATCAGCACGACCGTGCCTTCCTCTAGGTTCCGCTGATCTTTGGTCCATTTCTGCTTCTGTTGCAGGCCGAGAAGGTATTCTCGAGACCAACTGGTCCAAAGCGCTCCTTGATCGCGGACACAATCCGCCATCTGCTCAAGTAGGGCAGCTTGTCGTCGCTCACGAGCTGAGCGGATACGGGAGGCAGCGCTTCGAGCGTTCTGCCGGTTATTAGATGGGCTGGGGTCACTGCTTCTACGTCGTTCGGGTTGGTAGTGTCGGCCACTATCGGGCGCGAATTCAACACGGCCTCCACTTCCACGATGACCGTATCGAGCTCGTCTTTGCTCAATAGCGCGCTGCCTATTGCCCGGATCATGAGGTGCTTCGCGGACTTCACTGCGGCCTCCCATAGCCCGCCGAAATGAGGCGCGCGAGGGGGAATGAAGATGAATTCCGTGCCGCGAGACGCAACATGATCGACTAGTGCATCCTTGTGAGCGATGAACTCCTTCCTGAGATCCTGGAGCTCTCGAGCAGCCCCGACAAAATTGGTGGCATTGTCGCAGTACAACCGTGCCACAGGGCCCCGACGTCCTAGAAACCTGGAGAGACACATAATGAAGGATTTAGATGTCAAGTCATTTACAATTTCCAAATGCACAGCTTTGGTAATAAAGCACACAAAGACTGCGATATACATCTTTACAGGCGGCTTGCCGCGCAGTTTCAAAGAGACTTTAATCGGACCACAAAAGTCCACTCCACTAACTTCAAATGGAAACTTTCCATTGAGCCTATCAGTGGGTAAATTTCCCATAATTTGGGATAACAAGCGAGGTTTGTATCGGAAGCACAGAATACATTCGCGTACAATAGAGCTGCATGTCTGACGAGCATTGACTATCCATATTCTGTGTCGAAGCAAGCTAACTAAGATTCTTGGGCCTGCATGATGGTTTGATCGATGCAGATGCTGTATGAACAGTTTGGTGAATCCACAATTTTTTGGCATTAGCAATGGGTACTTCGCATCGTATGGTAATGGAGCATTCAGTAATCGGCCACCAACTCGTAAAAGCGGAAACTTCCGATTTCCATCTTGATGATGAAAGATAAATGGAGTCATCTTCTGGTAGGTTGCTTGCAGTATTTGTGACCTTTCTAATTTGTGAAGTTCCTCTGCAAACGCAAATTGTTGAACACTGTGCACGACTGCTAAAAACGCTTGGTTTAGTTCTTGGGCAGTGATAACTGTGGACGAGTAGTGACCTCCTTTCCTTCCTCGAACAAATCGCAAAACGTAGGAAACTATCCGTAGGACTTTTAGGTAAGACGATTGGTTTTCGACCAGGGTTAAAAGTCGATCAGGCTCACTATCGGCCGCGATGAGAACAGTTGCTGATGAGCGTTTTTCCAGTACTGTCTGTTCAACTGACAATTCGAAATGAGGGTTTTTGGGCCAGCAGTCCATTTCCTTTTTCAAGAATGATGGGCCATCAAACCAAAAGGAATCATTCAGCTCATTAATTGCACAACCGCGAGACACTAAGTCAGCGGGATTTTCCTTGGTTGGCACATGGCGCCAAACAGCATCTGCTGTAAGCTCCTGTATGTCTGCAACACGATTTGCAACAAAGGTATTCATGGTCGAAGGATGCTGCTGCAACCAATGCAGTACTACCTCAGAATCGGACCAAAACACGATTCGCTCCACTGGAAAGTCGATGTCTTCGCTAACCGTCTCCCAGAGTTTAGCCAGTAAGTGAGCAGCACAAAGCTCTAACCTGGGAATAGTCTTTGTTTTCAGTGGTGCGACTCTAGACTTTGCGGTAAGCAGGCGGACTGATGCACCTTGACACTGACGAACTCGAGCGTACAGGCAGCAACCATATGCTCTCGATGATGCATCTGCGAATCCATGAATTTCGCATGCACTTGCTTGAGTCGTCCCTACGTGTCGCGGAACTGATATTTTATCGAGCTCTAAAAAACAAGCAGCCATTATCTCCCAGTTTTGAAGCAGTTCTTTAGGCAGTGGATCGTCCCAACCGAGCTTACACAACCATAATTCCTGAAGAAGAATCTTTGACTTTGTTGTGAGTGGGCTTAACAATCCAAGGGGGTCATACAGACGAGCTGAAAAGGATAAAATTGAACGTTTTGTAGGGACACAGTTCGGGTCAAAATCCATTAAGGAGTATTTAAACACATCTGTATTGGGATTCCAAGTGAGACCCAATGTTTTCGTGTCTTTTTGTTCTCCGAGTGTTACAGATGTCTCATTAGATTCGACAGCACTAAAGTGGACGTTTGAAGCCCACTTAGCAAGTGATAGACCAGCTGATTCCAGGATTTCAATAAGTTCACGGCATATTACCTGCAACTCCTCTTGGGTATCGGCTCCTGATAATAGGTCGTCTACGTAAAAATCTCTGACCAAAACCCGTGAACCATTTGGATGTGACTTAGCATAAAGCTCGCTGAGATGCTTTAAACAACGGATTGCTAAGAATGGAGCTGATGCTGTACCATAAGTTACCGTATTCAGTCGATATATCTGCAATAAATCTGTAGCATTCTCTCTCCAAACAATCAGCTGAAACTGGCGCTGATTCTCGTCAATTTCAATTTGACGGTACATTTTCGTTATATCAGCTGTAACCGCAAACGTACGAAAACGGAATCGTAAGAGAGTGGAAAACAAACATGGCTGAATAGTAGGTCCTACCATTAGCAGATCATTTAAGGATATGTGAGATGACGATTTGCTAGATGCGTCATAAACTACACGTAATTGCGTTGACGAACTTTGCGGTCTCAGCACACATTGGTGGGGTATAAAATAATGTGGCTCTCTCGGAATCTGGCTGTCGGCTAGTGTCATATGTCCCAAAGCTAAGTACTCCTTCATAAAGGAGACATACATCGCACGAATTTCCGGTTGTTTTGCCAATCTTCGCTCGAGGGACAAAAATCTTCTCTTTGCTGTTTCGAACGAAAGACCTAAACCAGCTGGATTGGACTTGAAGGGTAGTGAGACACTTAACCGACCCGAGGGTAGTCGTAAAATCGATTCCTTAAACGATTTCTCGCAAAGACTTTGTTCTGGGGTATACAATTTAGCTTCAGTAGCTTTTGGAATTTCTTCCAACTCCCAGAATTTTTGCATTAATGCATCGAGCGGACAAGGATCTTGTAAAACGCTTAGCAGAGAACTTGCTTGTAGAGGTTGACTTTTTAATGACTTGTATCGGCCTGATACAATCCACCCGAAAACACTGTTTTGCAAAATTGGTTTGTCGATGCCACATTTTATGTGGCCAGCAATCATCAAGTCGAAAAAGGCATCTGCTCCAAGAAGCAGATCAACCCTCTGAGGTTTATAGAACATCGGATCTGCAAGCTGTACTTGTTTTGGGATGTATAAATCAGTAGCTTGGATTGCCCTCTCAGGTTGATAAGATGATATGGATGGAAGTATACTAAATTCTGCTTCCATTTCGAAATCAGTTACTCTTGAGGCTACTGTAGTCTGAACTGTATGCTCAGTGGATGAATTTGACTTCCCGATTCCTAGTAGTCGAATCGCTTTTCTTACTCTTTGAAGCTTCAACGTGTTGGCTAAGCTTTCGGTTATAAAATTGACCTGAGATCCCGAATCCAATAAAACTCTTGCTACTTGATAGTCACCAAGCTGACCCTTTATCTTTACTAAAGCTGTTGCTAAAACTACTTGATCCGACTTATCTGACATGGAATGATTCACGGAGGATGTGAGAAGCTCCTGTTGTGTGGCTAATGCAGTTTGAGTAGGCACTGATTGAGCTGGAGTAACTTGCAACGAGTCTGATGCATATCTATGCAACAGCGTATGGTGGGGCTTGGAGCAAACTCGACAATGTGTCGATTTGCAAGTTGCCACATTATGTCCTTTTTTGAGACAATTGAGGCACAATGGGAAAGTTTTAGCGAACTTGTATCTATTAGCAAGCGAAGTAGCATTGAATGAAGAGCACGAATTAATAAAATGTTCATTTGATTTGCAAAAGACACATTTGTGGGGATGAGATTGATCAACCTGAGATACTGCTAATGCTGTTTTAGAACCTTTCTTTTGCTGATTTGACTCAATTCGAATGGATTTGCTGATCTTCCCTCGCCCTGTAGACGCTTCGTCTGCTGACAAATGTTGAAAGCGCTTATTTAGGGCATCTTCACAGTCCCTCCACAAGGGAATTTCACTGTAGTCAAGCGATTCCTCCCATCGTGATCGCGTTCCTGGATCGACCTTTGACATAACGATGTGGATGAGCATCGCATTTGCTATCTTCTTGTCGTCACCCACAGACAACATCGACTCATAAATTGCAGTTACCGTGTCGACCATCGACCTTAAAGCCACAGCAGATGGACTAGATATTGACGGAAGGTCAAACAATTTAGAAATACTCTCAAAGAAAATTAAGCAATCATTGTCGTAAACTCTTTTTAAAGCAGCTAAGGCTTTCGGATAGTTACCGCTTGTCACTTGAAAGCCTTTGACAGTACCCAATGCTTCCTTTTCGAGACATGCGAGCAAATGGTTAAATTTTTCCACGTTTGTTAACATCTCATCATCATCGACTAAACTTTTAAACAACCCAATGAAGTTTTTATACTCTGAGTAAGTTCCACTAAACTTTGGCAGCTTCATTTGTGGAAGTTGTCTATGATGTACACTCGAGTAGTTTGTTTCACTTTTGCGTTGTTTAGTTCCTACAATAGATTTCATAAGAGCCTTAGTAGTCACACATAAATCTTCCAATTCCTCACAAGATGATAAGTCAGGGTTGATTTTATCCAATGCCCACTGTACCTTCATCGCCTTTTCCATATAGTCGTTCAAGATCTCAGCACGACATTCTAATTGTGATGCATCCATAGAAATAGTGCCAGTGGTAATGGATTTTTTAATGCGCGATATGTTAGCGAGTAATACCTCTCGCTCTTGAAGCAATTCAATTTCATCGTGTTCTTTTACTACAGAAGTGTTTCCGTTACGCTTTCCCATGTTTAAGTGTAAGCTGACTAACAATCCCCTTTATTTAAAGCAACCCTCGCTATTTTTCTATATGTATGGATGTGCAGAATGAAAGTCGCTTCTGTTGCTTTAATACAGACAAACACGAAAATTTGACTTTGTTCACTTTCAAAGGCAAAGGTCTTTAAACTTGGCAGCCGACTGAGGATAAGTCCAAAAAGAATCCAACAATAACCGCTGCTGCAGCAGCCAATATATGTGCACTTACAATGCCTGTTAGAAATAGATTTGCGCAGGCGTAGCAACGGCACATCTACACAAATGTATGTGGCTGTGTGTGTATAATAGTTATGTATAACTTCAGACGACAAAATAAGTCACCTTTAAATAACCTCTAAAATTCGATGTATTCATATGTATGTATATGTATAATGTACATTTACCGGGATCAAACTTCCGTCTTCACTAAACTCATGTATTTATTGTAATTTGGACTTGTTACCTTATGATGGGAGCTGGCCATATGCCCTTTGCAATGATGACAGCAACCCATGTATCCAGCAACAACAACAAACGCAATGAATATGACTTGACACCGAATTGTCCAAGCAGTCACAAGTGTTCCTCCAAGCAAGTCCAAATGAATGCCCGAGTCCAACTTAGGCCAAGTCCAACGAAATCCAAGATGAGTAGCCGACGATATCCAGTATCCAAATCCGCGTAAGGGTCCACGACGGGGGCGCCAAAATGTTTAGCTTACTCCAAGCTAATCCAATCTAATTTCCTTTAGGGAAAAATGCAACTTGATTGCAGACCAAACGCGGGTGACTTTCGCAAGTTAATTTCGGCAACTGAATTTATTGGAAATAAATGTATTGATCTTTGCCTAGCGAGCATACAAAACTTACAATGCGAGAGAGCAAGAGCAAAGATAAATAAAGAGGAGCTTAAGAGACTTCGATTAGCTGGCTTCAGTGCGTTATCTACTTATGTTTACAATTCAATATTTTCTCTTAATTTCTATTGGTTACAAATAGAAAGCCCATTAATATTAGTTGAACTAAGACCTTTATATAAATTTAATGTATCACAAAACGATGACTAATTTTGTCCATGTTTGCAAATTAATAACAAGCGTTCTCTATTAAAATCGACAAAAAAAAACTGTGCAAGGTAAAGGCACCAAACTTCAAACTTAAGCTTTTAATAGTCGGTACTTCCCTTTTTTAATATTTTTTGTAAACATTTTCCAACACTACTGTGCTAGGTCGGACATATCTGGGACGGCCATCGTAGCTTGATGGCTAAGAAATGCGTGTTACAGATCTAGCATTCTCCGAATAATGTTAGCCAAGAAATATTAGTTTAGCGAATCCAAAAGCATAAAGAAATAGTGACTATTTGTATACCCTGTACAAAAGGTATGAGGTGGTCCCAAAACCGCAAAATTTGCTAAAACAAAATAAAGCTATTGTTGAAGCTTCTAATTGTATATAAGTTTGGGATTATATTAAAAGTGCGTGGTACGAATCAGAGTTCCGTTGCTCTACTTGTGCTTTATAACTACAGCCATCGAGAAAGTGCAACTCTCAGTGCTTGCCATTTTCGAGACCCATGACTTAGCATCGCGCAGCAAATCACAAGCCCGAAACTTGCTACTTTTGCCACACCTAAACAAGTGGTCATAGCTTTAAAACTCGGGATCGCATACTATATGCGGTCGGTATGGGAGCACAGTGGGCGAAATTGTCGATCTAGCGTCGTTTAATTCAATTTTCAAAGTGTTTATTTGCTTCGAAATTGAGTCTCTATCGATTACTAATATCACACTGAGCTTATCGAAATGTTCTATTTCGATTGACATGCTCTAGTTGATCAGCTGTGAGCAGTCAAACACAACATATGTTTCAGCAGGTGCATAATAAGGCTCTTCCGCGCTTTTTATGTGCGTTGCCAAATTTGATCTATAGTTGCCTTTGTTATAATTAAATGAAAGAAAAGTGTTATAATTTATAGCTAGAAGTATATATTTACTAATAAATTTTTGTTTGTGACCTGTACTTAAGAGTTGTATAAAAAAAAATTTTGTTAAAGTTGACTATACCACTAACCACTTGAAAACAGCAAACGAAGGACTTTCGTGGACAAAAACTTCCGAGATTCGTAGAGACTCGCGCTAGAATTTTTTTCTATCAAACTACTATATTGTCTTGTCTTTGTTAAATGTCTAATACGAATCCCGCCCACCACCAACTTTACATGATATTAAATTTTTCAGGCACAGAGGACAAAACGATATTGGCATATTTGTCAGTAAGTTTGACTACGGCTGTTTGCCTGCTCATGACCTTCAAGCCGTTATGCTCAAAGAGGTCAATGAACGATTTCTTGCCCAGAATGGAAACAGGCAAAGCGCAGTCAACAATTGCGTGCATCTCAAGATGAACTACGCACGACACAACGGTCTTTAATTTGCCATCAGCTCTTCAGCTATTTGAGTGATAATGATAGCTCGGAAAATATATGGCTAAAATATGGCATTTTAAAAGAAGCGTCTATTGCTTTCAACACGCCTTTAACATCTTCGGCTCCTGTAGAGCGTCTGTTTTGATTTGCTGGTATTATAAACAGCCCTCGGCGCCTATCATTGTCTGATTTTTTATTCGAAAAATTAGTTTTAATGAAGACAAACCATGAATATGTTTAATGTTTGTGTTTAATTTAATTGTTATTAAATGTAATGTTAAAAATAATTTGTTTCTCTCAAAATAGCTCAAATAGTCAATAATGGAAAATAATGGAAATAATGGAAAATAATGGAAATAATGGAAAATAATGGAAATAATGGAAAATAATGGAAACGATTATTTTCCATTATTTTCCATTATTTTCAATTATTTTTAATAATTTATGGTAATTTTCCATTATTTTTGATTATTTTTAATCGTAATCATTAAATAATCATAAATTTTTCACCAGCAAACTATATAATCACTACGACTATTTTCCAAAAATAGTTTAATTGATTAGTAATTCTAATGGCAACTCAACAGGTATGGTTCAAAATATGATAAAAAGTCAAAACTTTGTCAAAAACTTGTATACTTGTAAATTTAAAAAAATTTTTGTTTAGTTTTACATTGTAGTTTAATCAATTTGCAACTAAAACAAGTAAGGGAGCTGTAGTCGAGTACGCCGAATACAAAATACCCTGTTCCCTTGATTTCGTGTGTTTTCCTTTACATACCCAGCAAACCAGCATGCGAGCATTTTGCGAGACTATCGCAGAATGTGAGCATTTTGCGTAATTACGAAAAAATATCGAGTTTAGGATCAAAGCGCATTGTACAAATATTGAAAAAATACAGACAATGTTAAAAAACTCATATATAACAACACAAAATAAAACAAGTAAGGGAGCTGCAGTCGAGTGCCCCGACTACAAAATACCCTGTTCCCTTGATTTCGTGTGTTTTTCTTTACATACACACACACTCACACATACACACACTCCAACATACACACAAACGCATGGCATGCGGCCGCGCGCGATAACTGACAATGCAAGACCCCCCCCCCTCTCTCCCACAAGCAAAATTGATTCGTATATAACTTCGGTGTTTATTGTCCGATCTTAATGATCTTTTCAGAATAGATAGATATTGGGCCTTACTTGATATATGTAAAGTTTGGAAGGTCTATCTAAAAAATTGTGGCTCTGACAGTTTTTTGCGCTTAAAGGGGGGGGGGGGAATTTTCAAAATCTGAAACAAACTCGTATTGAATCGGGTATACACCTATCTACATGCAAAAATTTGTGGCTCTAGCTCTTATAGTCTCTGAGAAACACGCGTTCATACGGACAGACGGACGGACAGACGGACAGACGGACCGGGCTAAATCGACTCGGCTGTTGATGCTGATCAAGAATATATATACTTTATAGGGTCGCAAATGCTTCCTTCTACCTGTTACATACTTTTGCACAACTTCATGATCCCCCTTTTCCCATTTTCAATGGGAACAGGGTATAAAAAAAACAAGAAAAAACGGTTTTTATTTAATGCCTTGATTGGGATTCGAACCCATGACCTCGCCGTTGCAAGGCAAATGTCTTGCCATTCGACCACCCGGGCGTGTTGATTTCATTGTTCACTGTCATTTCGCCAGTGTCACGCGCGACCCGATAGTATTGGTGAGCGTTAAGATATCAGTCATTCGTGTAGAGTGCCGCGGCCCTGAGTTCGAGTCCCAGACCAAGGTGAGTCGGCGGGCCGGGTGTGGCGACTTACTACGGGCCCAAAAACAAATAATTTTTTTTTTTATTTTAAATTAAAAACGTATCACAGCAAATATTTTAAGGGACTCGCAAGTAATATCAAAAAAGTCTCGCAAAAGATTCCGCTAAGCGCTCGCTAACCGTATTGCTTGCGACTATCGCAAATGATACTTTCACTGCCACAAACTGAACGACACATGAATCATTTTATTATCATTTCCCGACCCGTATGCGAGAATTTTGCAGGGTTAACTCACGCAATTCACTCGCTTGCAATATCGTTTGCGAGCGTTTGGTTTGCTGGGTACACACACACACACACACACATACACCACTCCAACATACGCGCGATAACTGACAATGCAAGACCCCCTCTCTCCCACTAGCAAAATTGATTCGTATATAATATCGGTGTTTTTTGTCCGATCTTATTTATCTTTTCAGAATAGATAGATATTGGGCCTTACATGATATATATAAAGTCTCGAGGGAATAACTTAAGAATTGTGGCTCTGACAGTTTTTTGCGCTTAAAGGGTGGAAGGGGACGAGTTCTCCAAATCTGAAACAAACTCGATTCGAATCTGGTATATACCTACAAAAATTTGTGGATCTATCTCTTATAGTCTCTGAGATCGACGCGTTCATACGGACAAACGGACGGACAGACGGACATGGCTAAATCGACTCGGCTGTTAATGCTGATCAAGAATATATATGCTTTATATGGTCGCAAATGCTTCCTTCTACCTGTTACATACTTTTGCACAACTTCATGACCCCCCTTTCCCCTTTAAAAATAGTTTGCACCAAAAAAATTTTACCCTAAGAGCAAATAATTAAACGCCGCTAGATGAGCCATTTCGCCCACTGTGGGGCGTGGACAAAATTGAGAATAAACTTGATCTGCTTGCAAATAAAAAAGTTTATGACCCATAAATGTCTATCTCGGAAATGATTCCGTTAAGGTTTCATAAAATGATCCAAAAACCGCAAAATTTGAAAAATTACCATATGAGTATTTATAAAAGTGCTTAATGCTTAGATTACATTGCAGGCGTTACCAAATTTAAGATGTGTATTAAACGGTCCAAAACGATGCGAATTTGCAAATTTTTCATTAGAGCCTAGATTTGAAGATTTGATATAAGGCAGTTGTAGACAGGTAAATAGGAGGAGTAAACCAAACGGTCAAAAAAATTTAGAAAATTGCTAAATTTTCATATGAGTTAAGATTATTATGAAGACGGTCTACCCGTCTACAATTGGCATCTATCAAAAATAACCTCATATAACTCTATAAAATTTTGCAAATATAGTGGTTTGTAGGAACGTTCGATCTCATCTCCTCTTTCGCCGTCTATTAACCCGTATTTCATAAATACTTATATGATGATTTTGCAAATTTCGCGGTTTTTGGACCATCTTCCGCACATTTGTTCAACTGAGAAATCTTCGCAGGCAAGCGTCCAAACATTCCACAATGTTTCATCGCAATTGGATGAACGGTATAAATTTGCGAATTTCGCAGTTTTGGGACCACTTCATACCCTTGGTACAGCGTATAAAAATAGTCGCTATTGCTTACTGCTATGTGTTGGATTTGCATAACTAATATCTCTTGGGTAACATTATTCGGAGAATGCTAATCTTAGTCCAGAAATTTTGCAACATGTACGTAAATTTGCTTTTTAGGTGCTTGATAAGAATTATTCAAATTTGCCGCCAAACAAATCATATAATACTTTTTGGGGGCATTCTTGTTAAAACATACCCCAAAATGTAAATACATAAAAAAAATACTGGATTGTCGATGTGTACTCAGAAAAACGGGAATAGCTTCGTCCAACGGTAACCAAATTCATTGGCCTAGAATAAAATAGTGAAACCAGCGGGGGTCAAAGTAGACATTTCGAAAAAAGAAGGTGAATATGCCAGATCTGTAAGATAAGATAAGAAGCCATCAAGCTAAATCTGTGAAACCATTGATTATCATACTTTAGACTCCTCTTGTCGCTATCGGAATTTCAAAGGCTATACAAAATCAGACAGTCCATGCGCGAGTTATTTCAATTTAAATGAGTAAAAAATGCAAAGAGCGCTTTTTGGGCCATATCTTCAGATTTTGGGGGTGTTAGGAAGAAACCGAGAATGAGGAAATGCTATGCTCGACCTGCCCGACAATATGTACTGGGTCTCGTAAAAGTATGTTTAATTAATACTCTGCCTTTCCATTATGCAGGCTCTGGGGAAGGCATGCCTTTGGTCCCAAATTACCTTAGATTCTCTCGTTTACAGGCCCTTAATTTCCTCATTGCACCGGGTTCCTGTATTAGGGCTAGTCCAAGGTGTTGTCGGGTAAACGTTCTGGTTAGGAAGGCCGAGGCCGCCTTCGCGCCGGGACTGCTCCCATAGCCTCCGATCACGGTGGTGTCGGCTTCTTCGTCGTGATGGACTGCGTGGTCCGAGGCTCTTGTGAAGACATGGGTTGCTCCTCCACACCCTCCATATCTTCTACGGGGAATTCCCGAGTCGAGCTCCTCGTCCACGGCAACATCCTCCGTTTGTGTAAGGGGTTCCTCACGTGGAGGCTCGATTACATCCGCATCGTCGGAGCGTTCTCGTTAGTCTCTGATTGATGGGTCTGCCCAACTTCCTTCGTGGCTTTCTTGAGACCATGTACAGGGATCTTCCCGTACCTGAAGTTTAGTTGGTGACCCATCGAGACTATGTCCAGCACGTTGCTCATCAGCCACTCCGCGGTCGTGTCATCGTTGCAGTCGATGATTAGATGACCCGGCAGGGTGGAATGGGCACCGAGGAAGGATGTACCTCACTCACGCCTCTGCCATTTGCTGCTGCCTCTGCTGCTGCCCTGGACGTGCTGGGCACGCTGTCCGGGTTTTCCTCGAAGGCTGTTGCCTGGGAGGGTGCGCTCGCCGTTATGTCTTTTGATATCCTGGCTGTGCATTGCCGCTTCGGCGTAGCTGTTGGCGGCGTGAGGCTGAAACTACCTCTTCTTGAGACGGGGTGCGTGGTTGTCTCTCTGCTGCCTCAGTTCGTGGCTCCTCTGCCATCCGGATGGCTACCTCCGGTGCGTTGCCATTCCTGAGGTATCTCTAGTACCACTTCGTCCTAGAACCACAGAGACCACGATTATTTGGGTCGTCTAGGACTCCTGGCTTTCCTCAAGGGGTCAGGGAGTACTTCTTGGAGCGTTTTTCCCTTTGGGAGATGCCTTTTGTCCTCCAGAGGAGGAGAGCCGAGTTCCCGCGGGGGGAGGGGATTGTACCTCTTTGCTCCTGTATTATTACTTTCCGCAGGAGGTCGGTAAGGACCCCGTGCTGGGGCTTTGCGCACAGGTGCGCTTCTCGCATCTCTCACGAGGTTTAGACGCTCCCGGTCATTCTGCCTCTCTTCAAACTGTCTTGCGACAGCGGTTGCAGAGATATCCTGCTGTATTAAAGTTTCTACTTCTTTTTTTTTTATTTGAACGGCCGTTTCTTAGGGCTTCCAAAAGGTCGACCACCAGCCAAGGCCCACCGGTGACAAGGCTACTTAGAACAGGCGGTCGCCACTTGCCTGAGCTCACCGTTTGAGAATGGACTATTTGTTTCCCGGGTCTCCAGCCAGGCTGACTCTCGGCACGGTCCGAGTGACACCTTAGTCTTGCTCGGGGTGAGATGTGGGGGATGGGATAGGGGTAGGTAGGGTGTAGGAGATGGGTGTGTGTGAGGCAACTTATTAGAGGCGACTACACAAGCGCCTCGTCGGAGCACTGCGTCGCGACACCCGCTGGCTGTCCGGGGCTGCTTATTTGCGGGGTATATCGCAGTCGCAGTCTAGCAGTCATTGCGTTCGGACGTGCCTATTGCATTATTTCGCGATTATGCCTATTTCTACCTGCGCTGAGTGCAATAACAAAGTATCGGCTTCGCAACTTCGCAGCTTCGATGCTTTACGTTGCTCTTCATTGTGCCGTCGCGTTTTCCATTTGCCCTGTATTGATCTCGGAGCAGATGCTGTTAAGCAGTTAATAAACTCCCCGAATTTAATTTGGCAATGTGACTATTGTGTAGTGGCAAACGATTCACACTTTGTTATTGACGATCTTAATGTTAAAATTCGCAACCTGGAAAATTTATACGAAAACTTGAAAAATACAGTCAACAATTCTCTTAAATCAAACATTGCTAAGAGTGTTCCCAATCCAGCTGAGCGTCCTAATAAAGAGAATGTCAATGCTCGTAATCCCAAGCCTGCTGCTAATCGGCTTCAGCTGCAGTCTGGCCCGGTTATTGACCCTTCCCACGGACTTCATTCTTCTTCTGATGCTGCTTCTTCGACTAATAAAGAGAAAGCTAAATCAGCTACGAACTCTTTACTTACTGCTGATAAGCTTCAACATCAACTGGCTGCAGGAACTGACCTCTCCGATGGACTTCTCTTAACTTCGGCTGCTGCTGCTACATCTTCTTGCTCCGAGGCTGATAACTTTGTTACAGTTAGAAGAAAGACGAAAAAGAGGCGCGTCAATAACAACAAGCGCTTTGTTGGTGTAGCGGCTAGTTGTGACGAACTAAATGTTTTGGCCAGCTATAAATATATCCATGTCGGTAAATTCCCACCTTTGACTGAGCCGGACGTTGTGATTGCCTACGTATCCCGCAAACTTAATATCCCTGGCAAAGATTTATCATGTGCCAAGTTGGTCAAACGGGACGCTGATGTCAATTTATTAAAATTTGTCAATTTTAAGCTGGGAGTTCCTGAGCCGCTTTTCTCATCGGTCTTCAGTAAAGAGCTTTGGCCGATATCAGTTAAAGTGGCGCGTTTTGTCCATAGACCACGGCCAGAAGCTGAAGTTACGGCTGTTAACACGCTAGCAGACGTGCAACCACGGACTTCGACACCAGTTCAGGGTGTTCCAACATCGCCAACTTCAAAAAACCCCCTTTGATTGGCGCCTATGGCGTCATAGTTCGCAACAGCCGGCATCGTCACTTGTGTGCTAATGCTAGCTGTTTAAGTAATGCCTTCTCTTCTTCCCACCGCTCTGCGCTCTTGCCCTCATCGCAACAACATCAACTATTGTCGCCTGTGCTGCTGCTCGCTCTATGCGACCTTCGCTCTGCCGCTGATGGCCGATTTCGTCTGCAAGCTGCTGCATTGCTGATCTCCCAATTTGCTGCTCTTTACCACCCACTCCCACTCTTATTGGTTGCGCTACCGTCGGTTGAGTTCGTTTCCCGACTGTCTTTTGCGCTTTGTTACATTCCAACGCTCTCATCAATACCTGCGCCACTGTGGACTAATGCTATGCATTCATTTGCTGCTGCTGCTATCGATCGTACATCGCTCTCAACTCTTTCTCAGCAGCCTGTCCCCCCCTCTCCCAGACCACCACCCACGCTAAGGGGGGAGGTAGACGCACTGCCGCCAATTCGAGTGATAACGCTCCTTAAACATTGTCTTGTGCGCCGTGAGCCGGCTGCTGATGCTGCGAACATTCTTCACACCCCACCCTGCCCTGCCCAGTCAACTTCAACTAGTTCGAGGGCTGCTTCTGCATTTCACAGAACTGATACGCTTAGAATTTATTTCCAAAATATTTCTGGCATGCGAACAAAATCGGATTTGGTGTATATGTCGACTTCGCATTGCGACTTTGACATTATAATTCTAGTTGAAACCTGGCTCAACTCAAATTTTTATGACGAGGAATACTTCGACACCAATCTGTACCAAGTATTTCGCAAAGACAGGGATGCCTTGAGAACAGAGCGAGCAAGAGGAGGAGGAGTGTTGGTGGCTGTGAGGCGTTCCCTTCGTTGTGAATGCGTTCGACTGGATAATAATGACTCTCTTCTGGACCAAATTGCAGTTCTTGTAGTGGGCACTTTGGGTCAACTCTACATATGTGCTTCCTACATACCACCTAATAGTGACTATGACATTTATAAGGCACATTTGTTGAACATATTCAATGTTTATCAGCATCTGGAGGATCATCAACACCTTTGCGTTACGGGAGACTTCAACTTAGGCTCGGTTGTTTGGACTCAAGATCCAAATTCCTCGGCTATGGTGCCGAGTAACGTTCATCAGCCTCATGAAATACTTCTTCTTGATGATCTATTTAGTATGGGCCTAACCCAGATCAACAATATTTTGATCGCTTTGCACAAAATTTTAGATTTAATATTCGTTAGCTCTGATTTTAATTCGTCTCTAAGAAGATGTGAATTCCCCATTACCGCTTGTGATATGCATCACAATCCTCTATTACTTAACATCGATTATTACATATTTGCGCCCTCTGTGCATAATTTTTCTAAATTTGAATTTCACCTTGATGAAGAAAGTCTTAGTTGTATTAGAAGTTGCATCTCAAATGTTAACTGGTCATCGGTCCTTTCGCATGCTAATTTGGAGACGTGTTACAATAGCTTTCTTAAAACCTTATTAAATATAGTTACCGAAAATGCTCAGGAACAGAAGCATAGCTCGTACAAACTGCCGTGGTACACAAAAGGGCTAAAAAAATTGAAAAACCTTCGTAATAAATACTACAAGCGCTTCACTAAAAGCCACGATCCTGCTGATGGTGAAAAATATCGTCTGCACAAACGTGAGTTCGAATTTTTAAATAAGTTTCTGTACATGCAATACATATCTAATGTCGAAAGTCGACTTAAAACTAATCCAAAGTCCTTTTGGAGTTTTATAAACTCGAAAAAATCAACCTCTTCCATTCCATCTAGTATGAGCTTTGGTTCGCTGTTATCAAATACTGAAGAGGGGACAGTGAATCTGTTTGCTTCCTTTTTTAGCGGCAATTTCGAGCCAGAGAGTTTCTGGGATGACCAATTTACTCTTGATTTCATTCCTTCTTTATTTAATGTCGGGACTATTCCCATATCGAATGAGGATGTCTTAGAAGCAATCAATGACTTTGATAACTCGTTTAAGCCGGACAGTGATGGAATTTCTTCTTTTCTCCTGAAGTATTGCATTGGTGAGCTTTGTGAGCCTCTCACTATGATTTTTTCCAAGTCCCTTGAGACTGGTCAATTTATACGTAAATGGAAGATTGCATCAGTTATACCTATTCATAAAAAGATTCAAAAAGTGATGTCTCTAATTATAGGCCTATTGCTAAGCTTATCAATATTTCTAAGCTTTTTGAACGAATAGTCTCAAAACATCTTAACTTCATTATTAATTCTTATATAGATCCCAACCAGCATGGTTTTTTTCCTGGCCGTTCCACGGCAACGAATTTAGCGGTATTTAGCAATATCTGCACAGAGAAAAAAAACAACTTAAATTTAACTATTTACACTTTGATTTAACTATTTTTGCCATTAAAAATGCACCACAGTGTGTTCTATTGAATCTGAAGTGTGTTCACTTAAATCTTCT
Source organism: Lordiphosa collinella (assembly GCA_018904265.1). Lineage (NCBI taxonomy): Eukaryota > Metazoa > Arthropoda > Insecta > Diptera > Drosophilidae > Lordiphosa > Lordiphosa collinella. The sequence goes on from JAEIFV010000228.1 coordinate 106,081, forward strand.
ATTTAATATGCCCATAATTGATTTCAAGTGTTTTGATGTTCTATTTAAAGTGACGGCATATTAAAATTAATGTGTAAGCATATTAATTTCAACTATGGTTCATACTGAAATCTAAAACTTTTTATATTCAATTTAGTTATTTCCATCTTGAGTTTTAATATGTTATATATTAGTTTTAAAGTGCAACCATATTAAATATCAATATGTGACATGCTGGAATCATATTGTTTCCATACTAAATTAAATTATGTTCTGTCTTTAAATTAAATAATATTCATATTTAATTTAAATATGGTCATCTTTAAAGTTAATATATACCATATTTAAATATAACATGTTTCCTATTTAAATTTATTAGTACTCATATTAAAAACATTGAACTTCAAACTAAAATCAAATATGTTTTATAGTTAATTCAAATATTTTTTATATTTAAAGTTAAGTGGTTCATAATAATTTTTTTTTAATTTAATTTATTTCAAATATGTTTCATGATTAATTCTATTACTAAACATCTTTAATAAAGTATTGTTTATATTTACCTTTAAGTAGATCCAAATATAATAAATAGGCGTTTTGCAGTTTTTGTTTATTTTAAGTTTTTATTGAAAGAAAAGACTTAAGGTTAAGTACATAGGAGTGATTCTTAAAAACAGACAACTAAAGGGGTTTGAATTGAATGAAAAGAGAGCAGACTGCTTACTTTGTCATATACCACGGTATATAGAAAAGAGAGCAGACTGCTTTCTTTGTCATGTACAATGGTAGCAGTCTGCTTTTTTTTCCACATACCATGGTATATGGCAAAGTAAGCATTCTGCTCATTTTGCTATTAAACATATAATAATAGCGAACGATTGTATTAATGTTTGAGGGAACTTACCAAATCAACCGCTCGACTATCAGCATACTTCGGCCATTCCTTCAAGAACTCGTATGGCTTGAGTTTTTTAAGGTCCTTTTGACGCAAATGATGCGTTTTTGACCACTTATTCAGGCACTCGGTCCAATTTGAGATATCTCTCTTCAATTCTGTTTTTAACCCAATGCTTATGGTCTCATCCAACTCGGGCTCTGTGTCAATGTCGTCAGTATTTCCTTCCTCACTAATTTCGGCAATTTTGTCTAATTTTAAACGCTTTGATCGGGAGTTTGTATACTTCGCATACAACTTCCCTCCTGGGTTTTTTCTTCCTTGTCGAAGGAATAAAATAGAATTCCTATAAATAATAAATTTAAGGGAAAGAATGAATTTTTACAAGGTAAATCAAAAAAAGACCATTAGAATCGTATTCACCTTAGAATCAGCCTCAGTGGGAAAAATTGCAATAATTTGATTAACTATTGAAGGGTAATCACAAGGCTTTAGAATCAAGTCATTGCTGTTTGCTTCCTCAACAATTAAAGATATTAGCTGCTCCCTGTGTATATTGGACAGCTTAGCTTTTTTTTCAAAGTAGCTCAAAATACTTTTTCCTTGCGCGAATTTTTGTAGGATTGAGACCACATCCTGAAATTATTTTTAGATATACTCGGCCTACCAGAGAATAACCGCCAGTGCTTACCAATTGAAAGGAAAGCTGATCGGAAGTTGCTGATGGAGTTGTTTGAAGCCAACTCACTACTTTAGAGCCCAGCGATAAGGTATCCTCTTCGTTAGGGTACTATTAAACAAATAAATATAAAAAGAAATAAATAGATAAAAAATATATAAAATAAAAATATATATGAAAAAAAATTTAACGAAGATATGTATGCGTATGTGTTTATTTTACCTCTGTCTTTCGCCAATTAAATAATTTTTGTCTAAATTCGGCTCTAAGGCCAATGTTTGGTATCGCGTCTTTTATGTCCTCATTAGTTATAAATTTTAATGATCGATAGGTGAGTCCATGCGCTGTGGGCAACAAACAAAAAACTTAACATAATAACAGCTACTAAAATAAAGACAGCCAAGACTCACATTTAAGATCACTCAAAATTTCTGGTAAATCGAAACCTTTTAAAAGACTAATCAACTTCTCCTCGTCGCCCCCATTCTGGTTGTTGTTATCATCGTCCGAATCCATTATTTATGTAATTGGCTACAACAAATTGAGATTTATTTTAAAATATGTGTATGAATTTTGATATACACTATAGAATTCTACTCTTGCATACATGCATACATGAACATGCAAGAACATTATCAGTCGGGCTTGGTCCCATGCCATGTTTTCAACAATTGCATTCGCACATATGTATGTATGTATGCATGTGTATTCGTATTTTCAAACTATAAAAAATGTATGTACATATTTATATACATCAAGAATTTGCAAATGCATTTTCAATATATGTACATATGTGCATACATACGTCAGCATGTTGATGTACATGTATCTACATATGTATGTGTGTGCAGCCAAAAAATAAAACTGCTAAAACACATTTACCCATGAATGAAAATGAAATCCGCGCTATGTGGACTTTCGGAATTAGACTTACACATAAATAATAAGTACATCTGCTTCTTCTTCTGTTCATGCACGCCCACGTGCGCAAGAAAAAAAACTTACCTGCTTTTAATCAGCAACTGGCCGCAATAACACTTCGGCAATTATGTATAATTTTTTTCAGCAAACTGCTGTACTTCACTTCACTTTTCGCTAAAATCCTTTTTTTAATTATAATTTTTGTTCACTCAATGCTTGTAACTTTTCACTTCTTTCCCGTTCAACAACTCAATCGCAATTAACTGCTAAGTTGTTCGCCGGCGATCGACGCGAGATAGATAAAAAGCAAAAGCGACAACTACCGTTATGGCGCTGCAGCTGTGTGCGTGAGCGAAGGGAAAAAGAATGCAAATGTTTTGACATGACCCGAGTTGGTACAGTGGGACAGAACACATTCATTTTGAAAAGAATAAAAAGTTATTATTGGTCGTAGCCAATTTTACTTGCAATTTTAGTTGAAATAATTATTAATAATTACAGTGGAAAAGAACTCATTTAATTTGAAATAATTAAATAGTTATTATTGGACGTAGCCGATTTTACATTCGATTATAATTATTTATGGTCTAGAAAAATTCGTAAATCTCCGAAAATCGAATAAATACTATGAAGCAGTTAAATTTTAATTAAAGAGAAACAATTCAGCTTTTTATTGAATGTGTTCATATTTAATTATTTATATTAGTTTTTTGCTATAAGTTTTAGTATTAGAACGAACGTGACATTTACCACGCGACATTTAGAAAATTGCTAAGTGCGATCAAAGCATATCTTCAGTATTTTTGCCAACCTCGTCGATATGAATCATTTTAAATCTCGAAGAAATATCGATATATATGTATATATTTTATACCCAGCAGCCCGTTTTTAAGACCTTTCCATTCTAGATCATGAAAAATAAACATGTTCACGGTTTAAATAATTAACTAAGTAATTATATTTTTGGCATGCAAAAAAAAATAATTTAATTTTATATATGTTACATTTTTCAAATGTAGTGCGAACCAGTGTTCAGCGTACAAGGAAAATGAAACGCGCGCCAAGCACACACGTACATGTCAAATGTATGTATGTATGCAGTTGTTGCTTTGCCTTGTTTTGTTCTGCCTCACACACACGCGCAACATTCGCAATACGTAAATTATTTAAATCAAAGTTTTTAACAGTATGATCTAAATATGCCAAATATTAAAGTTTAATAACATCCATATTCAATTTAACTATTTTAAAATAAAGTGTCAAGCACTTTGTTTTAAGGTTGTTGAGCTTGTACATTAAATATACTTCAAAATCAAAATAAATATTTTCCATTGATTTTATTCCAGTTATGTGTTTAATCTTTGATTTCAATACGATTACCTTTTATTTTCAGTATGGGGATAACTAAAATTAAATATGAAAAAAACTTAAATTATAAATTTTCATAGTACATTTACATCTACTATGAAAAACTTTAATTTTAAGTTGAAAAAAATATTTAAATGAAATACGAAACATATTTAATTTAACTATGATTTTTTATTAAGTTTGTGCATAATAAATTTAAATATGACTCAACATAAAATTAAATATAAGTTAACGAAATTACACTTTGATTTTAATAATTTTCATATTAAATAGGTAAGGTTAATATGTTTTTAGTTAAAATAAAGTTGTTTATATTAAAATCAAGTATGAAAACTTGCATTTGCAAATTGAATATGTTTATACTTAATTATACTATGCATTTTTTTTATCAGTGTGCATTTCCGCGTTTGAAAATCGTTGTCAAGTCGATGTGATCTACACGGATTTTTCTAAAGCATTTGACAAAGTCTGCCATAGTGCTCTTTTATCCAAGCTCGCCAAGCTTGGCTTTCATTCTTCCATCCTCAATTGGTTTGAGTCTTATCTTGATGGTCGATCGTACCAAGCTCTCATTAATGGCATACGTTCAAGCACCTACATAGCAACATCTGGCCTCCCTCAAGGGAGTGTACTAGGTCCATTGCTATTTTCACTATTTATTAATGATATCGGTTGCCTACTTAACTCGCATTATCTAATGTATGCTGATGACTTAAAAATCTTTAGATCTGTTAAAAACATCAGCGATGTTGAAGCTCTTCAATGCGATCTTAATTCGGTTGCTGACTGGTGCGGGCGCAATTTACTGCCTCTTAACTTCTCAAAATGCTTCTTTGTTACATATGTAAAGCGCAACCTGCCGATAATAACATCGTATTCCATTAGTCATCATGCTTTGAGACGGCAGTATGAAGCTATTGATTTGGGGGTGGTGTTTGACTCCAAATTTCTGTTCTCTGAGCATCTAAATTATATCCTCCCCAAAGCTTATTCAATGCTGGGCTTTGTAAAGCGCAATTCCAAGCAATTTAATGATCCCTATACACGGCTAAGTTTGTATTCTGCCTTAGTGCGTTCTAGGCTTGAATATGCTTCGTTTATCTGGAATCCTTCTGCTGCCGTTCACATAAACAGGCTTGAGCGTCTGCAGAAACGATTCCTTAAATTTGCAATCGCCCATTTACATTTTTCTGAGCCTTTTCCACCATATCTGAGTAGATGTCGCCTTTTGCATCTTTCCACCCTTGAGGATAGAAGGACAATTGCGTCTTTAATTTTTTTAAATGACATTGTAGTCGGCAATATTAATTGTCCTATGATACTGGACAAGATTCCTTTCAATGTTCCGCCCAGATCTTTGCGTGACTTGGTCCCCTTTAGAGTAGCAACTCATAGGGTCAATCGTCTCCCAGTTGGCATGCGGTTTGACTTTAGCATCGACAATATTATTGTTAAACGACTTTTTAGGGACTCTTCTTGTAGTTAAATTGTTACTGTTAGTTTTAAGTTTTATTGTAGCCAGTTAAGGTTATCCTTTGGCGAAATAAATAAATATAATATATCCGCTTACTCGCAGCTAACCTCCATAAGAAGGCCGTTCGCTATCCGCAACCTGCGAACCGTCCGGCGGCCCAACTGCTGGGTCCCCTAAAAACCATCTCACTAGTTCGTCGGGACGTGGAGAACTCACGTAAGATAGTTCTCCAAACAAAACGTCGAACGCAAAAATCTGACGCGAACACCTCAACTAACGTCGAACATTTCGTCGAACCGAGCAAGTTCGTCGAACAATTTTGACTGTGGATGCTTTAACCTACAAATCATTAAAATTTCTTCCTCGACTCAGCAGGGCTTGAAATTCACATACAATTTTCAGGCAGTCGACTGTAGGGCCAAGGTATACTTAACAAGGTAACCGCACTTGCTCTCTCATTGCCTCTTATGTAAATGTCAAAATGAGCGATAGCGACAGAGTAATGAATTTTTGCTCTCGCTTGAGTCAAAGCAAAGAAATTTGTACGTTCATGCAATATATACATATACATATGGAGCCATAGCAAAAACACGTAAAGTCTCAAACTAAATTAAGAGGCAAAACAGAAAAAATTCGTCCGCGGAGATGCTTCCCTCACGACTGTTGTTCACAGACTGACACTCAAGCGGCAAGCAAAGAGAGAGAGAGCGTGCGGTTACCTTGTTAAGTGTACCTTGTGTCAAGTCAGTCGGGAAAAATCAACGAGAGAATCATGCTCTTTAATTTATTTTAAAAATTATAAAATCGATAGTGCTCTTTAAATTCGTTATTTTTCTCTCGAAGTCAACTTCAAGGCCTCAACATTTATTTTTTTTTTTTTTTCGTTTTACCAATTCATCTTTATTAGACATGAAAATGTTGCAATATACATATCTATTTCTTGTATCCTAAATGAAAAGATTTAACACTTCATTGATTGTTTATTCGCATATAACCTTAGTGCATCGTTATAATTAAGTTTTCACTAACCTTCGCACATATATATATATTTCTATATACGTATAAGAAAGGAATGGGAGAAAATAATGACATTTTACATATTTTCACTTATGAAATTATTTCAATACAGAATAAATGTTGTCAAAATTCGATATTATAAAATTTTTCTGGCTTAATCGCTCTAGTCGGGCACTATATCATCGAAATTTAAATGGTCACTCGCTGCTGTACGAATGGGATTCAAGGAGTTGTGTTGTTCGATGCTTCTGTAGTTCGTTGTTTGCGATTCGTCAGCTTGAGCTAGGACCTCGAGCGTACTAATAAGTACATGATCATGGAAATTAGCCACATTTCGGTACAGCACCAGCTTAAGCGCTAAAGGCAATTGCTCCTTCTTGTGGACGGCCACATCCACAATTGTAGTCATAGCGGCATCTGGTAGGGGAAAGCGATGCGAATGAAACAGCTCCCTCAATGGATCCATATAATCATACCAGTTGTTTACAGCCAAAATGTGCAATGTCGCTAGAGTCAAGTCCGAATATTTATGGGCCTCAATGGGCAACCAAATGTCGTGCATTATACGGGCCACAGCTTCCCGCTGAACACCAATCTCGTAAAGAGGACCGTAGATTTTATACAGAAAAGGGGCACTGAATTGTTTAAATTTGTCACAGTCGCTCAGCATTTGAAGTAGATGTGGCACCATACGACGATTGGCAAAGACATTCGCAAAGCAAAGAAACAAGTTACGGAAAAACATGTCAGCGTAAAATCTGTGAGTATTTTACGAGCAATGGACCAGTCTCCAAACACATAAGCCAACTCTGGACTTCACCCAAGGGTTTTAGCTGGGGATTGCAGTTGTTGGAGGAACAACAAGGAGCAACCAAATAGCAATTGCATTCAGAGCCAAACAGAGCCAACTCCTGGCAGCTGGTGGTTGTGGTGGTGTCCTCCAGGGGGGTGGAGGCAGGCGATTGGGAGGAGCAAATACGGGCGAAGCAACGCGAGAACGACGTGCAAGTGCTGCCTAGGCACGCTGTTGCTGTTGTTGCTGGCTGGATGAAGGTACAGAAACCTTAGGACTGCAGGCTGCAACGGGCTGGGCGGCTACGACGAGAGCTACTTCAGATTCTTTTTCCATGTATATGGCACGCTGTTGCTGCTGGCTCGATGAAGGTGCAGAAACCTTAGGACTGCAGTCCTAAGGCTTCTCCACCTTCATCCAGCCAGCAGCAGCAGTACATTCTTCTGAATCTAAAGAACGAATTGTGACTGATGAAGGGATTGCTCTCCGCACATGAAAGTGCATTGCCACATCAGTCCAGTTATATGTTGAAAACTGTGCTACCGCATCAAATTAATGCGAACTGGCAGAGTGAGATCAGTACGCTATTCTATGAGATGTGGGGCAAGTTAGTGTAACAAACTTGTGTAGCAAACTTGACTTCTAATGCAACATATTCGATCGTATGAGTAAACTTGAATTAGTAAAATGCGAAGCCACAGCAGAACGTCCACTGCAAGAGATTCATAATTTAAGTCGAGGAGACGTCTACGCTCAAGTAAAAACCTTTTTCAAAATAAGAACTAAATCGAACACAAGAACTCGAAAATATCCAAACGTTTATCTTACATACTGCACGTGTAGATCAACAACAACAGCAACAACCCAAAAACCCTATAAAGGAGAAGTCCAAGTCTCCACATAACAAATTTCGCATACCCAAAATAGCGAAAGAAAACTGAACGCACAGCCAGAAATAATGCGTGCCATATACATGGAAAAAGAATCTGAAGTAGCTCTCGTCGTAGCCGCCCAGCCCGTTGCAGCCTGCAGTCCTAAGGTTTCTGCACCTTCATCCAGCCAGCAACAACAGCAACAGCGTGCCTAGGCAGCACTTGCACGTCGTTCTCGCGTTGCTTCGCCCGTATTTGCTCCTCCCAATCGCCTGCCTCCACCCCCCTGGAGGACACCACCACAACCACCAGCTGCCAGGAGTTGGCTCTGTTTGGCTCTGAATGCAATTGCTATTTGGTTGCTCCTTGTTGTTCCTCCAACAATTGCAATCCCCAGCTAAAACCCTTGGGTGAAGTCCAGAGTTGGCTTATGTGTTTGGAGACTGGTCCATTGCTCGTAAAATACTCACAGGTTTTACGCTGACATGTTTTTCCGTAACTTGTTTCTTTGCTTTGCGAATGTCTTTGCCAATCGTCGTATGGTGCCACATCTACTTCAAATGCTGAGCGACTGTGACAAATTTAAACAATTCAGTGCCCCTTTTCTGTATAAAATCTACGGTCCTCTTTACGAGATTGGTGTTCAGCGGGAAGCTGTGGCCCGTATAATGCACGACATTTGGTTGCCCATTGAGGCCCATAAATATTCGGACTTGACTCTAGCGACATTGCACATTTTGGCTGTAAACAACTGGTATGATTATATGGATCCATTGAGGGAGCTGTTTCATTCGCATCGCTTTCCCCTACCAGATGCCGCTATGACTACAATTGTGAATGTGGCCGTCCACAAGAAGGAGCAATTGCCTTTAGCGCTTAAGGTGGTGCTGTACCGAAAAGTGGCTAATTTCCATGATCATGTACTTATTAGTACGCTCGAGGTCCGAGCTCAAGCAGACGAATCGCAAACAACGAACTACAGAAGCATCGAACAACACAACTCCTTGAATCCCATTCGTACAGCAGCGAGTGACCATTTAAATTTCGATGATGTAGTGCCCGACTAGAGCGATTAAGCCAGAAAAATTTTATAATATCGAATTTTGACAACATTTATTCTGTATTGAAATAATTTCATAAGTGAAAATATGTAAAATGTAAAATGTCATTATTTTCTCCCATTCCTTTCTTATACGTATATAGAAATATATATATATGTGCGAAGGTTAGTGAAAACTTAATTATAACGATGCACTAAGGTTATATGCGAATAAACAATCAATGAAGTGTTAAATCTTTTCATTTAGAATACAAGAAATAGATATGTATATTGCAACATTTTCATGTCTAATAAAGATGAATTGGTAAAACGAAAAAAAAAAATAAAAATAAATGTTGAGGCCTTGAAGTTGACTTCGAGAGAAAAATAACGAATTTAAAGAGCACTATCGATTTTATAATTTTTAAAATAAATTAAAGAGCATGATTCTCTCGTTGATTTTTCCCGACTGACTTGACACAAGGTATACTTAACAAGGTAACCGCACGCGTTCTCTCTCTCTCTTTGCTTGCCGCTTGAGTGTCAGTCTGTGAACAACAGTCGTGAGGGAAGCATCTCCGCGGACGAATTTTTTCTGATTTGCCTCTTAATTTTGTTTGAGACTTTACGTGTTTTTGCTATGGCTCCATATGTATATGTATATATTGCATGAACGTACAAATTTCTTTGCTTTGACTCAAGCGAGAGCAAAAATTCATTACTCTGTCGCTCTCGCTCATTTTGACATTTACATAAGAGGCAATGAGAGAGCAAGTGCGGTTACCTTGTTAAGTATACCTTTGGAAGCCCTAAGAAACGGCCGTTCAAATAAAAAAAAAGAAGTAAAAACTTTAATACAGCGGGATATCTCTGCAACCGCTGTCGCAAGACAGTTTGAAGAGAGGCAGAATGACCGGGAGCGTCTAAACCCCGTGAGAGATGCGAGAAGCGCACCTGTGCGCAAAGCCCCAGCACGGGGTCCTTACCGACCTCCTGCGGAAAGTAATAATACAGGAGCAAAGAGGTACAATCCCCTCCCCCCGCGGGAACTCGGCTCTCCTCCTCTGGAGGACAAAAGGCATCTCCCAAAGGTAAAAACGCTCCAAGAAGTACTCCCTGACCCCTTGAGGAAAGCCAGGAGTCCTAGACGACCCAAATAATCGTGGTCTCTGTGGTTCTAGGACGAAGTGGTACTAGAGATTCCTCAGGAATGGCAACGCACCGGAGGTAGCCATCCGGATAGCAAAGGAGCCACGAACTGAGGCAGCAGAGAGACAACCCCGCACCCCGTCTCAAAAAGAGGTAGTTTCAGCCTCACGCCGCCAACAGCTACGCCGAAGCGGCAATGCACAGCCAGGATATCAAAAGACATAACGGCGAGCGCACCCTCCCAGGCAACAGCCTTCGAGGAAAACCCGCACAGCGTGCCCAGCACGTCCAGGGCAGCAGCAAATGGCAGAGGCGTGAGTGAGGTACATCCTTCCTCGGTGCCCATTCCACCCTGCCGGGTCATCTAATCATCGACTGCAACGATGACACGACCGCGGAGTGGCTGATGAGCAACGTGCTGGACATAGTCTCGATGGGTCACCAACTAAACTTCAGGTACGGGAAGATCCCTGTACATGGTCTCAAGAAAGCCACGAAGGAAGTTGGGCAGACCCATCAATCAGAGACTAACGAGAACGCTCCGACGATGCGGATGTAATCGAGCCTCCACGTGAGGAACCCCTTACACAAACGGAGGATGTTGCCGAGGACGAGGAGCTCGACTCGGGAATTCCCCGTAGAAGATATGGAGGGTGTGGAGGAGCAACCCATGTCTTCACAAGAGCCTCGGACCACGCAGTCCATCACGACGAAGAAGCCGACACCACCGTGATCGGAGGCAATGGGAGCAGGCCCGGCGCGAAGGCGGCCTCGGCCTTCCTAGCCAGAACGTTTACCCGACAACACCTTGGACTAGCCCTAATAAAGGAACCCGGTGCAATGAGGAAATTAAGGGCCTGTAAACGAGAGAATCTAAGGTAATTTGGGACCAAAGGCATGCCTTCCCCAGAGCCAGCATAATGGAAAGGCAGAGTATTAATTACATGGTTTTTTTTTTTTTTTACGCTTTTTTTGTATTTATTGAATCTTCTCTTAATGAGACTAACAATAATTTTTCAGATCTTAATCTAGAAGCTATTTTATAAACCATCCCCTGTTGGAGTTAGTTTGTGTTCTGCGGCCCTTCAAGTCAGTCGCTGGGTTGGTAGGTCATTTCTCCTGAGGCGAGAATGCGTTGCTAGCATGGAAAGAGATTTTGCAAGTTGATTTGGGTGGGTGAGAAGCTTCTCAGAATATTTTTGTTTAAGTTGCTCTATTTCAGTTTCGACCAATGGGATGCTGAGGTCGTTGTGGATACACTCATTGCGAATGTACCATGGCGCTCCAGTGATGGTTCTGAGAATTCTTGATTGTGATCTTTTGAAGGATGTCCACACTGCTCGCACAGGCATTTCCCCATAGCTGCGAGCCATACGTCCAGACAGGCTTTATGATGCTTTTGTACAGTAGGACTTTATATTTCAGTTTAAGAGGGGAACGCGAGTTGATTAGCCAGTGAAGGCTGTTGGCCTTTAGCTTGATTTGAAGCTTTTTCGACTCTATGTGTTTGCGCCATGTGAGCCTTCTATCGAGGTGCACACCTAGGTATACAACAACGTTTGATTGCGGGATCTGTGTTGCATTGAAAAGTCTTGAGATATATGTAATGGCGGGACTTGGAAGTTCCATAATCATTTTAGGTGTAATAAGGTCATGTCCAGGAGCTTTTCTGGGATTTAGCTCTCCGATGGCGTTTTTTATTTCTAGCGAATGAACTTCGATTGGGTCAGTTTGTGCGGCGGTCGGAACCAATGGAAGTTCATAGCCATTGGTTGGAGGATTTGGCTGGAAAACATTTCTAAGGTGATGTGCAAAGACAGTTGCCTTTTCTTCGTCGCTGCGGGCCCATCTTCCTGTCTGATCTCTTAGAGGCGTGTCTACCTTTGCAGGTGGCTTTATGCTGGCGCGTGCCCTCCATAGGGGAAATTTGGTGCTTGTAGGCGATAATTTTTCGATATAACGGCTATGTGCTAGCTGCTCTTCGGCTTCGAGTGCTTTGCGAAGTACGCGTTCTGCAAGTCTCAGACGGTTTTTTGCGGCAGGCGATCGAAAGCTTTGCCATTCTCTTCTTGCACGACGCTTTTCTGAGACCAGCCGGTCAATTTAACTGTTTGTCAATCTACGATCTGGCTGTGGTGCTGTTGTTGTTGTTTGGGGGTTTGAGTGATGAGCAGCGGCTGTAATGATACAGGTGAGGGCTTGAACTGAATTTTCAATGTCTTCTTCGCTGTTTATGGTTGGGTTCAGCTCGATGTGACTGCTGATATATTTTTTGTATTTGAGCCAGTTTGTCTTGTGTGATGTCAGTCTCCGAGGATATTCTCTAACATGAGGGCACTCCAGAAGGGTGAATATTATTGGAGAATGGTCTGATGACAAGTCAGCAGGGGCTTCTGCAGTTACCAAGTTGTGTGGAACTTTTCTTGTTATGGCAAAGTCTATAAGATCGGGTAATTTCTTTGGATCTGCCGGCCAGTATGTAGGCCTTCCCGGAGATACATAGTCGAGTTTGTTTGATGCACGCGTGAGTACGCTGTAGAGTTGCTTACCTTTGGGATTGGTCAGTCTGGAGCCCCAGTGGGGATGTTTCGAATTATAGTCACCCGCAGCCAAGAAGCGTTGACCAAGTGTATTAAAGAAATCTAGGAATTGATTTTCTGATATTGCGAAACGTGGGGGACAGTAAACCGCGGACAGAGTGATATTGCCTCGTTTTGACTCTACACATATCGATGTGGCTTGTAGGCTTGTATACATTGCGACTACGAAACGAGCGCTGGCGAGAAAAAGCGGAGAAAAAGGAGATGCAAAAAACAACAAAACAAGCACAACGATTGCAAATCATTTGACAACATCTGGACACATAGCTGATTTTGAGAATGTAAAGTTGCTGGACATAGAAAGGAGAGAGAGAACAAGAATGACATTGGATAGATTTCGCATACCGCAAGGGGGGGAACGGGCAGTAAATCATAAAGACGATTTTGAACATTTTTGAACAAATAAACTAGATGTACGAGGCAGCGATCGCGGGAGAGAGAAACAACAAGTGTAACAACACGGGTTTATCAACTTTTTCAACAATATATCTTTTTATTTGTTTTATATCAATTCTCTCGATACACTTGTGTCACACAGCTTCAGCTCTCCGCCATTTATTGGCTCCAGTGTGACCATTCACCGATCGCCTCATAATCCTCAACTATTGGTTGAGTCTCCACATCCCTCCTATTTTTTTCATTTTCATCTTCAGGCCAACTCCCTCTGTTGAAGGATCCTCTCCAGGATGATTGTCACCAGTAGTTTGAATTGGGGAAGCCAACGTAGGGGTCGTGGGCACCACCGGTAACTCCTCGTCACAGCTCTGACGAGATGATGTGATATTCGCCAAATCTGGAATCTTTTTAATATGACTTATATTCCTCATAAACTCTTTTCCCCCTCCAGAGACCTTTACCAAACTACCCTGCTTCTGTACTACCTTATAAACAGTGGTATCAAACGTTGGCGTAAGTTTATGGGGAAACACAACATTCTTCAGTAGAACCCTGTCCCCGATTTCTACACCACTTTCCTTAGCTCCTCTTGCTTTATCTGCAATTTCCTTTCCTTTTTCCTTATTTACAAGATCCCTATCTTTCTCGGCTGATTCGACAAATTCTCCTACTAAGTCCTGTACCCCAGGAATTTTATCTCTGATAAGTCGATTATACATCAGCTCAGTTGGTGCCGAACCGGTAGTACCGTGGGGTGTGACATTGTACATCATAATAAATTTCTGAATCTCCTGATGATAGTTCTTGTTATTTGCATGTGCAATTTTTAAGCGTTTCCCCAGAGACTTGTTAATATTCTCCACCTCTCCGTTGGCTTGAGGCCAATAAGGGGGCGTTGTAATGGTCTCAATATTGTTAGTCTCGCAAAAAGATCTAAATTCACTGCTAATGTACTGCCTGCCATTATCAGTTCTCAATGTTTTCGGGTAACCCAGTCTACTAAAGATTTCAACCATGTGCTCAATAATGACTTTTGAAGATATCGATTTTAAAAACTTTACTTCCATATACCTGGAATAGTAGTCGATAAGGACTAAAATGTGTTCATTGTTGGGCAGTGGGCCAAGCAAATCAGTGGCTACACATTGCCACGGACCAGTCGGATACGAATGTCTTTTCATAGGAACCGGATTAACTGGCTGAGAGACTAACAAACAATCCCGACACCCCTTTACAAACTGTTCTGCCTCTCTATCGATTCTTGGCCACCAAACTTTTGACCTAAGACGCCTTTTCATGGCCGACTCCCCAGGATGACCCTCATGAGCAAGTTCTAAAATTCGATTTCGCAACTGTTGAGGAATAACTAGTCGAGTGCCTCGCAAAAGTATGCTACCAACCGCTGACAATTCCAGTCGAAATGGATAATAAGGACTCGATGTAGCTGAATTCCAAGATTCACTATGTAGACAAGTCAGCGCATCCACCAGTTCTTCATCCTGGATCCCCTTCTCCGCAACTTCTGATATTGTCATCGATACCGGAACAGAACTGGAAACCACATGGAATATATTTACTTCTCCGTTCCAGTCAAAAGAGCTTTTATCTGATATGGAACACAGCCTGGAAATTGAGTCAGCAATATTTTCCTTGCCTGCTTTATAAATGACTCGGAACCGATAAGCTTGTAGACGAAGCAACCAACGCTCAATTCGCGCTGGGGGTTTGGATGTCGGCTTGAAGATAGCCTCCAGTGGCTTATGATCCGTGACCAGCTCAAATTCCAAACCGGCCAAGTAGTAGTAAAATCTCTCCACCGCCCATACCAACGCAAGACTTTCCTTTTCGGTTTGCGAATATCGCTTTTCAACATCAGATAAGCTTTTACTTGCGAACGATATGATGCACGGTTCGTTTTGGTCATTAAACTGCAAAAGAACTGCACCTAAAGCCACGGGACTGGCATCTGCAATAAGCCTGGTCTTGTATTTTATATTGAAGTACGATAGACTTGGGACTACAGATACACTGGCTTTCAATTTTTCAAATGCTTTCTGTTCCACATCAGACCAAACGAACTTGGCGTTCAATCTCAGAAGGCATCTCAACGGCTCGGTGGTATCCGCCATATCAGGAATGAATCTCCCCACATAGGTTACTAAACCCAAAAAGCTGCGAACTTCCTCCTTCGTCTTAGGAGCCCGGAAGTTGGTAATAGTTTTGATTTTATCAGGATCGGCCTCGAACCCCTGATTTGATACAATATGTCCCAAGAACTTCAACTTTTGCGTTTTCCATACACATTTCTCGTCATTGAGCAAGATGTTATTTTTCTGGAACATTTCTTTGACCCACTGAACAGCTGTATCATGCTCTTCTTCGGTACTCCCAAAAATTATAACATCATCGATGTAGTTCAGAGCATTCGGACAACCAGCAAGCCTCTCCTCCAACAAGCGCTGGAAAATTTCAGGAGCTGAGTTAACTCCACAAAGTAATCTCTTATATCTGAATAAGCCACCACGAGTGATAAACGTGGTAATCTCCCGGCTATCCTCATCTAACTCAATTTGTTGGTAAGCACTCCTCAGGTCAAGGCGGGAGAAGAACTTGGCTCCTTTCAACTTTGACATTAACGACTCGAAAGTTGGCAGAGGATAGTTCTCGCGAAGAATAGCCATATTCGCTTGCCGCATATCCACACAGAGCCTCACATCTCCACATTCCTTAAACGCAACAACAACTGGTGATATCCACGCGCTGGGACCCACAACAGGTTCAATGATATCTTGACACAATGCAGCCTTGATTTGATCTTCTACTTTATCCTCCACTGCTGATGGAACCCGTCGCATTGGCTGCTTGACTGGCTTAACCGTTGGGTCAATCGAAAGCTTCACCGTCACGTCTTTCCATTTGGGAAATGGCTGTAATTCATCCACTCGATTAATAGTTAAGCCCAGTCTTAACACATTCAGTTTTACAGCCGTATCTTTTCCCAGCAACGATTGTTTACCTTTTTCTATTACATAAAAGGTAGCAATATGTTCTGACTCATTTCTTACCGCAATAGGTGCTTCAAAAATACATGTAATACTCAGAGGCTGATCCGAAGCGTATGCTCTAAATTGATTTGAAGAATGTGTCCGCTTATTCAGAACTGCAACGCCTTCCTTACCAAGCCTGGCCCAGTCTGACTGACTAATCAGATTGTAACGCGATCCAGAGTCGATGACCATGGGTAACATCAACCCTCCGATTCGGCATAATATATTTTCATCTGCCTCCAAAGCGTTCGCCACCCGAAAGCAGGTGGTGTTGTCTAAATTATGACTGGAAAATTCATTAGACACTAATCGAATTTGTGTCTCCTCTTTACGGCGTCGTTTTGGATCAAATTCTTGAGGGGACCCAAATGGACGTTTTGGTCTGGTCCGGCACTTTTTGGCATAGTGGCCTATACGGGAGCATTTATTACATATCGCTTTTCTTGCTGGGCAGTCCCGACTTTGTCCATTGTGGTCCTTGCGTCCACACCTGTTACATTCATATTCGGGGCGATTTACCCTAGACTTACTTGAAAAGATTTTATTAACCGTCTCTGAACCGGTCTGCTGTCCTGCTGCCATCACCTTCGACTGCCGATTCACTTGCTCATCCACATTACAGGCCGTGATGACGTTCTCCAACGTTTGCTCTTTTTCCAATAGTTTCCTCTTGAGCTCTGCAGACGCCCACGTATCAATAATTTTATCTTGAAGGCATATGTCTTCAATCTCCTTCTTTGTAGCTCCGAAATGACATTTATTCATCTGATGACGCAACCGCAAAAGAAATTCTGCAAAGCCTTCCCCATCCACTGGAGTCATACTTCGGAATAAATGCCTTTCAAATGCAGAGTTCCTTACCGGTGAAAAATATTCATTAAGCACTTCAACCAACGGTGTAAAAACATCATTTTTCGTCGTTTCATCATAGGGAATTAGAGCTCCCGGCAAATTATAAACAACAGCTTGAAGCTGTGGGCCCCCTAGATGAAGCAATTTGTTTCGCTTCTTAAGAGTCGACTGAATCTCTTCGGTGTCCACATATATTTTAAAGGCCCGCAGCCAAGCTTCCCATTCAAAACGCCAGAGCGACTTTTCTATGGTGTTACACAGAAATGGCTTTAGCTCAGCCATCTTGCCACATTCTACATGCGATTCTAGGGATTTTGCCTTTCCAAGCGTACCACCAAATTGATTTTGCTTAATATATTTTTTTCCAAGCGCACCACACTGAAGGGATTTTGCTGTTTTACCAGCGCACCACACTCATAGGATTTTGCTTTTTCTTTTTTTCTCTCCAAGCGCACCACACTGAAGGGATTTTGCTGCTTTTTGCCAGCGCACCACACTCAAGGGATTTTGCTTTTCTTTTTCAAGCGCACCTCACTAAAGGGATTTTGCTTTCGTCTTTAGCGCACCACACTGAAGGGATTTTGCTTTTTTTTTTCACAACAGTCGATTTTACGCACCACCTTTTATATGCCCGCAGCAAGAAACAGTTATGTTCAGTTTTTTTTTTCTTTGCGTTTGTTTCAATGCACAACTGCCGTTAACTGCACACACACACCGGCGTCTTCAGTTTTTTTTTTTCCACCCGCGTATGCACGCACTCAAAACCAAATTGTTCAATCCAATCAACAATTAATGTTGTTTACTCTCGTCGCCATTGTAACAACACGGGTTTATCAACTTTTTCAACAATATATCTTTTTATTTGTTTTATATCAATTCTCTCGATACACTTGTGTCACACAGCTTCAGCTCTCCGCCATTTATTGGCTCCAGTGTGACCATTCACCGATCGCCTCATAATCCTCAACTATTGGTTGAGTCTCCACATCTTCATTGTTGCCAAATCTTTTTCCTCCGAGCCATTATTTCAAGTTTGGAAATAAGGAATAATCAGAGGGAACTAAGTCTGGCGTATAAGAGACGTGAGGTAGCAATTCAAATTTTAATTCATTAATTTTAGCCATTGCAACGGCAATGGCCTCACGACGCTGTTTTTGTTCTAAAGTCAGCAAACGCGGCACCCATCTTGCACATAACTTTTTCATGTCCAATTTTTCGGTCAATATGCGATGTACAGCACTTTTTTGAAATACCTCACATTCAGCTAACTCACGAACATTCAATCGCCGGTCACTCAATACACATTTTTTAATTTTGGCCACCATTTCTGAAGTGGTCACCTCATTTGGACGCCCATTACGATTTTCATCTTCGCAGCTCAAACGACCTCACTTAAACTCAGCCACCAAATATTTTATTGTTGTAAACGAGGGAGCAGAATTACGTAAGGTAGAATCCAGCTCTTTTTTAATATTGGTTGGACTAAAACCTTTTATATGAAAGTATTGTATCACATAACGATGACCAATTTTGTCCATGTTTGAAAATCAATAACAAATAACGACCAAAACGCGTAGGAGGAAAATTAGGAATAAAATTATTTTTATTTGGATGAGGAATGCAGGCCATCTAAACCACAGCAACAACAATCAAACATTGAACAAAATTAACCCAACAAACAACATCAACATTTGTTAAGACCCCGACGGACTGACGACGTAAGTAATTCAGCTTACGCACATTGCGTCAACGTGGAACGTATGCCTAGTGTGCATTGCGTTGTTCAGGTTCATGTTCAGTTTTAATTTTCTGGTGGAGAGTCACACTGCTCAATCAGGTGTGTGTTGTTTTGTTGACAAGTGATTTACGCTTGTGCTTCTGCCATGATAGCACTAGGTCTCCCGCTAAGCCTTAAATCCAGTTCGGTAATCAGCAACTGTCTTATATTGGTAGAAATTTTAATCAATTTATTCAAAGTGTTAGTTTTTCACATTTGTTCCAAATGGTGACATGACAAAACGCCCACGGGCAAAAGACCCATATCAAAATTAATCGTTGTAATCATCGAAATTAAATTCAAAAATGTTATGGGCCTTATGTCCACATTAAATTCGGAAATATTGCCCACATTTCATCGGACTTTTCGCCCAGGTCAATTTGAGATCCTGCGGGGGTGCCAAACAAGATATGTTCCTTATGCATATCAAAGAAGAGGAACAACTTTATAAGTTCAAAACTTCTTCATGAGGAATGGGGCGACTTTTAAGAGAATGTGGTAGCCGAACGATGTCCCAAAATCGCCTGGCGGACGCACAACATTTATGTACAGTCTCTGGTAATCTGTCCGATTGTGATGTAGCGGGTAGTGTGTATGTCTGCAATACCGTCTCGAGCCATCTAAACAGTATATTTTGGGAAAATTAGCAGCACACAAGCCAAGAGATTAAGGAGTTCGCTCGGCTATTCCCTTCGGGTTGTGTGCGGATCGGCAGCGCTTACGGTTATCCCTTACAGACTGCCGGTTAACGAATATACCGAAGCCGATGGCTGTCTGAATGTGGGAGTACTGTGCCGAAACGGTCACCTGACGGCTTGCTTTCGGCAGCACCTAGCACAGAAAAAAATATTGAGTACTGAATCTGTGGTGTAAGGAAGTTTTCCAGCTGAGGGAAGGCTCGGTCCTGTCCAAGGTCACTTACAAATATTTATACAGTGCCGGGACTTGAGAAAAGGGGAAAATTTCTATAATTTTTGGCAAACTTGTACGCAATAAAAATACTCAGATTTTCCTTTGCGCAAATTTTCTGCCTTCCTACTTTTACACTTTCTGGCTTCGCCTAGCTATAAGGAACTCTTATAAGGAACTATCCTTTGACTTTCCATAGAAGAATTTAATTTTCTCTTTATGCTTCTGGGTAGCCGCGTGTTGTTTTATAGACGCCAGTCTGCTCATGACATCACACTCGCATGCCTTACAGTAGGCATCCATTTTATTGGCGCTCCTGCTAAGCCACTTCTTGTTGGTCTCCCACTCATCACGATTTATTTGTTTGCTCATAGCCTGTACATATGTGTAATTAACAAGACTTGCGAAATGAAATTACATAGCACTTGTAAAAGTGTGGCCAAACAGAAAATTCCATGGAATACCATAAAATCGAGCAAATACACCATTATATACTAATATACCAGGCGGACGTGCTTTTCTGGCTGCTCCCGGTTTTTCTGTTTTTTCCTGTGGGATCAGCACCCTGCAAGGAAATTGTCAACTACAGCGCAAGACTTCATTGGGTAAGCGACAACTTACAGTGAAGTTCCTGATGTCCGAAGCGTGGATAGACGCATTAAATTGAAATTTGATGTGCAACGCCTTTCTTGGCGGTAGGCCGGGGGAGGGGGTGGACGCTTACTCTCTCTCCTTTCTCCACTTTCCACGCTCCTTTTTATAAATATGTCGGCGGCCACTTTTCATGTTGGTCATCTTTGTTTACAAAGTGACACAGTGTTGGAAAACGACCAGCACACTGATATATCGAAGTGTAGCCCTTAGCACCAGATCACGCAAGTCACTACTTTGCGAGCAGTGACTGGCTTGATAAATGGAACGGGGCGCAGAGAAGAAATCGTGTCTGAATTTAATTCAAATCCAGACGATTTAATAATAAAATATTAAAATAAATAAGAATTAAAATAAATAATATTTATTTTAAGTTCAGAGGATTTAAAGAGTTGAGAAAATTAAAATAAATAAGAAATTACCAGATGGCAAGATTTTGAACTTTGAAATAAAAAAAGTAATAAATTAAGCAGGCTCAAACAGTATGTAGCCTACTTGCTCCCCACATCCTCCCTGATTGCAGTTGTCTGTCTGGGACATTGGCACACAAGGGTCACGGATCCGACCTATAGCCATCCCCACCGCATGGGCGGCGTGCAATAAACGGGGCTCTGGCGACCGAGACGGGGCGGTAAAACCTCCAACGGTCAAAAGCCATTGAGAAATCCTTGGCCTCCGATGGACGTCCACAGATAGGCAACGATTCGATGGCTTATATAGAAAATAAGAAGAAAAAAAAAAAAAAAAGAAGGAGAGCATAAACTCAAAACCCGGCCGGCTCTCACCAGCCCGTAGCATCGAGCCCAGTAAGATGTTACGTACGGTATACTGGACACCCATTCCGAAATAAAAGAACCCCCGGCGCTGACGGTGCTGGCATTCTATGATCTTAGTAATCAGTCTGATACACTGCTGAAATGGCTCATAGGCTAATGTCACCGCCGCCCCCGTCCCGATAAAACCCTGGCAGGCCTCAAGAAACGCTTGCTGTTAGTGCCACTTGATTGGATGCGCAGGCTTGGTTAATTCCTATCCCAACTAGCATTGATCTGGCTCTGAACTCTGAGGCCCATAAGGAACAGAGTCAACCCTAGCATGGACCTCACTCCATGGAAAGGCACCCATGGGATCGTTAAGGTGACTGCGCACTGATAACAGCAATAACGACATAGAGTTGGGACCCAACTACACAATTCCCTCATCAACCCAAAAAATAGGGGTAAGTTAACTTCGGCTCAGTCCTTGCAGCTTCCATTGATAACAAAAAAGTTTTTCTAAGACTACTTTTTGGACATTACTTTTCTATGGGATCTATACTATAAAGATGTCTGATTTCTATTAAACTTGGTGAAATCATGGAAAAGCATAATACACTGTTAATTGCGAAATTTGGAGGCGATGTCATTTAAGACAAAAAGTTTTTCTCACTTCAACTTCAATTTCGACCGATCATTCATACTGCAGCTATATGCTATAGTCATCCGATTTTGATAAAACTTTGTAGAAATGTGTCCAAAGTAAATAAAATAAGTGTATGGCAATGATAAGGACGTTTTCATTAAAAACAAAAAAGTTTTTCTCACTAGAACTAGTTTTTCGACCGATCGTTCCTATGGGAGCTATATGCTATAGTCATCCGATTTCGACCAATCTTTGTAGAATTGTGTAAAAGTATATACATAGATTAAGTGTATGCCAATGATAAGGACGTTTTCATTAAAAACAAAAAAGTTTTTCTCACTAGAACTAGTTTTTCGACCGATCGTTTCTATGGCAGCTATATGCTATAGTCATCCGATTTCGACCAAACTTAGTGAAATCATGGGAAGGGATAGTAAGTAGAAGGAATATAGGACAGCGGGCAATTGGCCTGTAAAATCAATATTCCCAAATCATCACGAAATGGGGGGGGGGGGGGGGGGGTGCATTTTATTTTCTTGAAACGCGAAAAATCGTTGTTTGCGGGCAGGAAGACTCGTCTGACGCCACCCCCTCATCAACCAAGCCTGAGGATTCTAAGCCTGAGGGTGTCACCAACACCTCACAACAACACGAAGTCTCCTTCGAACCTACGACAACGTCAACCCAAAAGCAGCCTGATGACTGCAATAATACAACCCCTTTATTTGGTAACCTAACCGCTGAATTTTTATATTCAAATACAGAGGGCGAGCGCAAGCCAATACTGGCTAATTGGTCATCAATCCTCCACGAATGCGGCCAAAGAGTATGTGTGGCCGAAGTGAGTCCTTGCGATTGTGGCTTTTGTACTCACAGACCAATATCATCTCAACAACTACTATCGGACAGTGCTGACGTTATCATGATAGAGGAAGTGGTTATGGTTGAGGTCGATAGTCTTTCCGATTCAGAAGATAACGAACTTGTAGAAGCGGCTGAAAAGATTGAGTTTATTGAACGTGCCATCCCCAGTTCAGACGATGAGGAATTACTTTATGCTGTAATCCAAGCTGAAAGAAGATCTAGTCTGGGCTTACCACCTGTTTAATAACTCTATTTAATTATACTTACCGTATCAAATTTAAAACATATAAATAAAGTATATCAAATTTAATAATCTGGTGTTCGACATTTTTATTGGGCCGAAACATAAACTACCACACATTTTTTACTTTCAGGTTTTACACCCTTGTCTATGATTTTTATGACCTTATGTCAACCTTTTTTTAAAGAGGGTGGGAACCTGCTGTTTTTGAAATGTGTGTCTCTTAATAACAAAACAGAGAGGAAATACTCATTTGCTAATGTATTTCAATGAACGTGCGATTGTACCTGACTACAGTCAGTATAAAATGGTTTTGAACTCCAAATACTTTCATCAATCTTCTTCAATAGTGAGTCGGTGTTGCACGTTTACTCTAAAATAAAATTTATCAACAGTGCAGTGTATGAACGACATAAAACAAAGACAAATACAAGACATTACAAAATAATATAAAAATTAAAATCATCAAATTATAAACAATTAACAGTATGAATTCACCAAAAGTTAATTGTGACTTGTGCGGTCGTGCATTAGCTCTTGAGGTCTTTAGTGACCACTATACAGACTGTAAAGGACCGGCTAATGCCTTCAATATTTTAATGGCATCGTCGCAAAAACAAAAAAAAAACAACTCATGAGGTCAAACAAAGACAAACATGCTGTAACTCAGCCAACATCGTCCAAACGCAATCGAGAAACTGGAGATCTTGATTCCCATGATGATGAGCAGCCCACCACTTCTAAACGAGCAAGGACCATTAATGAGGTATTGATGCGTACATTACATAAAAAGCATCCAGTATTTCCTGACGTGGACTGCGAAATATGTGGAATTAAAGTTAAAGCCAGCGCCTACAATACGCACTTGAGAACCAACTCTCACAAAGACAAGGTAGTAGCTCAAATGGAGAGGAATTCGAACGTTGTCTTAATAAGTCCTGAAACACGATTCCCTGCTCAGACATATAGAGTACTAGCAGATCAATCGAGTACCATTGATGTCAAAGAGTTCTACTCTCAAATTAAGGCTGATATCATCCAACTAATTGATTTTTGTATCACAAAATACAGATCAATTAAGTTTAGCGTGCCTTTGTTTGGTGATTACGTAAAACAAATCGATGACGGTACAACTGTTGAATCAGTTAAGCATTTTGGAACCCCATATACATCCCTGTACGAACAAGAGCTAATCGAGGAACGGTTAACCACTGTGTTTGACTACTTGGTTACAGCGAGCAGCGAATTCCAGGAAAAAGACAGTGGCTGGGCAATAAAACGTTTCAAGCACGTGGAAATCATTATTGTTAAATTGGAAAATATTCCTGCCAGTGGATATATTCCATTGCCCACAAATATAATGAAAAGGAATGCAACTATAAATGTCGATAATGACGATGTTTATTGCTTTAAATGGTGTCTTTTAGCAATGATTAAGTACCAAAGACTCGAGAGGGAGATCATCCCTATTAATCAAAAGAAGGAAACAAATTCCCTGTACGTCTGGATATTTCATTAATATTGATGCTGACATAATTCGTTATGATGGATATATTCTAAATTTTACCGGAATTCAATTCCCAATAACCCTTAAAGGCATTAAACTCTTTGAAAAGAACAACCCAACATTTAGTATAAATGTGTATGAGTTGGAAAAATCATCCAAAAAACCAAAATCAAAGCATACTGGAAAGAACGATGACTTCGATGTAGTAGGTCCTACTGTCCGAAGTAATGAAGTAAAGCCAAACCACGTAAACTTGCTCGGAATTTACAACCCAACTCAATCAATGATGCACTATGCTTAACAGGTTGGCTGATAAGTCCCCGGTCTAACAAAGAAAAACAAATTTTTTTGTCAAAATTCGTTTTTATTATTCAACATAGTTCCCTTCAAGAGCGATACAACGATTATAACGACCTTCCAATTTTTTGATACCATTTTGGTAGTACTCCTTCGGTTTTGCCTCAAAATAGGCCTCAGTTTCGGCGATCACCTCTTCATTGCAGCCAAATTTTTCCCTGCGAGCATCCTTTTGAGGTCTGAGAACAAGAAAAAGTCGCTGGGGGCCAGATCTGGAGAATACGGTGGGTGGGGAAGCAATTCGAAGCCCAATTCATGAATTTTTGCCATCGTTCTCAATGACTTGTGGCACGGTGCGTTGTCTTGGTGGAACAACACTTTTTTCTTCTTCATATGGGGCCGTTTTGCCGCGATTTCGACCTTCAAACGCTCCAATAACGCAATATAATAGTCACTGTTGATGGTTTTTCCCTTCTCAAGATAATCGATAAAAATTATTCCACGCGCATCCCAAAAAACAGAGGCCATTACTTTGCCAGCGGACTTTTGAGTCTTTCCACGCTTCGGAGTCGGTTCACCGGTCGCTGTCCACTCAGCCGACCGTCGATTGGACTCAGGAGTGTAGTGATGGAGAAATGTTTCATCCATTGTCACATATCGACGCAAAAACTCGGGTGTATTACGAGTTAACAGCTGCAAGCACCGCTCAGAATCATCAACACGTTGTTGTTTTTGGTCAAATGTGAGCTCGCGCGGCACCCATTTTGCACAGAGCTTCCGCATATCCAAATGTTGATGAATGATATGACCAACACGTTCCTTTGATATCTTTAAGGCCTCTGCTATCTCGATCAACTTTATTTTACGGTCATTCAAAATCATTTTGTGGATTTTTTTGATGTTTTCGACGCTAACCACCTTTTTCGGGCGTCCACTGCGTTCACCGTCCTCCGTGCTCATTTCACCACGCTTGAATTTTGCATACCAATCAATTACACTGTGTGACAAAAAAAAAATCAAAACAAAACTTCTGGGATGGGACCTAGCGTAGGTTGTAGATATGGTTCAGTAGATTTTTGTGGCATACTAGAATTTTTTAGTGCACATCGAAATTTTGAATAACGGTAAAAAAGTCTTTTTTTCGCACAAGCACTCACTTATACGCCCATAACTTTGTCATATATCAAATGATTTTTATTTTCTTACCGGTTTTGGAAAGAAGAAATTTAGGTCTTTAAAGATACCATATATGACTGATCAGGATTTATTTCTTATCTTGGAGTATTTGCTACGTAAACCATTTTTGATTTGTTTTTTTCCCCATTTTTTGTCTTTGGTGACGTTTTTGAACACTGTTTGGTTAGAAACCCCCCATATTTGTTTTATTGTATAAGAACTACACTTCTTCACGGTTAGAACGTATGCCTATTTTCTAAAATCGGTCAATAATTAGCAAAGTTATTAAAGTTTTTCGGATAACGAAATTTTCGCAATATGGTGATGAGTCGCGCCATTATAGCACTGTCGACCGAAAAATTGTTGAGTTTTTAGAGTAAATTATTGAATAATTTTTTTTTAGAATAAGTATTGTATAGCCACGAGTACTACTAGTACTACTACTACCGTCTGTCCGTCAGTCTGTCCGCCTGTCTGTCTGTCCGTCCGTCTGTCAGTCCGTCTGTCCATATTAATAAATAGATCTCGGAGATGGTAAGAGATAGAGGTTTGACATGTATGGAACATAAGCTTCATATGCTTACAGGCAGATCAAGCTTACTTTCAACTATTGCCACGCCCCCTCCCGCCCCCGAAATTTAGAAAAAACGTCATATCTTCGGCAGTTTTATAGATAGAAGGTTCGTACTTTTTGGACATATTTAGTAGTCGGGATTCTTTATCGGTCCACCAAAGGATTGGTAAAGATCGGATGAACGATAGCCAAGATATAAGCGAAAGAAACTTCTCTGCTGCAGCGCAGTAGCAGCATTGCTTTCAGCAGCTACTGCAGCATCTAAATTTACACTGAGCATACACTTTTTTGGGTAAAGAGTGTATTATAGTCGGGCTTCCCCAACTTTTCTACTTGTTTTAATTAGGCTTTTTCAGGTTTTTTTCCTAAAAAGTTAAATAACTCAACCAAATATTACTCGATTTTAATAAACTAATTTGCAGAAGATGCAAAATTAAATGTTTTTTGAAACTGCATACCAAAATTAGATAGTTTTATATAAATTTGACCTATTCATTTTTATTTAAAGTACGGTGAAGTCGCAAAAAACTGAAAAATTCGATTTGTTTTTCATGTAGCTCCCCCCAATTTTTATCCGAGATTGCAATATAATACACCGTTGGAAAGGTGTTACATTTCTCTTTCCAAAGACGCATTGCAAACTATTATAGGATGCCTAGTTTAAGAAATATGATTTTTTAACTATATCAACCTCGAAAAGACGGACTTTTAACCGTTATTCCAAATTTTGATGTGCACGAAAAATTTGTGGTATGCCACAATGTTACATTTAACTATATCTACAACCTACACTATGTCGCATCCCAGAAGTTTTTTGACTGTCACACCGTGTTATTGTTGATTTCCCTGGGGCAGACTCCGGAAACTCATTATCAAGCCAAGTTTTCGCTTCCACTGTATTTTTTCCCTTCAGAAAACAGTATTTTATCAAAACACGAAATTCCTTTTTTTCCATTTTTTTCACAATAACAAAAGTTGCTTCACAAAAGACGCTCTATCTCACAAACTAATTGACCGACAGACGTCAAATTTTGACACGAATCATTTGAAGGTTAGTACTATATAAATTATATGCATTCAATACTAGCGACGCCATCTATGTGTCAGACCGGGGACTTATCAGCCAACCTAGTATATCACCAGCATGAAAACATTAACTAAGTCACAAAACGGCACTGGTAATAATAACGCTCAATTTTGTTATGACTGTCTAATGTATTATTCAAGTGATGATAAAATACATTCCAAAGCATGCGGAAAAGTATCTTCGAGCTATGCCAAAAAAGGAGAAACTACAAGCTTTATGAATTGGCATAAAAAACTTTCGCCTCCTGTAACAATATATGCAGATATTGAAGCTATTTTGGAATACTATCATCACACAATACACTCACCAAGTGTGTCATCTACAACCAAGGCTCGAAAACACAATGCTTGCGCAGTAGCATTTCATGTTGTTCACCGCTATAATCCTGAATTAAACGAAATGTGGTCCTATGAAGGTAAGTTCTTGCGCAAAATCTTCCTTATTTTTATTTGATTAATCTCATATTCAAAATATATTTGCTACAGGTCCTGATTGTATGGCAAAGTTTTGCAATGCGCTAGAGGAAAAAACTGCTGCCCTATATAACCAGTACTGGAGAAAAGGCAAGGATCCTCTGCAAGAGACAGTCATCGGATTTGAAGACAATCAACAAAACTGCCTGGCATGTGAGGAAGTTGCTGATGTAGTTGACAGAGTGAAATTTTTCAGTTTTTTCACTGGAAGGTATGAGGGGGTAGTTCATAAGAAGTGTGAAAGTTTATATAAGTTTAATACACCAACATTTCCAGTAGTTTTCCATAATTTATCGAGGTATGATATTCATTTGTTTATTACTGAGCTTGGTAAAAATTTATCAATTATTCCATGTAATAAGGAGTTGTATATTTCGATCACAAAACGAGTAAAAAACGAAAACGATAATTATAATATACAATTCATTGACTCTAATAGATTTTTGAACTCCAGCTTAGAGAAATTAGCATAATATATGAATGTTGAGGACTTTCAGATTTAAAAAAAACTTTCCAAGGCGAAAAATTTGATTTAATGCGCCGCAAAGGGGTTTTCCCATATGATTATTTAAATAGTTTTGATAAATTAAGAGATGGATCGCTTCCAAGCAGGGAGTCGTTCTATAATTATCTTAATAACGAAGAATGTAGTGTGGAGGACTATGAATTTGCTAAAAAAAGTATGGAGTACCTTTAATTGTTCTAAAATGTCCGATTATCTAAAACTTTATTTAGAAAGTGATGTTTTAATACTTTCAGATGTATTTGAAAAATTCAGAACCATTTGTTTGTCAATATATAAATTGGATCCTGTAAATTATGTAACTGCCCCCTCAATATCTTGGGATGCAATGCTTAAGTTTACTAAGATTAAGCTAGAGCTTATAAGCGATGGTGAGATTTATAACTTTTTAAAGCTAGCTAATCGCGGTGGTCTTACTCAATGCACTCAGCGAATTTCTAGTGCTAATAACATATTTTCCAAGAACCTAAATCTAGAAAAGTTAGCCAATTTTTTGTTATATATTGATGCAAATAATTTATATGGCTGGGCTATGTCACAATTACTTCCTATATCAGGATTTAGATTTTTAACTTTAAATGAAATAAACGATTTTAATGTTAAGGAAATGTCTACTGATGACTCCACCGGATATATATTAGAGGTTGATTTGAAATATCCTGAAAACATTCATGATCGTCATAACTGCTTACCATTCTGTCCAGAAAACAAAATTTCTCCTAGTGGTGGAAAGCAACTCAAGTTAATAGCAGACTTAACAGATAAATCCAATTATATCATACACTTAAAGCAACTTCAATTATGCTTAGAACAGGGTTTGAAAATTACTAAAATTCATAGAATCCTTTCGTTTAACCAAAGTAAATGGTTGGAACCTTATATAAATTTAAATACTACCCATAGAAAACTTGCAACAAACGACTTCGAAAAAAACTTTTTTAAATTAATGAACAATGCCATATACGGTAAAACCATGGAAAATGTTGAAAAACGACGTGACATTAAGTTAGTCAATGGATATGACGCAAACCCCCAAAGTCTACAGTACAAAAATTTCAAAAAACTTATTGCAATGAACACTTTTCATAGTTTACAAATATTTAGTAACGACTTAGCAGCAATTGAACATAATAAAAGTCACATAATCTATAATAAGCCGATTTATATTGGTGTGACAGTTTTGGAATTATCCAAGTGGTTAATGTATGAGTTTTATTATAATTTTCTTATTAGAAAGTGTCCATCATCTAAAATAATTTATATGGACACCGACTCATTTATAACATCATCAACTGAAAGTGTATACGATATGATTCGACAATATCCTCATCGATTTGATACATCTAATTATAGCTTAGATAATAAGCATCAAATCATACCAGCTAACAACAAAGAGTTGGGTCTAATGAAAGACGAAAATGGTGGAAAAATTATGACATCATTTGTTGGTCTAAAAGCAAAAGCCTATTCATATTTAGTAGAGGGAGAAAACCTACCAACTACAGTAAAAAAAGTAAAAGGGGTTAAAAGTAGTGTTGTTAAGAAACTAACACATGAAAACTACATTGAATGTATACGAAAAAAGAAAACCTTTTATGGAGAACAAAGAGTTATAAGAAGTAGAGGTCATACCCTTTATACAGAAATAATTAACAAAATAAGTTTAAATTATCAAGATGATAAGCGCTATGTAATGGACGATGGAATAACCACTTTGGCTTGGGGTCATTATAGTATTAGATAATATAATTTTGATATATAAGGTTTTGTTGTTAAGACTATTTAATTTAAAGTAACAATTTAGAAATATATTTATTTGTTATATGATAAGTTGTACATAGAACCTATATATTAAAGAAAATAAATTTAAAAAAAAACACGTATCTATCAAATAAAGAACAAATGGTGTTTTAGTTCTTCAAAAGGTTTTTTTTATTAATCCACGAGTATGAGTATCATCAAAGCCTAGCCACTTATCAAATACTTGTTTCTTGTTAGTTTTTAAAATTTTTTTCAACCAAATATGCATTTTTGTCTTTAACTTTTTTGAATCTCAGGTTCATAAAACGATCCTTTAATAATTTCTTTATTAAGGTCTTCTAAAACATATGTGACTGGCTTAGTACATTTAATTTTTATAATTTAAAAAATTTCAGTAGTCCAGTTAGGTTCATATCCCTTAGCAAATATTCCTTTGTACTTGCTTATTCTTACGTGATCACCAACGTTAAACTTATGCTTTGGAAAAATTTTTGGAATATTATAAACAGTACGTAAAATAAATTTTTCATTTCTTTTGGTAACATCAGTCGGTCTCATTTTAATGGTGCGATGATAAGTGTTATTGTATGTTGTTATTAAATGTTGTAATTTATGAATCCATTGGTAGTTTCCCTGCAAGCTAAACATTCGCCACATAAGATTTTTAAGAGTTCGGTTGAACCTCTCACAGATTGATGCTTTCAAGTGAGTGTATGTATGAGAATGATTAATGTTGTTTTCATTCATCAGATCCTTGAAACTCGTATTGAAAAATTCTTTGCCCTGATCAGAATGGATATTTTTAGGTTTGTGCTTAGAATATTTAAATATATTCTTTCGCTGCAACGATATCAGTTGATGATTTAGATTTAACTGCAGCGGCAAATGCAAACTTTGAAAATGTATCTATAACTGTGAGTAAGTAACGATTTTCTTCATTAAATTTCTGAAAGGGAATCATTTCAACCAAATCGATCTGCCAGGTATCATGTAGTCCCTTTTGAACAAATTTTCTCCTAACAAAGTTTTTACGAATTGGTTTATGTATTTTTGAAACAAGTTGTTGTTTACTCATTTTATTGACATTGAATAATTACACAATTATTTCTCTATTGCTTTGGACACTGCTTAGATAGTACTGTTTGCTTATATTCAATTACATCTCGTTTTTAGCTCTCTAGTCATTTTCTTAGAAATCTCAAACATAATCATTAAATCTATTTTTTTTTTTTTTTTTAATTTATTGATTTTTGCCCAGCGCTGCAAGTACAAAGAATTGCCTTATAAATAACGCGCCAGTCACATCGGGTTCGAGATCATAATTTGATATAAAAATTTTAAACTTACAATTTAATAATTAAAGAAAATATAAATAAAAGAGACTTAACATTTATTACAATACAAGACAATTTTTCCGATGAATGAACTTGCATGTTTTTAATTTTATTAATCTATGTGTGTATTTTATATAATTTTATTCAAAAAGCTAATTAGTCTAGACTAATGCTTTTTGTATTCTGTATGATTTTTAAGTTTAGTATGACTGCAGGGTTTTTATGGTTTTTAGGTTAGTGAGGTAGGTCTACCACAGCAAGCATTAATAAGAACTGCCTCTCAGACTAACATTTTATTCTGGGACTTAAAGTTGGTGGGGTGTGTTCTTTGTGAGAAAGCAGGTCTTAGTTTTTGAAACAGGTATAGAGGTTCCTGTGTAAGTATAATTTTGTGAAGAAATGTTAGGGTCCTGAAATCAATCCACACATTAAGGCTAGCGTTAAAAATCTTGTGGGATAAATGGGATATGCTATACATACGTCCAACATTAAAAACATATCGTGCAATGGAATTTAGAGCAACAGTTAATTTGTGCATATCTCGTGAGTTACAATGGCCAAAAACTTCAACACCATAAAAAAGCGAAGGTATTAGAAAAGCTTTTGCAATAAGCATCCTAACATTCACGGGTAAAAACATTTGTGTAACTGAGAGCTGCCGCAGCAACCCGTAAGTCCGTCCAGTGGCTTTCGAAATATGGCTACTCCATGACAAGGTGTTATTAAATGTTAATCCAAGATTAACAGCATGATTCACATATTGTATGGGGGTATCATTAATGAACAATGTTGGTATATGATTAGTATCAAGAGCTTTTTTTATATATAACTAAGCATTTCGACTTTGAAGGGTTGAGCCCTAATCCATTCTCTTTTGCCCACTTATCAATCCTACTAAGTACGTTATTACAAATTTGAACACATTCCACAATCTGAGCAAACGGACGACTAACATATAACTGAACATCATCGGCATACATGTGTACTTCACAGTTGGACAAAACGTTCGGTAAATCGTTGACATAGGCAGAAAACAGTAATGCTCCTAAGACAGATCCCTGCGGTACCCCACGCAATAAAATATTAAAACCGGACAAACACGATCCAGCTGCAACTGCCTGTAATCTACCAGTATGATACGAGTTAAGGAAATTCACTGCAGTGTTAGAAAAAAATATACAGGTTTTTTAGTTTAGAGCAAAGAATATCATGGTTAACTGTATCAAACGCCTTACTATGATCCAGAAGCGTCAGCAAGGTAACACAACCGGAATCTGTCTGTTGACGTATGTCTTCAACAATGTTTGTTATTGCCGTTACACAACTTCGGTTTTTTCTAAACCCGGATTGATGATTACTCAGAAGCATATTAGTGTTGAGAAAACTTTGCATTTGCGCAGCCATTAGATTTTCAAGGACCTTAGCCAGAAAAGGTAGAATGGATATGGGTCTGTACTCATTATTTGGCTTGGGAATAGGAATAATTTTTGCTCTTTTCCATAAACAAGGAAAGGTGGAAGTTGTAATTGCTGTATTCATAACATGGGTAATATGGTCTAAGAGATATGGAAGTATTATTTTTATAAATTTGGGACTAAGATTATCAAGACCTTCCGCATTAGACTTAACCTTCAAGATAGATTCTAAGACATCACAGGTACTAACACACATAAAACTAAAGCTATTATCACAGAGGGGTTCGGCATTCAGGTACTTGTTGCATAGCCTCAGGTACATTGAATTGCACAAACTTGTGATTAAGCGCATTGACATCTACGCCATTATTAACCTGGCGTCTTGTTTTACCTATCCCTAAGTCATTGATTTCTCTCCAATGCTGTCTTGTCGTAATGCCGTTGGTAAACTTGGTTGTATAAAAGTTTCGTTTAGCAGAATTGATCATTTTTGTCACAGCAACCCGCATCCTCTTATAGTGACAGTGCATATCGCTCGTTTTGTAGCGCTTCCACCTGTGATAAGATATTATGTGAGCATTAAACCAAGGTGGTTGCTTAGGCTTTATAACTTTGGTTTTTATCTTAACAAACTTATTATAAAGATACTCTATATTGTCGGTCAGAACTTTTACTTGATGGTCAAGAGAGGGGGAGTAGTAAATAGGTGACCAGTCACACGCATTAACTTCAATTTCTAGTCCAGTGTAGTCAATATTCTTAAAATCTCTAAATTGAATCGAATTTTCATTATAATTAAGTCTTAGGTCAAGAAAATAAGACGTTCTGAAAACGGTACGGACAATGTCATACACTAATTTCTTACAAACATCACTTACAAAAAATACGTCAAGAAGAGTATCACAGGTTTTGGAAAAATGAGTGGGTTGCGTTGTATTGATAGGGAAACAGTCCAACCGTCTCAAAGTTTTCTACTAAGTGTGTTTCTAAAATAAGGTTACTATTCAGGTCCCCTGTTATAATTACATCCGTGTATGCTAAAGATATATTCGTAATAACATCCAGGATTTCTGAATAGTCAATTGAGCAATGAGGTCGATAAATGCATCCTATCAGTGCTTTCAAATTTAAGTGTTCTAAAGACTTCTAAAAATATATCCTCACATTGGATTGCTATTACCTTAGCTTTAATTATTAACATATGACCCCGCCCTGCCCTACTCGATCAAACGGACACGAACCATCACCGATATACATCAAACATAAACCATGTTTCACACACAAATCACATCAACATTAGACTCCAATATAAATTGAACTCATCTATTTTACTTTGAGGCTTTCTTTAGTTACTCAGGACTCTAATCATTGAACTCGCTGTGGAACTACTCAGATCATTTACATTTTGCATTGCGAAGAATAGATCTATACAGAAGAAGCACCCACATATCAAACATTTTTGTAAAGCTTAATAATAATTACATAGAATACACACACAGAGGGACCTACAAAAGCATTGAATAAGTAGATACACTAAAAGATTAAGAGAGAAATTAGGAACGAAAGTCAGAGGCACTGCAGTTTGGCTCCCCAGATCCAGATGGCTCAACAGCAAGAGAAGAGAGATTTGCAGAGACAATAACATGAGACGGCACCAAGTTCTGCACATGATCAACATCTTGCACAGCTCTAGGCACAGCCATGCCAGCAGCAAGAGAGAGGTTATCATCTCGTTGGTGAGGGGTCGGGGGGGTTGTTGACAGAAGTGAGAGTATGCAGTTGCTCCATGTGTTCAATGCAGTGCACGCTCTCACTACCATTACAGCGCACGTGGACTAGGCCACGGCGGGTAAATACTGCAGTGAGCTTTTTTTATCTTCTTAAGTCGCATTGACTCTTTGAAGATGAGATAGTGTTCTCTTAAAAGCTGCTCATTAACGTAAACAGCAGCATCTGAGTCAAAGCCAAACAGGTGGAGCTGCAGTTGTTGTTTGGTCTCTTTTCGGTAAGCACCAATAGTGCGTAAGATCAGTGATTTGTCACGCGCGCTTCCCATTTTAATAATAATGACCGGGTCCACTCGGCTGTTTTGCGTTTGTCGTGCACGGAAAACTTCGTGAATCCTCGGTGGAGGCGTAAGGTTCAGTGCAAAACAAAGCGAATTGTAATGTGCCCTCACATTTTCTCCCTCAATGTAGGGCACACCATGCATGCGCAGATCACATGCAGTATTCGCCATATGCTGAGCTGCTAAATTAGCACGTAGCCCGTTCACCTGTTCCCGCAGACAGTGAAGCTCTCCCACCTCCTGTTCCAGCCGAACCACACGATCAGTGAGCTGCTTCATTTCAATGGCCAGCCGATTAAGTTGCTCTTGAAGCACGTCCAGCAAGCGCCGCTCAGCGTCAGCCACAGTAGCCTTGATGAGTTCGGCCTGCCCTTCAAAACGGTGGTTCAAAAGTTGAATCAAAACGGCCAATAGAGCATCTGATGAAGCATCAGAAGGACGGTCACGCTTGAGCGCCCCCAGCATTGTTCTTCACCGTTTTCCTCCAGGTAGTCCCATATTATTGTTTAATTTCTGTTGTTTAATTAGAGAGTGAGTGAGTTGCCGGTATGTGATTTTTATTGAGGTGTGAGAGAGTATATTGAGTGTTTTAGATAAAACTTTCTGCTCGTTGCCACTGAGACTAGAATCCACAAGCCTCTTTATAGTGTAATTGTAACTGTTGCGGATTTTCGGTTGAGCGCGCGCACTAACACTAACTCGAAACACACACAGCCAATTTTAATGTTTACTTTTTGATTAATTTCTGCAGTTTGTTGTAGTTAGATTCCAATGCGATTTGGCGTTAGGATGGCCAAAAACACTAAGTCAATTTTTGAGGCCGGAAATAACTTTTAATGCCCGATATTTAAGTGTTAACGAATATGTAGATGCAGAGCTTACACATACGCGTCCGATCACATCGATGAATCTTTCCATATATTGTTAAAAAATTTGTTATTTGCTAATCCTATATGATATGTTCGACTTCCTTTCTAGCATAGTAATGTTGGAATGAGTGTTAAGAGCAAAACAAAAAATTGTATGGCAATTATTTATTGTTTTTAGCGAATTACAGATACGGTGGCATGCAGATGGCATTAAATTCAATTCACTAAAAAATTAGTGCAAAAATAGTCAGTATCAACAAAATGTATATATTTTGTATCTTCCCACTTTTTTGGAGCCATCCCCAAGCAACATTTCCCAGGCTGTCGGCTTCAAAATTAAAGAAATGGATTGAAAATTGTTGTAAGACTTAAACTTTACCAAAACTTTAACAAAAGATCAAGGAAAGGAAGAAACGCTGTTTATAGCTTTCTGAGTTGATATATAGAAAAGACCAAACTATGCCAAGTTAGTCAAAGCAAATGTTGTCTGACTGTTCAAAATTGGAATATATGTTAATTAGGTTTCAAACCGATTCAGATACAATTTATTTTTGACCAAAAACTATGCAAAATTAAGACATTTTTGATATAAAATTTTAGACTTAAAAGTGCACATCCTTTAATGTTAAGTGTTAATGTGTTCGATGGTCGGATTTCGACCACAGGGCGAGCCTAGTAATAATTATTCTTTTTATTTCATTAAACAAATTATTTTTAATTATTAAAAACTGTATTTAAAATAAAGCGTCATCAAGCGAGGTAAAAAAATAGGGGAAAGTTAACTTCGGCTCGGCCGAAGTTTTGTATACCCTTGCAGCTTCCATTGAAAACAAAAAAGTTTTTCTAAGAATACTTTTTGGTCATTACTTTTCTATGGGATCTACACCATAGAGATGTCTGATTTCGATTAAACTTGGTGAAATCATGGAAAAGCATAGTACACTGTTAATTACGAAATTTGGAGGCGATCCCATTTAAAACAAAAAGTTTTTCTCACTAGAACTTCTTTTTCGACCGATCATTCATACTGCAGCTATATGCTATAGTCATCCGATTTTGATAAAACTTTGTAGAAATATGTCCAAAGTATATACAATAAGTGTACGCCAATAAAAAGGACGTTTTCATTAAAAACAAAAAGTTTTCCTCACCGAACAAGCTTACGACCGATCTTTCCTATGGGAGCTATATGCTATAGTCATCCGATTTCAACCAAACTTTGTAGAATTGTGTAAAAGTATATAAAATAAGTGTATGCCAATGATAAGGACGTTTTCATTAAAAAACAAAAAGTTTTTTCTCACTAGAACTAGTTTTTCGACCGATCGTTCCTATGGCAGCTATATGCTATAGTCATCCGATTTCGACCATACTTAGTGAAATTATGGGAAAGGATAGTAAACTGAGAAATACGTACTTTGGAGGCATTTCCATTAAAAACAAAAAAGTTTTTCTCTTTAAGACTAGTTTTTCAACCGATCGTTCCTATGGCAGCTATAAGCTATAGTCATCCGATCCGGCCGGTTCTGACAAATGTGCAGCGTATTTGTACCAAAAGACTTTGTGCAAAGTTTGGTGGGATAGCTTTAAAACTGACGGAGGAGATAGCATAGAAACAGACGGACAGCCGGACAGAAGGACAGACGGACAAAGCTAAATCAACTCAGCCCGTCATGCTGATCAAGAATAAATATACTTTATGTGGTCGGAGATGCTTCCTTCTATGCGTTACAAACATCCGGACCATTTTATAATACCCTCTGCAAGGGTATAAAAAGCGTGCGTGCAATTGGTGACGGAAGAAACTGGGTGTAAACGTGCAGTATTACCGATATCAAGCCATTGAAGTGAAGACATTGGGTATAATTGAGCTGCATCAGAGACACACAGGGCTCAATTTGAGCATAGAAATTGAAAACATTATGGCGGAGTTTTCCATTTCAAAGCAGCAATTATCTACTATCACTTCAGACAATGGGAAGAATATCTTAAAGGCAATCGAGTGCTTGAACGTTATCGAAGACCCCGAAGTGTGATCAATAATGATGTCGAAAATGAGGACTTAATAAAAGTTATAAATATTTTTTCAATTTCATCAATCCGATGTGCTGCTCACTCCATGCAACTAGCCGTTAAAGACTTTTTAGATGATAATGCAAGGTGTGAAATTGTTGCAAATTCGCGAAAACTTGTGAAAACATTGCGAAAACCGTCGTTCAGGTAAGGATACAAAATGAAGAATATTATTTAAACATATTCAGCCATACGATTTGGAGGGTAAATTTGGTCGAAAACCGGTTTCAAATCGCAAAGCTTTAGCGAATGCGAAAATGGGAGCATGGCTGATTAATAACATTTTTTCCTTTGTACTGCATTTAGGCTAGCTATTTCTACTACAGCTCTACCCCTGCCAATCACCGATGTGCCAACAAGGTGGAAACATATGAAATGCTGAAAAGTGTATGCATATACGAGGAGTTCATCAAGCAACATTTGCCTAATAATATTCAACTAACAGACAAGCAATGGGCTGACATCAAAGTGCTGTTGTCTATGCTAGAGCCGATTTTTGCAGCCACCAAAAAGTTGCAAAGCGAACAGCTTTATTTTGGTGACTTTTACAAGCTTTTGTTAGAAACCAAATTAATGATTAAGTCTATGAGAAGCAATATTCATAGTGAGGGGTAGCCAACAGCTTGAAGAATCTGGAGAAAATACTAAAAACTAATGAAGTTATTCTCTCAGCGATTTATTTGGATCCCAGAATTCGGCGGATTCTTCTTGAGAATGCTCTTCAGCAGACAGCAGCCAAAAATCATTTGGTAGGATTGATGCGCCAAATTCTTGTTCTAAATAAGAAAGTTAGATTAATGACTCTTTACATATTTACATAACAATTAACTGATGACTGTTTAAACGACCTTTTGTTTTACAGGCTCGAGGTCTTACTATGTTATTGACATAGCTTTAAACAGAGGCACACAACACAACAAAGGAGGCTTCAGGTTGATCGGACGACGTTTAGGGACCAACCTCACTCATCAGCGATCTTCAGCCTGAAATGTCTGCCCAAACAGCAGTCTCTCCATGCCTGCGACGGCAAAACCGTTTGGGAATTCCAAAGGGCAGCTTTGCGCGCAAAACACCAAAAAGACAGCTTAAGACAGCCATTCCCTTTGTAAGTGTGTGGCCTCTGTTTTGGACTTTGGACTCAGGTGCAGCCAACGGCCGCCGCTCTGGTACAAAAGACCAAAATGTTTGTATATACAAACAGGAGTTTTTTGTTGTTTTAAATGAAACTATTTTTATTAAGTTTCGAACAACAACGCAGTGCCGAGCGTTTCTAGTACTGATGACTGTTTAAACGACCTTTATACTCTTTAACTTGTAGTTTTTACAGGCTCGAGGTCTTACTATGTTATTGACATAGCTTTAAACAGAGGCACACAACACAACAAAGGAGGCTTCAGGTTGATCGGACGACGTTTCATGAGGGACCAACCTCACTCATCAGCGATCTTCAGCCTGAAATGTCTGCCCAAACAGCAGTCTCTCCATGCCTGCGACGGCAAAACCGTTTGGGAATTCCAAAGGGCAGCTTTGCGCGCAAAACACCAAAAAGACAGCTTAAGACAGCCATTCCCCTTTGTAAGTGTGTGGCCTCTGTTTTGGACTTTGGACTCAGGTGCAGCCAACGGCCGCCGCTCTGGTACAAAAGACCAAAATGTTTGTATATACAAACAGGAGTTTTTTGTTGTTTTAAATGAAACTATTTTTATTAAGTTTCGAACAACAACGCAGTGCCGAGCGTTTCTAGTACTGATGACTGTTTAAACGACCTTTATACTCTTTAACTTGTAGTTTTTACAGGCTCGAGGTCTTACTATGTTATTGACATAGCTTTAAACAGAGGCACACAACACAACAAAGGAGGCTTCAGGTTGATCGGACGACGTTTCATGAGGGACCAACCTCACTCATCAGCGATCTTCAGCCTGAAATGTCTGCCCAAACAGCAGTCTCTCCATGCCTGCGACGGCAAAACCGTTTGGGAATTCCAAAGGGCAGCTTTGCGCGCAAAACACCAAAAAGACAGCTTAAGACAGCCATTCTCCCTTTGTATGTGTGTGGCCTCTGTTTTGGACTTTGGACTCAGGTGCAGCCAACGGCCGCTCTGGCAAAGACCAAAATGTTGTATAACAAACAGGAGTTTTTTGTTGTTTTAAAGAAACTATTTTTATTAAGTTTCGAACAACAACGCAGTGCCGAGCGTTTTTAGTACTGATGACTGTTTAAACGACCTTTATACTTTAACTTGTAGTTTTTACAGGCTCGAGGTCTTACTATGTTATTGACATAGCTTTAAACAGAGGCACACAACACAACAAAGAGGCTTCAGGTTGATCGACGACGTTTCAAGGGACCAACCTCACTCATCAGCGATCTTCAGCCTGGAAATGTCTGTCAAACAGCGTCTCTCCGCTGCGACGGAAACCGTTTATTCAAAGAGCTTTGCGCGAAAACACCAGACACCCTAATATCCTTTTCTTTACACCCTGCAAAGTCCAAAACGGCCACACACTTACAAAGGGAATGCTTTTAAGCTGTCTTTTTGGTGTTTTGCGCGCAAGCTGACTTTGGAATTCCCAAACGGTTTTGCCGTCGCAGGCATGGAGAGACGGTTGTTTGGGCGACATTTCAGGCTGAAGATCGCTGATGAGTGAGGTTGGTCCCCTCATGAAACGTCGTCCGATCAACCTGAAGCCTCCTTTGTTGTGTTGTGTGCCTCTGTTTAAAGCTATGTCAATAACATAGTAAGACCTCGAGCCTGTAAAAACTACAAGTTAAAGAGTATAAAGGTCGTTTAAACAGTCATCAGTACTAAAACGCTCGGCACTGCGTTGTTGTTCGAAACTTAATAAAAATAGTTTCATTTAAAACAACAAAAAACTCCTGTTTGTATATACAAACATTTTGGTCTTTTTGTACCAGAGCGGCGGCCGTTGGCTGCACCTGAGTCCAAAGTCCAAAACAGAGGCCACACACTTACAAAGGGGAATGGCTGTCTTAGGCTGTCTTTTTGGTGTTTTGCGCGCAAAGCTGCCCTTTGAATTCCCAAACGGTTTTGCCGTCGCAGGCATGGAGAGACTGCTGTTTGGGCAGACATTTCAGGCTGAAGATCGCTGATGAGTGAGGTTGGTCCCTCATGAAACGTCGTCCGATCAACCTGAAGCCTCCTTTGTTGTGTTGTGTGCCTCTGTTTAAAGCTATGTCAATAACATAGTAAGACCTCGAGCCTGTAAAAACTACAACATAACAATTAACTATTATACTTTTTTGTTTATCAGGAGAGTCCAAATCATGTAAATCGAGATTCATCAGCATCCTTAGAGACGTCGTCGATTCAACCGACAATGGCCTTAAATTGACGTCACAGAGCACATGCTCCCTCTTGAATTTTATTGATGGTATGCTCTAGATATGAGGAGTCCGAGGAAGAGGACGAACCGGAGATCAAATTGGCAACAGCCGAAATTTATGGATACTCGCAAAAAGCCAATAGACATAAGTGCGGACATTATGAGCTATTGGGAAAACAAAAATTTACGTATCCACGCCTATCCCGTCTGGCTAAGGTACTGCATTCTGTTCCTGCTACACAAGTATCAGTGGAAAGGGCATTTTCTACTCTTAAGTTGGTAATGACCGATTTAAGATGCAACCTATCAGCAGAGTCTGTAAAAAAAATATGTTCCTGAAATTAAATAAATAGAAAACTTAATATCAAAAGATATTTGATATTGACATCAATCGTTCTCTCTATCTCATACACACTTTTGCGCTTGCACATGAGCCGCTGATAAGGCAGCCTGGGCAAGTGTCTAAGCAGACAATCATATTCACATACACTAGGGGGGGTCGATTTGTATGGGAGGAAAAAAACCAACAAGGCATGCATTTGTACATGCATTAATGCGTAGATCATATCTTAAGGCCGATATAGGAATTTTAATATGATTTTTAAAATAAAAATTGAAAATAAAAGTTACGGTTTAATTTTTATCTGAATATGGGTTTAACGACATGTTTTGATTTTAGTCAAAGTGAATGCTAGTGCACTTGGAATTCTAGCTTAAAGGCTAGTTGAAAGTTCGTGCAAATTTGTGCACTTGGAATTCTCAACTATTTATTCGCCAACTGGGTAATATAAATAGGATTTGCAAATGGCTTGTTGGTGTGACAGCAACTAAAAATGTACTGACGAAGGCTTTGTCATGGCGGCAGTCGAAACGGCCGTCTACACAGCCACAGCTACTGTTCATGTTCAAATGTTATTCTCTGTTGAATTATCTGGTTGATTATTCAACTATAATCAAACCTCGACCTTGTGCCTGCTAACATTCACTTTGTTTAATTTTTATATAAAAATTGAACTATAATAATTACTTTTTATTTTTATTTAAAAAATTTATTTTAGTAATAGTGATTCCAGTTTGTGATCTTTGTGTTGTAACAATGTTGTTTTTGCCGGCTCGAGGTCAGGGGTATTTTTTGTGCTTCTTTTTTAATTTAAAAATAAAAACACATTCTCCTCTTTCTTCCTTACTCCGATATATTTGGAACCCCGTCGGGATTCGTCTTCAGGGCTGTAACATACATATTACAAAAAACATACTATTTTCTTAGCTTCTGGGTCAAAACATTAAATCGGTGTCTTTATCTTTATCGGTGTCTGTCTTAAAGTTTAGCCTTATATGTGTAGGAGTGTTGATAATGCAAAGCATCTCCAGTGTGAAGCGTTTATTGTAATCCTTCTCTTGCTGTAAAATGGTAACAGCTGTGAAGTCCGGAGAGTAGGCACTCTCAGCACAATGGGCCGCAAGCGCTGTTTTTTGGATTGTGGTTTCTC
The DNA here is from genome assembly GCA_018904265.1 of Lordiphosa collinella. Lineage (NCBI taxonomy): Eukaryota > Metazoa > Arthropoda > Insecta > Diptera > Drosophilidae > Lordiphosa > Lordiphosa collinella. The sequence continues at coordinate 148,999 of JAEIFV010000228.1, forward strand.
CTCGTCGTTTTATGTCAGATTTGTGTCTAGAGATTCTAGTTTTTATTTTCGTCTATGTTGTACCAACATATACTTTTTTGCATATGTTGGTTCCGTCACCAGCGCATGGAATTTGGTAAATTATATTATTTTTGTCCATTTGGTCTATCTTACTTTTTGTTTTGCTAAAAAACATCTCGGTGGTATATATTAGCTTGTGTGCAATTTTAACTAAATTCTTGTTATAGCAATCGGATCTTGTCAGTCTGTCAAAGAAAGTCAGAATGAATATCACAGATTTAAATAATTGGCGGGTGTATCGTCTTTAGGTTTGATTTCATTGTTGTAAGCCTTCAGCAGTCCGAATATCATATTTTTGGGAAGTCATTGGACTTTAGGATGCTTAAAATTATATTTCTATTTTTGTTGTGGAAAATCGAGTCACTGGTGGTCATTTGTTTTCTTATAAAGTTTTTCGCTGTATTAATTTTCATGCTGCTTGGATGATTAGAATGGTAGTTAATCATCCTTCCAGATGCCATAGTTTTCTGGTACCAGTCAAGTTTTAAGGTATTGTCCAATCTATGTACGACGGTGTCCAGGAACGGTAGTTTCATGTCATTTTCCACCTCACAAGTGAATTTTATGTCCTTGTGGTATTTGTTTAATGTCTCCAAAGTTTTCTCAATTTCGTCCTCCTTTACGATTGTGAAAAGGTCATCTACATATTTTGTAAGTAGTCTTGTGTTGGATTTCCTGCTTAAAATGTCTTCCATTACAATATCAGCAATTATCGGCGAAGCTGGAGATCCCATTGGTAGTCCTTTGTATTGAAAGTATATTGTCTTTTCGTACTTAAAATATCTATTTTCTGTTATACAGAATCTGACTATTTCTATAAATAGTTGTTTAGGTATCGCCGTATGTTCCTCAATCTCGTTCCATTTTTTTGTATGACTTCTTGTGCCAATTCTGTCGGTATACTTGGAACTAATGACACCACGTCAAAAGATACTAGCCTTTCTTTGAAGTCTGTAGCGTTTTTAATATTGTATTGGGATTGAGCCGTCAAGTTTTTAAGCATATTCGTCGGATATTTGCATAAATAATATGAAGGAGCGTTGGTCATTGAGCATATTGGTCTTAAAGGCATATTCTCTTTATGAATCTTTGGGAGTCCATAAATCCTAGGTGGGAGTGCTACATTTGTCGACAGTTGATATTTATCCTTTTTGGTGATAATTCCTAGTTTGTTGAGTTTTTCTACTAATAGATTATTTTTTGCTTGCAGTCGTAATTTTGGATCTGGTCTTAATACAACATATGTAGATTTTTCTCCTAATATTAATTTCATTTTGTTGTGATAGTCATCCTTTTCCATTGCCACGGTTACATATCCCTTGTCTGAATTTAAAATAAGTATTCCTTTGTTATTGTGAAAAATCTTCTTGTTTGTTCCACTGTGTCAGTTAAGGCGCGATCTACTGCACTCTCTCGTTTTTATGTCATGCTGTCTTTAATGAGAAACGAAAGTTTCGTTCTCGCAGTTTTCTGATCTTCTTTTGTTTCCATTGTTTTTACTAATTCCTCTCCATCACAAATGAGTCTGAAGAGAGGGAACTTCTTCACTGGTATTGGCTCAAGTGCAGAGAAAGCTATAGTCATCATTCTCTGAAAGGAATTTGGCGCTATTGGAACCATTGTTTGTTGAAAAGGATGTTATATCTCGTGAACTTTTTTCGAGTTCAATTTGATGAAAACCTGACATTAAATCAAGGCATGAAAAGTATTTTTTTCTACCTAGTTGATCTAAAATATCATCAATTCTAGGGAGTGGAAATTGATCAGACAACAGTTTTTTTGATTTTACGATAGTCAATTACTAATCGCCATTTTTTCTATTCGGAATCTGGAAGTGACTTTTTTGGTACCAATAAAAGTGGTACCAATTTTTTATGTATATTGGTTCATCATCCTTCAATCTCAGTTTTTGTTTATAGAAATTGTTTGTAGTTATCGATTCTGTTTCTAGTCCGAATACATCGCTATATTGGGTGCATAACGTTGTGAGTTGTGTATGAAATTGTGGAGGGAAATTTTTCGAAAGTTGTGTTAATACGGATTTTTCCCTGTTTCTTAAGTCTGTTTCAACTACAGCGTAGTTTGAAAGTGGTTCATATTTTAAATTGTTTATGCTGACTACTTGATATGTATTTGTTGTGTTTAGTAGTCTTATGAAAGCATTTTTGACTGTTGATATTGTATTTGCTATGTAAATACCATGCTGAATTTCCTGGTTTGGAATTAATACACTGTCTTCTACTGAGGTTAGTTCAATTTTTCGGACAACTTGGGATCTTGCTGGCAGAAATATGGAGTTGTTGCCAGAACTGTATGTTATTGGAACATAAATTGGGTATTTTAAATTATTTGGTCTTATTATAGGCCAGTCTTCAGATGGATTGAAGTCTAATTGACAGATATTTTTAATGAAATCGATTCCTAGTATTCCTTCACAAGGAATAGCGAATTGTAAATTTACGATATGAAAATCATGTGGAATTATATATTTAGAAGTTTGTATTTCGATAGGAGTTAGTCCTTTTGATTTGGTAACTTCTTGACTTATTCCCTGTATATTGATTATATGATCAGTTTGGATGTATTGAAAAACATCGGAATTTTCTTTTAATATGGATATTTCTGCACCTGTGTCTATTAAAAAGACTAATTGTTTTCCTGTTGCTACATTTATGAAAGTAACGAATGTGTTTAGGCCGGGATCGATGGTGTGAATAGTATTGAATTAGCGTTGCCTGTCATTTCAGTACTACATTGTAAGTACTTTGTGATGGCTTCATTTATAGTTGTGAAATTTCCTCATTAATTGTTTTAAGTTTTCCATGTTCACAATTTTTGACCATTGCACACTCGGCCCAATGGTCGATTTTTTGGCATAAAGTCGAAAATTTTATGGAAACAAAACTCATTTTTGATAATACACCTTTAAACTACATAGTCTATATACAAAGAATCAAATAATATTTTCGATTGTTTGGCAACCCTAAAATTGCTATCGACTATCGAAGTCAGCTGTTGAGTTAAGTGATTGTTGCGAAAAAATTGCCGTCAAATTTTTGTTAACTTTGCGGACTTGCACGTCGCATAATTTTGCACAATAAATTCTTGCAAATTATGGACATTGAAGCCCAGGATATGTAGATTGTATAAATATAAGCATTTTGTGATAATGTTTAATATTTGTGTATTAATGTGGGTTATTTTGTGTTGTCCATATACAGAGAAAACTTAACCAAAGTGCTCGTCTTCTATAGAGTTGACCTTTTTTGGAATTAACCGGAATCAAACTTCAATATGTATATTACATTATGTTATTAATGTTTTTTCGGCCATTTGCGGCCCTTGCGGTATTCTCAACTTGTAGGTAAGCTTGAGTTCTCTCATGCAACGCTGCTCGAGATATGGATAAATAACGATCAAGATTGTAACGCTATTAAAAGTTGGGTTTTTGAGCAACTAAGCGACTGCAAGCTCAGCAATGAAAAAAATGAATGAAATAAACCTAAAAATAAGCTGCATTGAAAAATATGTAAAGATGAATCTGAAAAAATGTAGCCGTAATATCCGAACATTTAAGAAGAGACATTCTAATTGGCTATCATTAAGTATGACAATTTTTTGGAAAGACAGGAGGAGACGCACAGCCTTAAAGAAATGGGTCGTCCAAAGCTGCCATATAATGAGGCAAGACAACGCTTAAAAAGAAAGTTGGCTTTCGACCTAGCGGGCAATAATGGAAATTGCACCAGTCTTTTTACGCATGCAGCCGCGGTCTCCGCCAAAAAAACAAATGAATGTGATGCAGCATATGTCCTAAAGAAAGCAATGCTTACTTCAAATGGACCAAGTGAAGTTAAAAAAAAGCTTTTTGCATCTAAACCCATACCTCTGTCTCCTAGTGAAGCACTAGAATTTATGCTGGAAAATTCTTTGAGCAAAGCACAATATAATTCAATGCGAAATCTTAATATTAAGCAAAATTCGGGCATATATCCTAGCTACAAAAGAATTCAGGAAGCTAAATTACTGTTAAGACTTGCAGGAATTACTGCAACTGAAACATTGGCTGAACTTTCATTGCAAAGCCTGTTTAACCATACTGCCAGCCGGATTGTACTTATGCAGCATGATATTTTTAAAAATCTTGATATTAGGAGCGCCAAGTTGATTGTTAGCTACTGATTCGACGGCACAACGGGTCAGAGCATGTATAAGCAGAGATTTGAAGTAAACAAGCCGGATTCCCTAGACCAGTCTTTGTTTGTGACAATAATCATTCCCATTAAGCTAATATATGATTCAGAGACGGTTCTTTGGCTAAATCTGACACCCCAGTCAGTCAGATATTGTAGAAGTAGAAGATAATTAATTTTTTTTTGTTTTGTTAAGAACTATTTTTAATATTTTGAAAAACCTGAAGCTTCAAGCCTTAATAAATATGTTCACTTATATTAAAAAAATGTTACCTTTTATTTTAACTTATGTGTAACCGGATAATCAAATAATCAACATTACGGTACGTATACGCAATGCATTCTTCTATGGGCGGTAAGAGTAGGCGTGTCCAAATTTTTTTTCCAGGTATTATGCCTTCTATAACTATCATATATACCAAGTTGCAGCTCTGCATCATCAATATTAGACTTTATGCCAAAAAATCGGCAATTGGGCCCAGTGTGCATTGTGCTAATGGCTTCTTTGGTGCTAAATTTATCAGCATGTTCAGCCGTTAGGCCTTCGTCAATATACGAAGCTTTCAAGAGCCTACGTAAATTGTCAATTTCTGTTGTGAATTTTTCGGCAGTTTTTCCCTTCTGTGTGGTTTTTTCCAATTTTGCTTTTACTACGTCGGATGTTTCACCAACTATAGTATCTTGCAATTTTTTTATAATTGCATCAATTGTTTTTTCATTTTGTACCTTGTACAGAGTAGATCCTATTATTTTTGATTTTATGACATCAACAGCTAGCTCTTCGAATGAGCCTTTTGTTAAGTTTACTAACTTCAAAGCCGTTACGAATCTTTGAAGATGTAACTTTTGTCCATTAAATTCTGGAATGGCATTCGAAATGTCTTTTATGTATGCCCTTTGGACAGCTAAGTCTGTCATTATGTTTTCTTTTGTGTCTATTAGACTTGTATCTGAATCTAATTCTTCTTCTGTTCCGGTTCTGTTATTACCGCAGGTATTGTCAGATCGTGTAGATCTTTTTCTTTTATATCAGCACTTCCTTCGCTTGATTCGGAATCTTCATCTTCCGCTAAATCTATTTCTGCCTGTTCTGCTGATTCTTGCTCTTCACTAAGATCTATTGTCAAAGGGATATTTAAGATTGTTGGTATCGATATATCTAAATTATACCTTTCTGTATTACCCTATTCTGGCTTACACATTTGTAAGACCTATCGAAAGTTTCTTTTATTTCGCGGATATGGAGAGTTAGTTGCTCCCATTCCATACTAAGGTGTTATTGCTTTGTTTTTGTTTTATTTGTGCATAATTTTTAGTACGATATTTTGTCCTACCATTGGGCAATTTCTCACAGTGGACAGTACTATTGCTTTTTGAGTGTAATGAATAAGTGGGGACGCCATGTAATACTCTACAGGAAAAGAATGTTATTATTTGTTTTTTTTTTATTTATTTTCTGCAACAAGTATATTCACAGCCTGGGTTGTCATAAAGCCCCTTGCAATCTGCTGGGCACTTTGATTTCGTGGCTTCGTCTAAATCTTTTTTATTTTTATAAGCTTCTAATTCACTGTATGGGTTTTCTAGTTCCTGTCTAATTTGTACGTTTTCTTCCCAGGGTACTGGGGCTGTGGCTGGATCATACAACTGCCAGTTTAATTTTTTTATCTTTCTATTCAAAAATTTCTTTGTCCTCCTCTACTTTTTTTTCTTATTCTCTCCTGTTTTAGGCATTTTATGTATTTATGTGGAGTAAAAGCTAGTGGAGAAAACTGTAGGCCGTACCTATTTATGTATTCATATTCAAAATCGAAAGTGGCTCTGTTCTGTTTCGGATTATCGAAATCACTTTATTTCTCTTAGATAATCACGTCATCAGTGTACATATATATTTGTTTTTTTTTTATTTTGAATATATTTTTATGACAATTGTTTGTGCGCTTATTAAATTATATCCCTTTTCGTTTGTGTAAGAAATTTGCTTTGTAAAGGATATACGCACACAACACTATAACAATTATCAATGACAGTATATTTGTCAAATGTGAATCAGTTTTTGTTGATTCGATTTTGTTAATAACATTAGCAGTGGAGTCCACTGTTTTAGTATCGATTAAGCCCATTTTTGGGAATGATATTTTAACTATATTCTTAGGTTCATATTCAGAGGGAACGAGATTTTCAACTGATTTACTTATTGAATTACTATTCATCCAAAATATTTTTTACAGATTTTCCTACCTAGGTAAAAAAGAAAATGAAGACCCGCAGCTAGAAACTGCCTGGTCTGTTAAATTTGTGTGTTATTATAATTTGCATCGCAGTGCAAGGAGACATATAAAAAAAAAGGTAATGCTGTGTGCTCTTGGTAGCACTGTCGGTTCACTTTTCGTTGTCCGGCTTGGCGCACCGGGCGAGACCGGTGCAGGCTGCACAGGCTATGATGTTAGGGTTTTACAGTTGTCCATCTGTTGCTGTGTCGTCCTTCAGCTGCTGCTGTTGTCCTGGGCCTATGAGCTCAGGCGGGGCCGGTGCTGGTCTTCGCACAGGCTGCTGCTCACACCGCTCATATTGCTGCCTGTTGAGGTGTTTTGTTTGTAGCGTACACATACTTATTTAAATATATATAATCATACCCACATATATATGAGCATACTATGTGACACTCTGTTGCATAAGTAAACATACAAATATCAATGCTCACTTAAATTCATTCTTTGTTTCCCATAAGGAAATATGATCGACCACTTGGGTCGTTGCCTTAAACGCGCACTCAGCAGTTTTCGGCTTATATACAAATGTATGTGTCCGCCGCTCGCTCAAGATGCAAAAGCATTTCTTTGGACATTAATTCAGTCCGTTTGTATGCATCGCTTGGCAGAGACCATGTTGGCTCTGCCTGGCACAACTAAAGATTAATTAAAGTTTATAAATAAAGTTGATTCAAGAAACATGACCGTTACTACCTGTGCCAACTTATTGATCGGATGGAACTTATAATATTACATGGCGACCATTGACAAGTGGGTCGGCCCAACGAGGGAGGAAAAGAGGGAGACCCCGGCAGCGACATACAAGAAGGAAGACCCCGACCAGAAGAAACCCAAATATCTGAGTGAGTAGTTGGTTCACAATATAAAAAAAGTTTTCAAACAAAGCCAATCTCGTGTTGTACAAATGTTTAACATGCCAAAAACAAGAAGAAGCGGCATAAAAGTACGCACAATAAAAGAGATAGAAAGGCTAGAAAAATTATTAACAGCGGATAGTCCACCACATTGGGACACCGCAACAAAAGTACAAAGACGAATTGATTATTTAAAATCATTCGTTCAAAGTTTGAAAACTAAAAAATGTGACCAACACCCTCAGACTAAATCAGAACAAGAACCAAATAATCAAAAATCTACCAAAAAACAGATACCGAGGGAGAAGAAGACCTGTCCAGCAGACTGCGAGGGACCATTATACACGCCGGCGTGCGAGTACCCTGCATAAAGAAGGAAGACAATCAAAGCCTGTGCCCCAGCACCGGTAGAACCTGACCACAGGTCAGGGCAGAAGACATCAAAGCCTGTACCCCAGCACCAACGAACACCGTGAACACCGCGAAGAAGATTTCAACAGATGACCCCAGAAGGATGACAACAGCTGCCGTAGATTAAAAAAAAAAAAAACAAAAGATGATATTAAAATTACATAAAACAAAAATTGTAAATAACAAATGTACACTTGGCTTTTACTAGCTAAGTAGAGTATAGCCTGTGAAGCTACACACCCGCTAGGCAGAAAAATATGTACAAACTGTTATAGAACAGTTTAAAAAATTCTCTCCACCCATGTGGTGTATCACAAAAATCTCTATTCCCAACACACATACCATAGATACCACATCTATTACAGAAATAAAATGAAAGAAAAAAAATATCAGGAAAACAAATTCAAAACGCTTATAATTAATTGATTTCCAATCAATTGCAAGAAACTATATTTGATCATAAAGCTACTTGTTCAGCTAATTAACGAACTGGATATTCCACTACAAATCTTAAAATCTTGGCCAAAGATGGCTATAATAGAAACCAAATCGGTGGACTCCACCGCAAACGTTATCTATAAAATAGAGGTAACGTCAGACGACCTCAGCTTAATAAAAATCCTCATGATAGTGATTACAGCTTTGATTGTGTAAGAATTGCAATTAAAATCTATCAGTTGCACAACAAGTGCATTAAAAAGAAATATCTTAGTAAGGCAAATGACCTAGATAAAGTTTAGTCGGATAGCCAGTAAAACAAAAATTAGAATGAAGCGATAATTCAATGGGATGGTCAGAAATTGTAAACGAAGTAATTACACACAAAAGTGCCTTTGAAAAATCTTATAAGTGTTTAAATCACACTAGGCGTATTTCAAAGAATACAATTATAAAGCACACTAGAATCTTGATAAATCAGGACAACTATAAGCTACTAATAATTTACGATTAACAGATACCCACTTGCTACAAGCAAGAACAGTTTTCGAAGGAGCCCGTAAGAGATTAATAAAAATCTCAAACTTGCATACTTTGCACATTTATATCCCAGCGTCAATGGACGAAAAAGCGATTTTTGACCCAGAAGAGGCAAAATTTGATTCTGATTTACCAACTGATGAAGAGGAACGCCCTCAAACCAGTAATGAGGAAAATATAAACGAACGTCAATTAGAAATTCAACACACAAATACAAACATGAGTCAGTCAGTAGTTGATTTTATAAAAACAGCCTCGAGCCTAATACCCGACTTTGATGGTAAGGCCGAAAACTTACAAAGTTTTCTTGACGCTTTAGTTTTGGTAGAAACAATCAAAGGAACTCATGAATCAACAGCAGTCTCGGTAATAAAAACAAAATTAAAGGGACATGCTAGAAATTTGATAAGTACGGAAAGTACTATAAATCAAATAATAATAAAATTAAAAAACTCGGTTAAGGGAGAGTCAGTTGAAGTAATTTCAGCGAAAATGATGAATCTCCAACAAAAAAATAAAACCGCAAATATATACACGAAAGAAATCGAGCAATTGACAAAAGCCCTAGAAGGAGCTTACATCAATGACGGATTAACACCAGAATTGGCAACAAAATACAGCACACAACATGCTGTTAAATCCATGACAACAAACTGCAATATGGATAAGGTAAAACTTATCATGCAGGCGGGCACGTTCAATAATATGAACGATGCAATCTCCAAATTTGTAAACAGTTGCACAGAGGCAACGGGAAAAACTGACACAGTACTCTATTATACAAATAGAGGAAATCACGGATATAATGGACGTGGTCAGTATAATAATCAAGGAAATAGAGGAAGAGGTTACCAAGGTAACCAAGGTAATAGACAGAATAATTACAACGGTTACAACAACCGTGGCCGAGGTTCCTTCAACGGCAACCACAGAGGTCAAAACAATGGCAACTACAGAGGCCAAAACAATGGCAATTACAGAGGCCAGAATAACAATAATAACTATGCAAACATCCGAACAGCAAATTCGGAAAACCAGCAAAACCCCTTGAGCAACAACAACAACAGCCACCAGTAAAAGTATACGCAATAAATCTCAATCTAAGCAACATAATCACAGTTCAAAATGAAGAAACAGAATTCACTCTAACATTTTTGCTAGATACAGGAGCAGACATTTCGGTGATTAAACACCAACATAATGAATACCAAAACTTAAATACAAATATAATAAGCAATATAACAGGAATTGGACAAGGGAAAACAAGCTCTTATGGCCTAGTATCCCTAGAATTACTTACAGACAAGTACATAGTACCACATGAATTCCATGTAGTCCCCCAAAATTTTTCTATACCAACTGATGGTATCCTGGGCTCTGATTTTATCAGAAAATATAATTGTTTATTAGATTTTCAAGAGGAGCAAGATACTCTAATCTTGCGCCCAAAAAACTTCCATTCGCATATCCAAATACCAATAAGTCACTCACTCGAGGATGACTCATTATTGTTACCCGCTAGATCTGAAGTCATACGACAAGTAAGATTAAAGACTAGTGAAAAAACGGTTTTTGTACCCAATCAGGAGATACAACCGGGTATAATAATAGCAAGTTCAATAGTAACCAGTAGTAATGCATACATTCGCATAATAAATGCTACTTCGAACAACACAGAAATTGACAGTCAAAACATTCAATTTGAGTCAATTGATGATTACTATATCATTCCAACAAATAAGAAAAACACAACAAGAACAAAAGAAATATTGGAAAAATTAAAATTCCCAAAACAGTTCGAGTCTAAACTAAATGAACTCTGCACTGAATACAGTGATATATTCGGTTTAGAAACAGAACCCATATCTGTCAATAATTTTTACAAACAAAAGCTTAGATTGCAAGACAAAACACCAGTATATATAAAAAACTACCGAAATGCATACTCCGAAAAACCTGAAATAGATAAGCAGGTCGAGAAATTAATCAAAGATGGCATAGTTGAACCATCCATATCTGAATATAACAGCCCACTTCTTTTGGTACCCAAGAAATCACTTCCGAATCCAACGGAAAAAAGATGGCGTTTAGTAGTTGACTATCGCCAAATAAACAAACAATTACTAGCGGACAAGTTTCCACTTCCAAGAATAGAAGACATTCTTGACCAATTGGGTCGAGCTAAATATTTTTCATGTCTCGATCTCATGTCTGGATTTCACCAGATCGAATTAGATGAGAAATCAAGAAATTTAACATCATTTTCAACGAGCACCGGCTCTTATCGTTACACGCGATTACCCTATGGACTAAAGGTAGCCCCAAATTCATTTATGCGTATGATGACACTTGCATTTTCCGGTCTAGAACCATCGCAAGCATTTCTTTATATGGATGACCTCGTAGTCATCGGATGTTCAGAACAACACATGTTCAAAAATTTGACAAATGTTTTCCAACTTTGTCGCAAATTTAATTTAAAATTACATCCAGAGAAATGTTCATTCTTTATGCATGAGGTTACATATCTCGGTCACAAATGTACCGACAAAGGCATTCTCCCGGATGACAAAAAATACGATGTAATTAAAAATTACCCAGTCCCAACAGATGCAGATAGTGCACGAAGATTCGTAGCCTTCTGTAATTAGTAATTCGACTTCAAACCACATATTGAAACTTTAAACTAAAAGATATTAAATTTTAATATTAAATTTATATTAAGCACACAAATTTTATATACACCACCAAACTATAATATTCGTTATTCTTTCTAAAAGGGGAGGTGTAGCGTACACATACTTATTTAAATATATATAATCATACCCACATATATATGAGCATACTATGTGACACTCTGTTGCATAAGTAAACATACAAATATCAATGCTCACTTAAATTCATTCTTTGTTTCCCATAAGGAAATATGATTTTCGGCTTATATACAAATGTATGTGTCCGCCGCTCGCTCAAGATGCAAAAGAATTTCTTTGGACATTAATTCAGTCCGTTTGTATGCATCGCTTGGCAGAGACCATGTTGGCTCTGCCTGGCACAACTAAAGGTTAATTAAAGTTTATAAATAAAGTTGATTCAAGAAACATGACCGTTACTACCTGTGCCAACTTATTGATCGGATGGAACTTATAATATTACATGTTGAACTCTCACCGTTTGTTTCCTTGTTACTCGCAGATTTCTTAGAGAGATTGAGGGCACTTTTTATAAATTTTGGCGCACATTGGCTGCCTCGGCCATGGCGTAGGATAAAGAGGGCGTATTTCACAGATTTCACATTTCACAAATTGATGGCGAATTTATAAACTTAGGTTCAGTTCAGGTCCAGATTTTTCCGTAAGCTCCTGCTTACTCTGTCACGGTCGCCATGTTTTAGTTCTTATAATGAAGAGATGAAAAGGGTTTCCACTGTTCCATTGTTTTATTTAGTTTTATTTAACCTTGGATAACACTTCTGTGTTGTCTCAAGTCCGTTGTATCAATGCGTCTTAATTCTATTACAATATTTCATATGGCTAGGAACCGCGCAGCTGCGCCGCCAGTGACGCCGGCAGAGGAGCGGTCAGTGCTTATGTATAAATGTATATAAATGTTTAAGGCGGGCGAAGAGGTATATGATCACATGGTGACAGAGCCGTCGCGCATGTCAGATATGCCGACTCAGCACTGTCCAGTCCCATTGCACTCAAGTGAGGGTCATATTACCGTTTGCTTGAGGAAATGCTTGGGACTTGGATTTGTTTATAAATATTGTGCCCAAGTGCTACAATGTGTTTGGAATAATATTAATGCATAACACTGGGTACAGTGTGCATTCGATATGTGAACATACTACAGAACAGCTTTTTGTTACAAAAATAAAATTGCTCAAAGCCAATTTATAATCTGCTTAAAATATTTTGACAAAGCCAAAAATAGACTTGCAGAAAACTATTGATTCCTTAAAAAGTAGTAATGAGTCGACAATTTTTTGCAAATTTATTACACGCAGTCGGCCAAAAAAGTATTCAGAAGACGCCAAGTACTTGGCTTAAAATATATAAGATGTTTCGCAATCAACATATATATTTTTCGAAACAAGCACTTCAAATAGATGGGCTCCAATGAAGTTTTTTTCACTCTGGATTTGAAAACAGAGTAATCAATTCTATAGCAAAGTTCTGCTTAGAACTAAAAGAGAACAAAAAAAAAACATAAAAGGTGCTGTTACTGAATGAAATGGCAATTTGGATGGAACTGAGATACTACCAAAAATTGGATTTAATAGATGGGTTTGAAAGCAATGGCTTTAAAAGATCGAATAAAATGGCAAAGCAAGTCCTTGTTTTCAAATTCCAGCACTATTTTAAACTGTTTCGTAACGGAGAACGGGTAATCAGCAGATGTATTATGCGAAATTGTTAAAAAAAAGGTGGCCCTTATGAACAGTTTTGGACTTGAAGTTAAAGTTTTGGTGTGCGTTCAAGGGTCTTCGAATAGGATATGTTTTTCAAATTTCGGAGTAACCAAAGACCAACCATTTATTGAAATCGAAGACAATAAATTTTATTTTACGTATGACTTTTTTTTCCCATTTAAAAAAATCTCTGCGAAATGGATGGATTACCTGCGACCTGCAGACACCAAATGGGAAAACCTGTTTTTCTTTTAAAAAAGAGCTTTGGGAGAAAATGTGCACAAAACTAACAAGGCAGCATATTTTTCCAAACTCATTTGAAAAATAAAAGTAAGCTAAACACTCAATTGTTTAGCAAGACAGTTCAAGCTGCGATTAAATGTTCGTGTAAATATAACTCTATAAGCGAAACTGTTGGTTTTAAAACGGGTTCAAAGGAGCTAGCTCTGTCAACAGCAGACTTTTTAAAAAAAGTTTACCAAATATTCGATTGCATTAGTAGATTGGCAGTGAATCTTTCAAATTCATTCAGACATTCCTGACTTACATACAAGAAGTAAATTTTGTACATACACAGAGAAAACCAAATAAGCTACAAGCCACATGTAGAAACGGCAATTCTAAACGAAACATAGCTCACCCTGCAAAATCTCACACTAAAATGTAGAAAACAGAAAGCTACACGTGGCGTTTAGAAAAAACTACACGAACGTTTGGAAATAAAAAAAGGTAACGAGGCATGCAGAAAAGTTAAATTTTGCGTGGACAAATGCAAAGGCTATATGACAGGAGAAAATCAGCGTTTTTTTATGTATTTCAACATTTTTCATTAAGCTTTCTGAATTCCACACAGAAATGTAGGTTTTCTACATTAACGTTTAGATATTGAAAACCTACAAGCGCGTGTAGAAACTCTGAACGAAAATGTAGCTCAAAATCAGTTCAGAAAAGTTAAATTTTTCATCTAGAAAATTGTTTTCCACACGTGCCGTGTAGGTTTTCTAAGCAATCGTAAAGGATTTCAAATGCTAAATGCTACATTTCGAAATCTACACGAAACGTGTAGCTCATCGTCGCTTCCCTTTATAACTGTGATTTGCAGCATTGCCGCGCGAGTGCTTATATAGTCGTATGGGCTAGGCTGCCGGCAATTGTGTCTTATAGCCTATTTCCACTATAGCAAATATGTACATATTCTCACATTTTATCACATACCCAAAAATATGCAACATTTTTTCCATAGGAAAAAAATGTACCTATTTAAAATATGTGTCCATTCGCCACGAATGATTCCAGTTCTGTAAAACAAAAAAACTGAATATATGGTAGTGATGTCACAAAAAATGACAACAGATGTTACCGATGTCTCAAAAAAATCAACCCTGATGGCATCGATGTCACAAAAATATCATCTCTAATAGAAAATTCTTGTGATTTACAAATTGAAGGTAAGGTTAACGTTTATATTATATTATTTTATTTTAAATAAATAAATTTGTTTATAGATGGCTCCAAAATACAAATCAGTGTCGTGGAAGGACTACCACGAAACCATGCTCATGGATCTGTGGGAGAACAATTTGGTCGCACTAAGATCCGCCCAGCGGAACACGCATTTATTTGCAAGGATGGCAGAAAAACTGAAGGAAGCTGGCTTTGAGGAGCTCGAATGGAAAAACGTTCGGACGAAAGTGGACAATTTGACGAGCAAATATAAGTAATGACCGTTATAATATTAATAATTAAAAGCAATTTATAATTTGATCTTTTATATTCAGGGCTGAATTGAAGGCGCAAGGAGTTTCAGGCGGTGCCCCTTCAAAATGGAAGCACTTCCGAAAAGTGCATCAAATTTTGGGAGCCGTGAAGTCTGTCAACTTTGTACCTTTCGTGACGGACAATACTGGTAAAGTTTACTTTATGTTAAACATCATGCACGGTTAATGGAACATTTTAAATATTTCAGGAGACCCGGAAGTCGTTTTGGAGGAACATTCCTCGGTGGAGTTTGTGCCCGAGTTCCAAACTGACTCCACCGAAGAGCCCTGGCCATCTCGCACCTACACTGAGCAGGCCTGTACTTATCGCGCCTCAAGTGTGCAGCCATTATCCTCTTCTCCAAAAAGTGAGTTGAGGTTAAGTGACTCACTCGCATCAAACGAAAATACAGGGCGCCAGAAGAAACGGAAACTGGACAAGACCGAGATGACACCGTTTGAGAAGGCAATGGTGGCTGCCACAAGAGAGAGGACTGAGGTGCTTGACCGACAAGCGACTGCTCGCTTGGAGATCATGGCGCGCATGGAAAAATCCAATGCTGATTTCCAGGCCAAAATGTTGGAGAAATTTTAAATAAAGAATTCAGCATAAACATCAAAATTGATCATGCTTTTTATTTATAGCTGGTTTATTAGGGAATTTGAAATAGCACGTCTGATACTCTCAGCGGGAACATTAAAATCATTTCCTGCGTTCACGTGTTCAGGTTGCTCTCGTTCACACTCCGTTTCCATCCAAGTATCCACTATGGCACTATTGTGGCAATTCAGAAAATTGTGCAATATGCAACAGGCCATTACTATTTGTGGTACCTTGTCGCACCGATTATCTAGGCCTTTGCCTACCCTTCGAAACCGTGCCTTCAATTGACCGAAGGCATTTTCGACCAGCCTCCTTGCCTTTGACAAGGCATAGTTAAACGCTTTCTTGTCTCCCTCTTCGGAATGACAAAATGGATAAGGCTTCATCAGGCTCCTCGAGAATTTAAATGCCGAGTCCCCCAAAAGTACGACTGGCACGTCAACTCCGGCAATGTGCTTTGCATTCTCTTCAAAAATAGTAGTTGCATCAACCATTTTCTTCAAATTGGAACTCTCATACACCTGGAAATCATGGCAGCGACATGGAGAACCCACGCTCACGTAAAGAAATCTGTAACTGAACATATAAAAAATGTAGTTTAATGAATTAAAAACGTAATTAACATTTATTACCGATAATCCACCAATGCAAATAGAATGGTTGAGTACCATCCCTTATAATTGTAGTAGTCGATGGCCTCACATGCAGTTGGATGAACCTCGATGTGGCTTCCATCTAAAAAATTCTTATCAATAAACTTGACAACACTTAATAAAAACATCCACTTACCGATAGCACCAAAGCATTGTGGAAATCCAAGTGCTTCAAACCCTTGGACACATTCTTGAACTTTTTGCTGGGTAATGAACTCCCGCGGCAAAAATTCGGGTGCAAGAACCCACCGTACTGCTCCGCAAAACTCAAGAAGTATTTTGCATACCATAGGTGCTGAAACTCCAAACAACCTCCCAACTGTGCGGTACTCTGCCGATGATCCAAGCGTATAGAGTGCAATGGCTATGCGCTTTTCCAGAGGAATGCACTGTCAAAAACTTGTGTCCTGCTTAGCCAGACATTGCATACGCTCCACGAGCACATTAAAGTGAACTTTGTCCACACGAAAACTCTCCTTAAAAAAATCGTCGGAGTTTTCTGGCTCATCCCGCTCCCAAAACATTCCATGTCGTGGCTATAATATTTTATACATTTATTAACGATACTTATAATATAAAAATATTATATGCTTACGAATGACCAAAAAGACGGTGCTTTGCGCTTCCGATTTTGATTGCTTGACGGCAGAAAGTCGTTTTCTGCAAATCCCGCACAGGTTTCCTCGAAGTCATTCTCCCACTCTACAAAATTACGAAGGGTTTCATTGCAGTGCCCATAACTGCTGGCTTTATATTCTTTTTGTTGTTTTCGCTAATTTTAGTTTTAGCACAATAACTTTTAGTTACGAAATTTGGATGCGATTCCATTTTAAACAAAAATGTTTTTCTCACTAGAACTTCTATTTCGACCGATCAATCGTACTGAATCTATATGCCATAGTCATCCGATTTTGACCAAACTTTGTAGAATTGTGTAAAAGTATATAAAATAAGTGTATGCCTATGATAAGGACGTTTTCATAAAAAAAAAAAGTTTTTCTCACTAGAACTAGTTTTTCGACCGATCGTTCCTATGGCAGCTATATGCTATAGTCATCCGATTACGACCAAACTAAGTGAACTCATGGAGGCGTTTCCATTAAAAAGGATATTTAACTAAGAAATAAGTACTTTGGAGATTTTTCAAGTGAAAACAAACAAGTTTTTCTCATTAAAACTAGTTTTTCGATCGATCGTTCCTAAGGCAGCTATATGCTATAGTCATCCGATCCGGCCGGTTCCGCCAAAAGTGCAGCGTATTTATACCAAAAGACTTCGGTCAAGGTGAGGATAGCTTTAAAACTGACGGAGGAGATAGCATAGAAACAGACAGACGGACGGACGGACAGACGGACAAGGCTAAATCAACTCAGCTAGTCATGAAGATCAAGAATATATATACTTTAGGTGGTCGGAGATGCTTCCTTCAATGCGTTACAAACATCCGCACAATTTTATAATCCCCTTCGCAAGGGTATAAAAACAAACTGCAAAGGTAAACTTTCCCCTATTTTAATAATATGGATTGTGAACCAACCACAGTTTTCTGCAACAATTCCAACCGGGTTGGTCTGTTTTTCTCCCACTCAGTACAACATATAACCTGATGGGTGAAAAGTATTCGGCTAATAAATATTTAATGTTGTGTGAAGCTTATATGGAAGCCAGCACAAACAATAGCACCATGTTGATAACACCTATGCCACCTGGTTCGATGTCAGAGCTAATGAAGAAATTGAAGAAATCCAAACTCAAGCGAATGCTTGCTAAGAAGAAAAAATAAAAAATAGTTTAAAAAAGTATATAAAAATAATTATTTGTTCTGAACTGCTCGATAGTCACAATTCAACTAAATTATTTTATATTTCATATCCAGCCAAGATAATTGAACATGACGTTATATATCCAGCCTACTAATTACAGGAACTATGGGCATTGGACTGAGCATCAAAAACATGGGAATTTCAGAATCGGAAATGTTTTGGTTCTCAAAGCTAAAAAAAAAACGTAGCGGGGAGACACACGCGAACACACACACACCCCACAACAACACCACCACTCCTATTTTACTGTGGTGCGATTGATTTTTATTTTTAAATACCATATAAAGTTTTTTACTTACCATTACGGGGACTCGGAACACAGGACCTCAAAGACTGCAACAACCGCTAACATCGACGTTCCAGCAATCACCACCAAAATACGCGTTGTTCTGTATGCTTCTAAATCTTATTATAAATTGTAGCCCAAACCCTCTTGGCATTTTGAAACGAATTTGGAATGCAGGCATTTAGCTCAGAAAAGGGCTGTTATTTCTTTAGAACGTTGAGGTCAAGGGTTCAAATCCCCGTAGGAGCATGGTATTTTTTTATATTTTTTTTTAATTTATTAATTTTTTAAGGTATTTTTAGCATAATATAGACATTTTGTACAATACATTAATAGATTTTTTACGCCCATAACGTCAAAATATACAAATTTTATGGGCTAAAATTTATTTAGCCTCTTGAACGTTGAGGCCCCATCTTTTTTTTTTTTTTTAAATTTACTTTTAAATTTTATTAATTTCTTTAGGGTGTTTTTAGCATTGTCTATATTTTTTACATTGCATTGTTTGATTTTTTACGAACATAACGTCAAAATATACAAAATATATAGGCAAAAATATTTTTAGCCCATTGGACTATTTTTAAGCACTCAAATTCCTTAAACTTTTTTACCTAAAATTGAAAGATTTAGGCAATTTTTAACATTTTTAAGGCAATTATTGCGTAAAAAAAAAATTTTCGGTCATAAAAACCAGATTCCTAAAATTTTAGGAATCACTTTATTCTCAATGTAGCGAAAAGCTGGCGAATCTGCGGTAGCGAATTGCTATTGAAAAGTAGTCAGTAACTACATGTCGTTAGTAACGTAGCTAGCAACGGCAACAATTACTTGTTATTTACCGTGATATGCAGTGAAATATTGGGGAATTCATTTATTTCTAAAATTGTATTTATTTGTTTTTGTTTACACTTTTAAACTTAATGATACGCTTCTTGTTTATGTGTAAAGCATCCCCAAGCTGCTCCTCAGCGGTTTCCTTTTCTCCACAAAAAAATGATTCTGTGAAAATGGTGCACAGAGGGAAAAAACGTGGTCAGAAAATAAGAATTCTTCATCTCAAAATGGGAACAGAATGTTCTCTCAAATATTTGAGCACAAGTGTTCCGAATGTTCTTGAAATGGGCACAATTCAGCTCACCTCAACCACCCCACCGAAAAGTATATGTAGGCATTCAGACGTGCGTCTTCAGACGCATGGCAATAGCCTAACCGTCTACGACGCGTCGCGACGGCCGCCGTCGTTCGCGCGCACTAAAGGTCTTGGTCTCTACTCCCAGTAAGGTCCGACAAAAACTTTTATTTATTTAATAAATATTAAATAACCAAGGCGGGTGGGGTGTTGCACAAGCGATGTCTCTGCGGACCTGGACCTGGGCCGGCATGGACGCGGTGGATCTGGACAGTGGACCTGGACATGGGATCTGGACAGTGGACTTGGACAGTGAGTTGACCTAGATCTGGACACTGGACGGACCTGTGTACGGTGGACCTTATTTTTTTTTTTTATTTTAAAATGTTCTCAAAAACGGAACATATCAACTCACATCTCAAAAAAAAGTTCTTGAAGTGAGAAATTGTTCTTAAAGTGAGAAAATCCGGTCATGATTAGTTTTTTGACCGAATGTGCTCATTTTGTGTCCAATGTTCACGGTTTTTTCCCTCTGTGTAGGAGTCACAATCGATTTTATCGCTTGGATCTGTAGAAAGAAATGATTATTTATATGGCCACATTAACTGGCAAGACATAGGATTACTTACATATATGTAAAAATTATCAGTACTTATTTCGCTGTCCATCTTCAAAAGCTCCTTTTCCGTCTGCAACGGGAACTTGGAGGATATCGGCAGCTCATCTTTTTGCTGGCGTAACAGCTGCGCACGACGTTTTGGTCGGCCAATGCCTCCAGTGCTAACTGCAGTTGACCTTAAAATAAACACATAAACTAAAACAAGAAAGGGAGCTGCAGTTGAGTGCCCCGACTACAAAATACCCTGTTCCCTTGATTTCGTGTGTTTTTTCTTTACATCCACACACACTCACACATACACACTCTCCAACATACACACAAACGTATGGCATGCGGCCGCGCGCGATAACTGACAATGCAAGACCCCCCTCTCTCCCACAAGCAAAATTGATTCGTATATAACTTCGGTGTTTATTGTCCGATCTTAGTGATCTTTTCAGAATAGATAGATATTGGGCCTTACTTGATATATGTAAAGTTTGGAAGGTCTCTCTAAAAAAATTGTGGCTCTGACAGTTTTTTGCGCTTAAAGGGGGGAGGGGGAGGAATTTTCCAAATCTGAAACAAACTCGTATTGCATCGGGTATACACCTATCTACATTCAAAAATTTGTGGCTCAAGCTCTTATAGTCTCTGAGAAACACGCGTTCATACGGACAGACGGACAGACGGACGGACAGACGGACGGACAGACGGACGGACAGACGGACAGACGGACGGACAGACGGACAGGGCTAAATCGCCTCAGCTGTTGATGCTGATCAATAATATATATACTTTATAGGGTCGCAAATGTTTCCTTCTACCTGTTACATACTTTTGCACAACTTCATGATCCCCCTTTTCCCATTTTCAATGGGAATAGGGTATAAATAGGGGAAAGTTAACTTTGGCTCGGCCGAAGTTTTGTATACCCTTCCAACTTCCATTGAAAACACAAAAGTTTTTCTAACTAAGACTACTTTTTGGACCTTACTTTTCTATGGGATCTATACTATATAGATGTCATATTTCGACCAAACTTGGTGAAATCATGGAAAAGCAAATACACTGTTAATTACGAAATTTGGAGGCGATCCCATTTAAAACAAAAAAGTTTTTCTCACTAGAACTTCTTTTTCGACTGATTATTCATACTGCAGCTATATGCTATAGTCGTCCGAATTTGATAAAGCTTTGTAGAATTGTGTAACTATAAATAAAACAAGTGTATGTCAATGATAAAGACGTTTTCATAAAAAACAAAAAAGTTTTTCTTACTAGAACTAGTTTTCAACCGATCGTTCCTATGGGAGCTATATGCTATAGTCATCCAATTTCGACCAAACTTGGTAGAATGGTGTAAAAGTATATAAAATAAGTGTATGCCAATGATAAGGACGTTTTCATTAAAAACTAAAAAGTTTTTCTCACTAGAACTAGTTTTTCGACCGATCGTTTCTATGGGAGCTATATGCTATAGTCATCCGATTTCGAAAAGGCCCAGTTAAAAGTTTTCATGTTGAGTTTCGCTTCAGGAGATCATTACTAAGCCTTTCAACCTGCATCTGAGCAGTTCGCCTTTGCGGACAGAATCGTCTTAACCATATTATTTTCAAGTGTTTAAAAAAATAACAAGAACCAGTCAAAGTTTGTGAAAAGAGAAATCTAAATAAAGATTCAAAGGCCCTCCAAGCAAGCAGCTTAATTGTGGCTGGTGTCAAGCTTTGTGGTTTGGCACCTGATCTCCCATTAAATTTGGGACTTTTTACCTATCAGCTGAGAGGCAGCTATGGAGAGTTGCGGTCCGCTCAACTCAGCTAGAGCAGCTCTCCGGAGTTTAATTCGGGAGTCTGTAGGAAGCAGACGGCAAGGCAGCGATGGGAAGCCAAGCCCAGGTTTTTTCGCATTCTTTGCAAATTTTCCATACGGAAGGGAAAAAGCGGGAAAATCACTAAGAGAAAGGCGTCGCCTGTGAAAATTACCGCCAAAAAGGCAAGGAAGGCGGGAAAACTCCTTTGGTGGAATCATGGAAAAGCATAGTAAACTTAGAAATACGAAGTTTGGAGACGTTTGCATTGAAAACAAAAAAGTTTTTCTCACTAGAACTAGTTTTTCGACCGATCGTTCCTATGGCAGCTATATGCTATAGTCATCCGATCCGGCCGGTTCCGACAAATGTGCAGCGTATATGTACCAAAAGACTTCGTGCAAAGTTTGGTGGAGATAGCTTTTAAACTGACGGAGGAGATAGCATAGAAACAGACAGACGGACAGACGGACAGAAGGACAGACGGCTAAATCAACTCAGCTCGTCATGCTGATCAAGAATATATATACTTTATGTGGTCGGAGATGCTTCCTTCAATTCGTTACAAACATCCGCACAATTTTATAAAACCCTCTGCAAGGGTATAATAAAATGTAAGTTCTTCGGAAGGAAGACGCTACCCTTTTTGTGCCCCTTCCTCCCCACACTACCCTCATCCACACATTTCCTTGTTTAAATAGTATAGTTGAAAGTAGAATTTTGTTTTACTAAACGTGGCATGTAGAAAAGCTACATGCCGAATTTATAAATGAAAGTCCTAAACGTGCCTGTTGAAAATTTCGACGCTGCATTTAGAAATGGGAAAGATAAACGTGGCGCTTAGAAAAGCTACACGCCGCATGTAGAAATGAGAAGGCTAAGCGTGGCATGCGGAAAAGCAACACAAAAGTAGTGGGATGAAAATCCCTGTGAAACGTGTAGAAAAACTAAATTTTTTGTGTAGTTTTTACATTTTTTTCTCTGTTCAGTAAAAAACGTGTCTTTTTCCATTGGTTTAAGAAATTCTAGCCGAAGATTCTGATAAGATTTTAACTATGACAAAATCCTTCAACCAGGACAAACTGGAAAAGACATTTGCGATTCTAAGACATAAAGGAGGCCACAATAAGAACCCCTCAGTCGCTGAACTTAACTGTTTCTTGGCAAAGATAAAGACCTTTAAAATTCTTAGTTCAAGTTCATTAAGCAATATGGAAGACACACTAGACTCCACGGAGGAAACATACCTCCATGCTCTCGATTAAGAAGATCAAGAGAGAAAGTCAGATGACCATCTGGACCCAATTGATTTTACCAGTGGGGAGTTCCTACAATATTTTTCCAACGACTCTTTTGCCAGCACCAAAGAAATGATATTAGATCTGGTGTCAATTAGGTATTTTGTTGGGTGTGTAGCGCACAAAATACTCTCATAAGTTATTTGTGAACAGTGTAACAAAGAGTTAAGAAAACAATATGAAGTTATTAGCATTCAAAGCGAAATGTTTTTCTATACTCTCTATTAGCGAACCATATTCATCGAAATGAATCTTGGTAAAAATGAGATGTTTTCGGATAACCATCGTTGGTTTCGTTGACTCTTTAGATTTTTTTTTCGTCTCAATTAAATTGAATTCACCACGATCCTCCACAAACTTGATGGAAACCACCCCGAAAATATCTTAAAAAGTACCCCCACATCTAATATAACTGTTTAACCTGACTGACTGACTGACTGACTGACTGGTGACCGTCGCACAGCCTAAACGGTAAGAGCTAGAGGGCTGAAATTTGGACAGGAGTTTCCTTATGTGGTGAAAGTGCGTACTAAGACTGGGTTCCACCCGGAAAAGCCGTTTTTTCCCGATTTCGGAAAATCTGCCCGCAGGAAAAATACCCAGGAAATTCGATATGCCAAGATCTGTTATTCATCGGATTGATTTGAAATTCTGTTTATAAGGATAGTAAGTGAAATGAATTGAAATGTGATTTTTCGATGATGGGAAATTGGAAAATTCCCCGGAAAAGCGTCGGAAAGTCTGTATGATGAAAATTTTATTTGTCGTCCGATTGACTTGAATTTCGGTTTGTAAGCAAAGTTTGATAAATAATTTAATTTAATTTTAATTTATTGATTTTTAGCCCAGCGCTGCAAGTACAAAGAATTGCCTTATAAATAACGCGCCAGTCACATCGGGTTCGAGATCATAACTTTGATATAAAAATTTTTAAACTTACAATTTAACAATGAATTTAAGAAAATATAAAAGAGACTTAACATTTATTACAATACAAGACAATTTTTACGATGAATGAACTTGCATGTTTTTAATTTTATTAATCTATGTGTGTATTTTATATAATTTTATTCAAAAGCTAATTAGTCTAGACTAATGCTTTATTCTGTATTCTGTATGTGATTTTTAAGTTTAGTATGAAACTGCAGGGTGCTTTTTATGGTTTTAAGGTTGTGAGGTAGGTCGTTCCACAGGCGAATTGCATTAATAAAGAACTGCCTCTCAGAGACTAACATTTTAATTCTGGGACATATAAAGTTGTGTGTTCTTTGCGAGAAAGCAGGTCTTAGTTTTTTAAAAAGGTATAGAGGTTCCTGTCTAAGTATAATTTTGTGAAGAAATGTTAGGGTCCTGAAATCAATCCACGCATTAAGGCTAGCGTTAAAAATCTTGTGGGATAAATGGGATATGCTATACATACGTCCAACATTAAAAACATATCGTGCAATGGAATTTAGAGCAACAGTTAATTTGTGCATATCTCGTGAGTTACAATGGCCAAAAACTTCAACACCATAAAAAAGCGAAGGTATTAGAAAAGCTTTTGCAATAAGCATCCTAACATTCACGGTTAAAAACATTTGTGTAACTGAGAGCTGCCGCAGCAAAATTGCACAAACTTGTGATTAAGCGCATTGACATCTACGCCATTATTAACCTGGCGTCTTGTTTTACCTATCCCTAAGTCATTGATTTCTCTCCAATGCTGTCTTGTCGTAATGCCGTTGGTAAACTTGGTTGTATAAAAGTTTCGTTTAGCAGAATTGATCATTTTTGTCACAGCGACCCGCATCCTCTTATAGTGACAGTGCATATCGCTCGTTTTGTTGCGCTTCCACCTGTGATAAGATATTATGTGAGCATTAAACCAAGGTGGTTGCTTAGGCTTTATAACTTTGGTTTTTATCTTAACAAACTTATTATAAAGATACTCTATATTGTCGGTCAGAACTTTTACTTGATGGTCAAGAGAGGGGGGTAGTAAATAGGTGACCAGTCACACGCATTAACTTCAATTTCTAGTCAAGTGTAGTCAATATTCTTAAAATCTCTAAATTGAATCGAATTTTCATTATAATTAAGTCTTAGGTCAAGAAAATAAGATCGTGTCTAGAAAAAACGGGTACAGACAACTGATCATACACTAATTTCTTACAAACATCACTTACAAAAAATACGTCAAGAAGAGTATCACAGGTTTTGGAAAAATGAGTGGGTTGCGTTGTATTGATAGGAAACAGTCCAACCGTCTCAAAGTTTTCTACTAAGTGTGTTTCTAAAATAAGGTTACTATTCAGGTCCCCTGTTATAATTACATCCGTGTATGCTAAAGATATATTCGTAATAACATCCAGGATTTCTGAATAGTCAATTGAGCAATGAGGTCGATAAATGCATCCTATCAGTGCTTTCAATATACAGAAGAAGCACCCGCATATCAAACACATTTTTAAGGTAAAGCTTAATAATAATTACATAGAATACACACACAGAGGGACCTACAAAAAGCATTGAATAAGTAGATACACTAAAAAGATAAGAGAGAATTAGGAACGAAAGTCAGAGGCACTGCAGCTTGGCTCCCAGATCCAGATGGCTCAACAGCAAGAGAAGAGATTTGCAGAGACAATAACATGAGACGGCACCAAGTTCTGCACATGATCAACATCTTGCACAGCTCTAGGCACAGCCATGCCAGCAGCAAGAGAGAGGTTATCATCTCGTTGGTGAGGGTCGGGGAGTTGTTGACGAAGTGAGAGTATGCAGTTGCTCCATGTGTTCAATGCAGTGCACGCTCTCACTACCATTACAGCGCACGTGGACTAGGCCACGGCGGGTAAATACTGCAGTGAGCTTTTTTATCTTCTTAAGTCGCATTGACTCTTTGAAGATGAGATAGTGTTCTTTAAAAGCTGCTCATTAACGTAAACAGCAGCATCTGAGTCAAAGCCAAACAGGTGGAGCTGCAGTTGTTGTTTGGTCTCTTTTCGGTAAGCACCAATAGTGCGTAAGATCAGTGATTTGTCACGCGCGCTTTCCATTTTAATAATAATGACCGGGTCCACTCGGCTGTTTTGCGTTTGTCGTGCACGGAAAACTTCGTGAATCCTCGGTGGAGGCGTAAGGTTCAGTGCAAAACAAAGCGAATTGTAATGTGCCCTCACATTTTCTCCCTCAATGTAGGGCACACCATGCATGCGCAGATTACATGCAGTATTCGCCATATGCTGAGCTGCTAAATTAGCACGTAGCCCGTTCACCTGTTCCCGCAGACAGTGAAGCTCTCCCACCTCCTGTTCCAGCCGAACCACACGATCAGTGAGCTGCTTCATTTCAATGGCCAGCCCATTAAGTTGCGCTTGAAGCCCGTCCAGCAAGCGCCGCTCAGCGTCAGCCACAGTAGCCTTGATGAGTTCGGCCTGCTCTTCAAAACGTGAGAAGCATCTAAATCACTTAGTTGAATATCAAATTTTTGTAGAGTTACACACATAGGAACAATATGATTATAGTAAAGAAATGAAATTTGTTTTCTTAGTATTGTATTCCAACACAAAAATGTTGTAAAGAATATCCCTAATCTTAGGAATGAACGCCAAGATTCGCTATCAAACTCAATTTTATTACCAAATTGATTTATGATTAAAATGCACTGTTTATCTGATTTTCTTAATTTAAAATAACATTTAACTGTAGGAAGTAGTGGATGATCAATTATTGTGTCCGGCATTAAAAAATCATACTGGTCAAGTTTCAGTTGAATATATTCCTTGTATGTTATCAGTTGTATCCATTAATCTTTTTCTAATCCAATGAAGTTATGCTTGTTTTGCTGCATCCAGAACATTGGGGCGAATTTTCGAGAAGTAGAAAAACCGCATTTAACTTTTAGATTATGTACTACATAGTATTCGAGACCAAAAATTAGCTCGTGATCTTGTTTCTTTCTAGAATCTTTATTTCTTTTTGCTTTAAGTGAGTCCATTTCCGATGGGTGCTTGTGCAACACTAACCGTAACTAACTATTGTGGCTCTATATAAAGCCCTCGTTTTAGTATCTCAATTCAGTCTGTTCAGTATCACCACACCGAAATGAGTAAAATTGACCGAAATACTTGTGTATTGGTTGACTTCAAATATTTAATTGGAAATAATAAACAAATTTTTATCAAAGAGTTAGCATTTATGCAGGCTGGATCTGTTGTCCCTAACGTGTTTCATTTTTAAACCACCATACAATATAAAAGAACTGGACGATGATACACGAAAAGCTCATTTCACACTAAGGCAGAATGTAAATGGATTGGATTGGAGTGAAGGCGATATTCCGTATTTAAGTTTAATTGAATACTAACACCTCTCAATAGTTTTGCAACAGTAATTGTTCGTGGTGAAGCAAAAAGGCAATTTTTATTAAAATATTTATCTAATAACATAATTGATATTGATATAGGTCAAAGCCTAAGTTCTTTACCTAATTACTTTACTAATTGTCGAATTCATAAAAAGTTACCAATTCGTTGTGCTGTAAATAATTTATTCAAGCTTTTTGTAATTTTAAAAAATTCACAATACGAAATATATTTTAATGGTGAATCGGTACGTTTAAGTAATTAGTAATCATTAGAAACTCTTCGTGAGAAGACACTCAGATAACTTTGTAATAACAATGGATCAATTTAAACGTCTTTTTGGATCGGACCCTAGTAAAAATGGATACATTAAACTAGTTTATTGTAATTACTGTGGATCTGATACACACTTTGAGGCTGCTTGTTCAAAAAGCGCGATCAAGAAAAACAAAAATAGATTTAGTTGATTTTTATTAGATTTAAAATAAACAATAACTAAAACACCGTCTTGTTTAATATATTGTAATTAAGGTGAATAAGATGTACAAACAGTTTAGCCGACCATTCACTATGCTAATAAGTGGCCCGTCAGGATCAGGAAAAACTACATTTTGAGAATCTTATCAATAAAAAAATGATTTGATAAGTGTTTCTATTAATCGAATAATTTGGTGTTATGGCGAAGAGCATGCAAAACCTAATTTTAAAGATATTGAATATTACAAAAGGTGTTCCAGAAGAAATAGAAAATGAATCAAATGAACCAATTCTTATAATCTTGGATGATCTGATGATGGGGGCATTTAATAAAAATGTATGCGAACTGTTTACAAAAGGCTCACATCATCGAAATTTATCAGTAATAGTGGTTACTCAAAACATTTTTCATAAATCGTCGCACACTAGAGATATTTCATTAAATACAAAATACATTGTAGTCTTCAGAACCCCAAGAGATAAACTTCAATTTCAATGTTTGGCTAGACAAATTTATCCAGAGAATTCAAATGAACTATTTCGAATATATAAAGAAGTAACAGATCAACCTATGGTTATTTACTGATTGATCTTACTCAGCGGATAAACGATCTTTTAAGAATTAGAACGGATATTTTTAATCCTGACTATTCGATTTAAAACCGTTCGTTAAGATTTCGATAAGAATTTAAAAGTAAGATTTCGATAAGAATTCAAAAGTAAGATTTTGATAAGAATTTAAAAGTGCGTTGTTCGTTTTGTGAAACAGGTGGCGCCACTATTCCGCAACCGTTCGTTAAGATTTCGATAAGAATTTAAAAGTAAGATTTCGATAAGAATTCAAAAGTAAGATTTCGATAATAATTTAAAAGTGCGTTGTTTGTTTTGTGCAACAGGTGGCGCTTAACGGTTTTCGCCGACAGGTGGAGCCACTGTGCCAGGCCAAAAATCCCGCTATCCTATTTTCTATCTACTACCCGCAAACAACGATTTTTCGCGTTTCAAGAAAATAAAATGAACCCCCCCATTTCGTGATGATTTGGGAATATTGATTTTACAGGCCAATTGCCCGCTATCCTATATTCCTTCTACTTCTATACCTCTATACCTCATAAAAAAGTATAAAAATGCATTACGACATATTGCTTGTCCAAAGCGCTCAATACATTCAAAGAAAAAAGTTCTAATCAAAAAAGGAGGATTCCTTCCAATATTAATTAAAGTAACGATTACTTTCGAGTATTTTCCATAAATTGCTGCAACATTAATAGAAATGTAAGTAAACTAAGTAAAGCTATTGTTATTGTTATTGTTTAATCCAAATACATATAGCAAGCTTTTAAAAAATGATAGAGGTGAAGAAATAATAAATTTAAAATTCCTATCTATAATAAATAATAAGAAGATAAGTGACTTTGATAAATGGATAAAAATACGACAAGAGCTTAACTGTTATCAACATAAAAAAAGAAATAAGACCTGGAAACCTCAAACACCTTCACCGTCTTTACAAAAAAGCAGTATAGAAACGCAAACTGTTGAAAATAATGATTTATTAGACATCGAACCAAGCTCCTCAAAGACATTTAAACTTGTTCATCACGAATTAACAGATGAAATGCAAAATAGTCTGCTTAAAGCATTAAACGCAGACACAGATTTTATGCCCGACTTAAGCTCATCCCAGTCAAAACGGAAATTTTCTGACACATCTTTCTCTGCTAACCCATCAAAAAAGAAAACGAATATCTAAACAGATTCCATCTATTCAAAGACTTCGAAAACTAAAAGTAAACCTTAGAAAGTTAAAAGCGAATGAAAATCATATGTTTGCGCAGGAAAACCAATTCAAGTCGGTAAAAACAAAATTAACTGGATTTCACATAAATAAATTTTTATCACATTATTAAGTAATAATTCGTTAAGTATTTTTCCTGATAACGTCAAATGTGCATTTACAAACCTTGTTTATATACCTGAAAATGTAACCGAAGATTGGGAAGTTGGAATTACTGATTTGTATCTAAAAAACTTACAACACATTTAATCCACCGACAGTAAGTCAAATACAACGCTGTCTGAAAACGGAATACTTTTAGTTTATACAGATATAATAAGACCACGATGTGTTGGAAATATAAGGTCACGATGCCTTCGAGTGTTACATTTCAAAGGTCAGGAATTCATGTTTCAGTTTACTAATACTGAGTACTATCCGCTTAAGACATGTTCACCTAAAGATATTTCAATTTTAATCACTGATTTAAGTGGTAATAAAATACCACTGCACTTCAGAAGGATAGAAATACTATACATAATGCTGTTTTAGCATCTCATTAGGCATAATTAAAATTACCATCATGGAGAGACTTTAACATGATTATTATCTTAACCAGAGCAGTGAAGGCTTAAGTCATATTGGTACCCTTTGCGTTTCACCAGGAATAGTTCAGCAGGGACGAGGAATTGGAAATTTTTTTAGTGGTCTTTTTAAATATATTAAGCCATTTTTCTTATCGGATGTCAATGCAGTTAAAAACCAACTTTTTGACACTGGAAACGCAGTTGTAAATGATTTCAGACGAAAGCCTTTAAGAAATATTATTCAAGAACAAAGCAAAATTGCATTACAAAATCTGGCAAATAAAGCTATAAATAAGATGACACGATCTCAAAATGGATCAGGAAAAAAAAGAAATAAGAAGAAGGCTGCAACTCGAAAACGAGTTCATTGTAAGTCTAAGCAAGGACGTCGACATACACAGCCCCGCACAAGGAGAAAGAAGTCATTGAAAAGGATATCTAAACTTATAAAGGATATATTTTCTAAAACAAAATGACTAATCACATAGAATGCATGAGAAGCGAACTTCATTTGTTTGCTCCTCATCCAACTCAATGTAGCATTTTGCGGACCGAAAAAGTTACATATTGTAGCGAGATTTGGTCAATCCAGTTGACTTCGCCTTGGTGGGTTAGCCGAGCTGAACTAAATTATTTAGGTGTGGGGGAAAAATTATCCCGCAGTGGTCCAGGCAAGCCGAGCAAAATAAAAGAGGAGTCGTCCCAATTAGAATAAAGAGTGTTTATTTGGACGTGTCCAATTGTCTGGGTCGAAAAAGTAAGAGAGCTTTTTTCACATATACAATTAGGTTAAGCCGTGTATCCAGCAACGCAAAACCAAAAAATTCCTGCCAAAGTTCATATGAAAAAAATTGTGCCAGGAATTTTCTGTTTACGATTTCGTTTGTGTAGTATCCTGCAACTTGACCAAAATCCACACATTGTATAGATAGCGGCGTATCGATAGCGGCGTTTTTTAATCGTGTGTGAAACCTAAAACAGCTATTGCACAGCTCAGGAATATATTGTTGACAATTATTTTGGATGTGATGAGCGCATAGATGGAGGCAAATGGGGGTGGAAAACAAAGCAAACGCCAGATAATGTTTATATAAATATAATAACGGTTTCTGTTTTGTAATAGTTTCATTCTCCCTTATTGCTACACGTGCAGCAGATTCATTTTGCCAAGGTTTTGACCCGGCTGCTGAGCACTTGTTCTTATCTTGTATTCAAATGCAATAGACTTTATTTAATTGGCTACCAACCATTGAGTCTTATTTATTTTACGGGCCACACTGGAGAGTCTTGCTCAGCTCTTCCTCCATTTCCACCTGCCAGTAGCCACATCTGCAATGGTAGACCAGTTGTTTTTATTTAGAAAAATAACGAGAACCATGAAGCGTCGTCAGAATGTCATCCATCTTGGGGAGCGGATATGAGTCTTTCACGGTGACTTCGTTGAGTCGACGATAATCCACGCAAAATCGGGTAGAGCCATCCTTTTTTCGCACCAAAACCACTGGGGCGGCCCAAGGGCTTGTGGAGGGCCGAATTACTCCGCGTGACTCCATATCCGTGATCAGCCTCGCTACTTCGTCTTTGCGTGATAGCGCGAGTCGACGAGGCGGCTGTTTGATAGGGCGCGATTGGCCAGTATCGATAGAGTGTTTGGTCAGGCCAGTACGACCCGTGTCGGCCTCATGTTGGGCAAACACATGTTCATGCCCTCGTAGCAGCTGTATCAGCCTCGAACGAAGGTCTTCGGGAAGGTTATGCGGTTGCAGTGCGTCCCAATCCACGACTGCTTGGGACGGCAGCCTTTTCGGGGTAGAAGGGAGCACCTCTACTGGTTCCAAATGGCCCAGGATTGTGAGCGCTGGCAGCTTGTGTTCCCGTGGGCTCAGGTTAAGCACGCGCAGTGTGGCGGCGCCTTGCGTGGTGTCCAGGAGTCCAGTACCTAGAACTAAATCGGTAGGCAGTTGTGAATGGACACCACGTTCCAACATAGCGATAGATGTCGTCTCCTGTGCCTCGCATTTCAAATGTATATGCGTGTCACTGTGGGCCGGAATTGTGATGGTGGCCGTGGAATATAGGAGATTGGGGAGTTCTGTTTTAGGGGCATGTAAGCGCGCAGATCCCCATGCGAACTTCAGATGAAGCTTCTTAAGGTCCACGGTTGCCTGATGGTGTAGTAGAAAGTCTATACCCAACAGGCTGGGTGTATCACCTTCGACAATTAAGAAGCCGTGTTGGATTCTACGGCCAGCAATGGTCAAACCCACAGTGGCTTTGGCTGTGGCCACGAACTGCTCCGAGGAAGGGCCCTGTAGAGTCACATGACATGGCGTGACAGGCACTGGCTCCTTACAGTCTCTGGCGTTCAGCAGCGACACGGCGGCGCCTGTGTCGACGATAAGGCGAACCAGACGTTTCTGAAAAAAAAGAAAACAATGTAGGTTCTGGTCACCGGTGGTACCAACTGTATACGTAGCTTTATTAGGCGAAGTAGTGGTCCCACGTGGGGCGTTCCATAGTGGAGCGCCGGCTTCCTGATGGTTGTCACCAAAAGTCGTAATCACTGTTTTGGACAGGGAAGACTTGGACTCTTCGGAAATCTCGCGGGGCGGCGGCTCGTTAAACAACAGGGCAAGGACGGCCTCGGCTTCTTCTGAAGGAGGACTGGGTCCGGCAGGTGGTTGTTCAAACGGCGGCAGGCTCAAGGCGGGATGCCTCGATGAGTCGGGGGCCACCGACTCATCTGATTCCGATTGGAGAACTGGTGGAGCGCCGGCTTCCTGATGGTTGTCACCAAAAGTCGTATTCACAGTTTTGGACAGGGAAGACTTTGACTCTTCGGAAATCTCGCGGAGCGGCGGCTCGTTAAACAACAGGGCAAGGACGGCCTCGGCTTCTACTGAAGGAGGACTGGGTCCGGCAGGTGGTTGTTCGAACGGCGGCAGGCTCAAGGCAGATTGCTTCAATGAGTCGGAGGCCAGCGATATGGCTTGGGTCAACTTTAGTCGCTCTGATTCCGATTGGAGAACTGGTGGCAAGGTAGGACGGGGCGCGTTCATCTTCTGCGCAGCGGTGGTAGGCTGGGTTGGGCTCGGATCGAGTTGCTGAGATCGATTCTGAGGTGGTTTGGGGCTTGGTTTCGGTTTTGCTTTCATTTTTGTTGAAGCGAGAGAAGCAATGGTCAACTCGCTGGGGGCGCTGTGGTTTGTGGCCAACCTCCGCCCCGGAAGGCTGGCGCTTCCTAGTTTTCCGAGGGCCGCGCAGGGGCAGGTGATTGGCCTGGGCTGCGCTGGGCAGGTCTGCGAGAATTCCGCCCACTTCGCCTTGGAGATTGCGGTTGGGCTTCGGCTGTTACTGCAGTCACGTTTAGAACGGCGCCAGCGGGACGTCGACGGCACTGTGCGTCGATGCGATTAGCCATATCCAACGCGTCCATAAGTTTGCTAGGATTGCTAGCGAGAATCAAGACCTGGTAATTGGTCTCTCGAATACCATCAATGAACCGTTGGACCACTATGTTGTTGTAGGTCTCTGGCGATAGTTCACTGAAAACTGCTCGTCCCAAGCGCTCCAAGTCCATGGCGAAGTCGTCAAGGGATTCCCTAGGGCCTTGAATACGGTTATGGAACGCATGGTATCCCGTGTGAGTACTAACTGTAAAATGTTCACGCATGGCCGACGTTAGGGCATCGTAAGACCGTAGCGTGGTCTCTGGCAACGTTGCGTGAAACCTTTGGGCCCGGCCGCGCAAACTCATATACAGCTTTCGGCATTTCTTCTCCTCTGACCAGTGATATTCAGACGCCATGTCATCTAGAAGGCGACTGAATTCAGCCCAAGGCCGAGTGCCGTCGTACGTAGGAGGTGGCTCCATGTCCAGCAACTCTAACACTTCCCTAGGGGGCGTATGGCTGGCGGGCTGTGGGTGGCTATTGGGAGCGGTGGGAGGCGCAACTGGAAGGGCGCTATGGGCCTGCGGGGCCACAGGGGCGGGGCGCGCACTATATCCGACACTCTTTCCTTGATTCTGTAGCACATTTTCAGCTGCTGGCCATGCTGGGGCCTGTAGAAGGGCAGCATTCAATGGAAGATCCGCCCCTCCGGTCGTGCGAGGAGTACTGGCAGAAAGTCCATCTCTATTGGCCGGCAAGCTGGGCGCTGTATCTGCTGCTGGCGAGGCGGCACTCTGCCGACCATATTGCGCACTTAGCATAGTGCGTTCAAACGACGCCCACAACTGTTCGAATTTAAGTTCAAATTTGTGCTCCAGCGATCGGTCGAATGCTTCCAAGCTGCTGGCCATGGCAGTCAGCTGTTTCTGCACGTCATGTAAGGCGACCTCCATGTTCTGCTGCTGCTGCATGGCGGCTGCGGCTCCCTCTTTTTCGCTGGTAGGCATTGCCTGGCGTTGGCGAGATTTTTTAGGCATCGCGGTCTGGGCTTTCGCAAACCTGATCGATGACCCCACACCTGACACCAATGTAGCGAGATTTGGTCAATCCAGTTGACTTCGCCTTGGTGGGTTAGCCGAGCGGAACTAAATTGTTTAGGTGATAGGGGAAAAATTATCCCGCAGTGGTCCAGGCAAGCCGAGCAAAATAAAAGAGGAGTCGTCCCAATTAGAATTAAGAGTGTTTATTTGCACGTGTCCAATTGTCTAGGTCGAAAAAGTAAGAGAGCTTTTTTCAAATGTACAATTAGGTTAGCCGGAAAAAGTTAGAGAGCGCACTTAAGGTAAAAAGAAACACGAGATCAGTATCGATTTCAGTACATGACTCGTGACATGACCCTGAGCATTAACTGCGGTCATTAGGACTGGTTCGCTACAATATAATCCAATTGCATCATTAGATTCAACTAGTTCAATTGAGTTTGTTTGCTTGGTGAATGGTGAATCATACAGAGACCTATCAAGTTCAACTAAAGGATCATACAAATAATAACATTACCGGTAATGCAGTTGGTGTTGTTAATAACGTACTACATTCAATATTCAGAAGTTCATCGGTTTATCCAAATAACATTTTGGTGTATTTGCAAACAATTCTTAACTACGGTAGTGATGCCACAACGAGTCACTTAACTACACAGGGCTATTATCCAAACTATGTGAGGCAAAATATTACAACAGTTGGATATCAGATGCTAAGACATATGTTTCAAAATAGCAATAAAGTGGAACTCTTTGGTAAAGTTCATGGTGATAATTTTAATCAACCTAAACAACTGATAAATAACGTTGATCTAAGGATAACCTTTAATATTGAGAAACCTGCATTTTATTTGCTGGAAACGGATACAGAATCAAATCTAAAAATATTGGAAGCACAGCTGTTTATGAATCATGTAACAGTTAATCCAAGCATTCTGCTTGCACATCATCACGTACTTCAAAACAAAAATGCTATATATCCATACAACAAAGTTGATGTTAAGTCATTTACACTCTGTCCTGGAAACAACACACTGTCCTTCGATAACGTTGTTATTGGACAACTACCAAATTTTATTGCGTTTTGCATGATTAAAAACAGTGCCTATTCAGGACATCGTCGACAAGATTCAATCAAATTTGAGAATTTTAAAATTCAGAGATTCAGTTCATTAGTTAATGGTGTACAAATTCCGTCACAAGCTCATGAGTTTGATTACACAGCTCCTGAGAGTACTAAGCGCTCGTGCATATAACATGCTCTTTAAAGCAAATGGAATAAACCATTATGATGGAGGCTTACAAATATCAAAGGAAATGTTTGATAGCGACTGTTTATACTCTGTACCAAAGGTACACTCGACAACTCTGGTCAACATTGACATATTAATTTTTCGATCGCAGCTTAAATTGTTTTTAAACTGATAAATAATTAGTTGTTTTCAAACCAACGCGCTGATATCACTTAGTGAGAATACAAACAATACATTTTTACTCACCAGTCATCATAGTTTGTGCAAAACACCCTTTTTGCACCCAAAACACAAAAAAGGCGCACAAACACACAACCACCTACACATTTACACTGCAAGTGACGGTCTAACACAAGCATACGACACTTAAAGCTGCTCCAATACATACAAATAAAATGGGACTACCAGGTGGTACGCGAGCCAAACCGGACAAGCCTGACTTGAAACGTGGTCGTCCATCTGATGCCTCCGTTGATGCTCCATCGCAAATGCTTTTGGAAGCCATCAACAGCCGATTTGAGGAGCAGGCAAATCTCATAAAAGAGTCAATGCATGAAGCAGAGAGCCGCCTGCTGGGGGTGCTCCACGATCGTATCAACGGAATGGCCATGGAGATGAAGCTGATGGCTGACCGGATGATGCAGCTCGAGCGGGAAGTTGGTGAGCTTCGGTTGTTGAAAGACCAAGTTGGGGGGATGGAGGTCAAGTTGGAGGCACAACACAACATGAAGAATGCATGCGATGTACGCATACATGGTGTTCCCTTCGAGGAGGGCGAAAAATTGCGGTCCATGTTCAACTCTTTGTGCTTTGCGGTGGAACTTGTCCCAACGCCAAGAGTAAAAGACATCTTTAGAGTCCGCAAAACACAGAACACAAATATCGATCCACCAATTATAGTAAAATTGGAAGCCACGAGGGAGAAAATAGGCCTTCTTCGCGCACTTGGTGATTACCGGAGTAAATCAAAGTCACTACTGTGCATTGGGCTGCTGGGATTTAAGTCGACGGCAGTTTTGTACGTAAATGAGCAGCTATCCAGAGAGAGCTTTCTTATCTTTAAAGAAGCTATGCGCTTGAAAAAGCATAAGTCTCTGTCGGCTGTGTTTACTCGCCGTGGGACTGTGCATGTCAAATGCAATGGGAGTGACGATGTTTTTGCATTGAGCGAATCGAAGAGTTTCGGTCGCTCTTATCTGCTGAGCTCCCTTCTTCAGCTACTGAGTCACACCTTCTCGGCTCCCACCATTCTCCTGGTTTTCTCCCTGATGCCCTCCCCGATGCTCTACCTGATGCTTGCCCTGGTACTCCTGATGCATCAACTGAGACTCCAGCTGGCTCTGGGGTTTCAATTGATAATTTTCGTTAATTGCTTTGTTGTTCTTGTAATTGCTCTCTCAGTCAATGTATCTCCTGTAGTTCTTAAGAGTATGTTTAGTTTTAAGTGTGCCTCCTTATTTATTCAGCGTGCGTTCCTAATTGCAACTTCTCTTAATAACAATGCGGGTCAATACAAATAGCTTTATAGCCAGCCAGCAGTCTGATAAGAGTTTTAGGTAAACAAAAGGAAGGTTTAAAATTAGTTCACTTAAATTCTCAAAGTCTAGGTAATAAGATGGATGAGTTTAGGCAAATATTTGTAAATTCAAATGTAGATATTGTATGTGTGTCCGAAACATGGTTTGTGTGTAACTCTACCCTTCAGTTCTAGAATTCATGCATCGTAATTCATGCCTTCTTCCCGCATCTGCTTTGACGTCGACGTCGGCAGAACAGAAATTTTTGTCTATTTGTTGTTGCAAATTTACCTATTGCAGTCACAAAAAATGTTAGCCGTCGCGCTGCGACACACAGGCCATCGCCGAACGAAGAAGTTTGCATACCCTTCAAATTTTACCGAACATTAAAACCATATTTTATATGTATATTAAAGAATTTTGAATAAGTGGATTGCACAGATCGTTAGTAGAATAGCCCTAATATAGACTTTTATTATTATTATCCCAAAATAAATTATTTATTTATGGACAAATACTTCTTACACAAATACTTCATAAGTCGGATATGCCCTTACATAATATGAGTTGAAAAGGGTATCGCGTGTGAATCATCGATGAATCGATTCGTGAATTCATGAGTGATTCACCCATAAACTGTCATGCGTGAACGCCTAGGACATGCCAATGTTAAATTCATGCATAATTTGTATGGGAGGTCACCTATGATTTATCGATACCTCTGACCAATCATCGGTGAATCTTTGGTGATTCACTAATGCTGAGTACTGAAGGGTAGTGATGTCTTATTTCAGTGTGATGGTTATTCGTTGTACAGATCAGATCGGGTGGGCCATGCCGGTGGTGTGGCTATTTATGTCAATACAAAACTCAGCTGTAAACTCATTCGCAGTAATCCGGTAGAAAGTCCAGTCGAGTACTTGTTTGTTGAGGTAACAAACAGAAGCTTGAGCATTCAAACTTTAATTGGATGTATTTACAGACCTCATCAAACGACTGATTTTCAAGTATTAATACATGTTGTGTCCGAGATTTCTATGTCGTATCCCAATGTTATTTTGTCGGGTGATCTAAACAGCAACATGCTCAGCGAAAAACTCATTCTGTCCGAAATGGAATCATTAGGCTTATCCTTGGCAAATAGTTCTGAGCCCACTCATTTAACTAGAAACAGCAGCACCCTTTTAGATATATTCCTTGTTAGTGACCTAAGTAAAATCAATCTTTATGACCAGGTGCCAGCCCCAGCTTTCTCCAAACATGACATGATTTTCCTGACTTATGAAATTCCTGTGGAATACGTAAACCAAACAATTAATTATAGGGACTTTAAATCTATTAACTACGATATATTACTGACTGAATTTGACAACTGTGACTGGACGCTTCTATTTATGACTCGACGACTACGCAGAATCAACTTCTGATATTAAATTCAAACATTTCTTATCTATTTGACACATGTGTTCCATTAAAATCAAAAATATTAAGACCAAAGCAGCAGGCATGGTTTAGTGCGCAAATTAAAATTCAAATTCGTATGCGGGACACTGCTTTTAAACGATGGAAACGGTATAGAACTGATGAGATGCACAATATTTTTAAACAGCTCAGAGCGAAAGTAACGAGCATGATTGCAACAGCTAAAAGGGACTACTTTAGTGCAAAATTCGGCAATGCAACAACCTCTGGCCAAATATGGAAAGAATTAAAGAGTCTTGGTGTAGGTAAAGTTATCTCAAAACCCAAATCTGACCTTGATGTGGAAGACTTAAATAAGAGATTTGTTCTAGCAGACGTAACTGAACCAGCGCAAAACTTGTACCTAAACTCCGTATCCATCTCCGTATCCATCTCCGTATCCATAATAGCCTAAGTTTTGTCTGTGTTAGTCAATGTGATGTACTTGGGTGTATATTAAAAGTTAAGTCTTATGCGGAAGGGCTAGATGGAGTGAACTCAAAATTCCTAAAAACACTCTTACCACGGCTGCTTAATTACGTTACGCATATAATGAACACCGTGTTTACAACCTCAGATTTTTCTGCCTGCTGGAAAGTTGCAAAAATTCTTCCCATACCGAAATCTAAAAACGAGTCCAGGCCAATCTCTATCTTGCCTTTCCTCTCCAAAGTGTTTGAGAAATTGATGGTATCCCAGATGCAAAGATTTCTAAACGAAAATTCGATGCTCAGCGACAAACAATCTGGTTTTAAGAAGGGAAAAAGTTGCACAACAGCAATTTTAAAAACAGTTGAAGACATTTGTAGACAGGTAGATGATAGTAATGTTACTTGCATAACATTATTAGATTACAGCAAAGCGTTTGACACTGTAAATCATAGGATATTAAGTACTAAACTGAGTAAAATTTATAATTTTTCGCCAAACGCAACATGTTTAATAGACACTTATCTTAGTAATAGGAAACAGGCAGTGGTTACGGACACACGTGTTTCTGGGTTTTTACCGCTTTCACGAGGAGTTCCCCAAGGCTCAGTCATTGGACCGTTATTGTTTTCCTTATATATTAATGATCTCCCTCAATGTTTGTCTGATTGTAATGTCCATCTTTATGCTGATGACGTACAACTATATGTTAGTCGACCTTTACTTAAGCTTAATGAGTGTATTCAAATTATGATCGATGAAATTTTGAAAGTTTGCAACTGGGCAAAGTCAAATGGCTTGTGTCTAAACCCCAATAAATCAACTTGCTTGCTTATTTACAAAAAGCCTTTGAACGTCAGTGATCTTCCAAGAGTCGTTGTCAACAACACTGAAATTGCATATGTTGAGCAAGCCACAAACCTTGGTATTCAATTTAACTCCACTCTTAAATGGAGTAACCATGTTGCAAAAGCTACTGGGAAAATATTCGGAACTATAAGACAGTTGTCTCTCACGCAAAAACTCATCCCTCTTAATCTTAGACTCTTAGTTGCAAGACCATGTCTAGTTCCAACCCTTTTCTATGGAATTGAAATTTTTGGTTCCGGCGATGCAGGTAGCATGCAGAAACTAAAAGTGGCGTTCAATTCCATTGCAAGATATGCTTTTAGTCGCGATCGAAGAGATCATATTACTAGCTATGCAAATAAAATTTTCGACTTAAGCCTGGAATATTGGATTAGACTTAGAATATTAATAATGCTACATAAGATTTTGACAACTAGAGAGCCAAACTATTTATTTGAAAATGTACAGCTTGTGTCATCAAGAAGGACCAACAATGTCAAACTCGCGAGTCAAGACAAACAATTTTTTATACAGGCAGTTCGCTATTGGAATGATCTACCGCATAGTATCAAGAGCATTAGGAGCGCAGCGCAGTTCAAAAATAAATTATTTGAGCATTTACAGGCACATTTTAGTTCTAACTCAATTTAATTTAATTTAATCAATTTAATTAATACCACAACAATATATATAAATGTTGAAAATATGAATTTAGTAAGCAACGCAATGTGTCTCCTCCCTAAGAATCTCCCATCTTTAGTTGTCGATATATTTTATACTTTGCCTGCTGCGACGCAATTGATCGTCGCTCTCATCTCTCATGTACAGTCAGTCACAAATAAAACTTTGCACAAACAGGTTATCGGGCCCAGGACGTCGGCAAAAAGTGAATTGTTCTTACGAAAAGAAAATTCTGGACTTTTTCGGTCTCTGGCAGTTGAAAGTGAATTGTTCTGAAACAATAGAAAATTCTGGACTTTCTGTGTGACTCGGTAGTGAATTTGATATCAGAAAAATGAGTTCCTCAATTCACGCGATTGAAAAACTTGACGACAATAATTACGGTGCCTGGTCAATTCAGATGAGAAGCGTGCTTGTTCACTCTGATTTGTGGGCGGTCGTCAGTGGTCGGTTAGTGAAAAATGAAACCGACAGTGAAGAACAAAAAGCGTCTTTCGATGCAAAAGACGAGAAGGCGTTGGCCAGCTTGATGCTGTGCATCAAGGCGTCGCAGATCAACCATGTCAAACATTGCTCCACCGCAAAGGAGGCTTGGCATAAGTTAGCGGCGATTCATGTTCCATCTGGTCCCGCGCGGCGCATACGCTTGTTCAAAGAATTGTTGAATTTAAAGATGGCAGAAGCAGATACAGTTGGTGCTCATGTGAATAATTTTTGCGCGGTCGTTGAAAAATTAAGTGAAATAAATGTGAGCATTGCGGACGAATTGTTGAGCATTTTGTTGTTGTCTAGTCTGCCAGACTCTTACGAAAATTTCGTGGTGGCAATCGAAACGCGAGACGAGTTGCCATGTTTGAACACGCTCAAAATTAAGCTGCAAGAAGAAGGCCAAAGGCGAAAAGCCAACGAAGGTGCCGAAAAGTGCGAACAAAAAGTGTTCGGGTCTCGTACTAATAACCGTAAATCAAAAGACGGAAAGCAAAAATACGAAATTATTTGCTGGTCGTGTGGTCGCCGCGGGCACAGAGCTGCCAGCTGTCGATCGAAAGGCAGTGCGGGACAGAAAAACGGTGAAAGAGACGGCGAAAAAGCTGGCGCGGCGAAATCGTTATCCGTTTTCTCTTCGGGAACCAACGGTGGGCTGGCAAAGAATGTGTGGTGTCTAGACTCTGGCGCCACGGCTCACTTGTGTTGTGAAATAACGAAGTTCGTGGAATTGAAAGAGCACAAAGAGCGTATTCTCTTAGCAGGGAATAATTACATTGAGGCCAGCGGTTGTGGTACAGTTAGACTGAAATGGCGCCAAAGTGAAATAGAATTACGCAATGTGCTGTATGTAAAGGATTTACAGTGTAATTTTATGTCGGTATCGAAAGCCCTAGAAAATGGGTTTAAAGTACAGTTCGAAATGAAAAGTGCGTGTATAAAGAATAATCGAGGGCAGATTATTTTGGTTGCAGAAAAGCAACATGATTTGTTTCTGTTTAAGAGCGACGGGAAAAGTGATGGAAAAACATGCTTTGTCGCGCAGGCCAATTTGTCGGAAATTTGGCACAATAGATTCGGACATTTGAATTTTGCGAGTCTAGAAAAAATGATAAAGAAACAAATGGTACACGGTATAAAGCCAAATAAGTTTGGTGACATGCAGGCACATGTCTGTATTACTTGTGCGAAAAGTAAAATTTGCGTGAAACAATTTCCAAAGGCCAGTG
The DNA here is from genome assembly GCA_018904265.1 of Lordiphosa collinella. NCBI lineage: Eukaryota > Metazoa > Arthropoda > Insecta > Diptera > Drosophilidae > Lordiphosa > Lordiphosa collinella. The sequence goes on from JAEIFV010000228.1 coordinate 191,667, forward strand.
AAAATCGCGCAAAAGAAGTGTTGGGATTGGTGCACACTGACATTTGCGGCCCAATGAATAAAGACTCAGCGGGCGGTGCACGGTACTTTGCAACATTCATAGATGATAAATCCCGCTATGTGTTCGTGTTTTTCTTAAAGACAAGAAACGAAATATTTGCAAAGTTCAAAGAATTTAAGTCGTTTGCCGAAAACCAAACGGGACAAAAATTGAAGGCCATAAGAAGTGATAATGGTCGTGAGTATTTGAGTGGCGCATTCGAAAAGTTTTTAAAAGACCATGGCATAAAGAGGCAGTTGACAGTACCCCACACCCCCCAACAGAACGGTGTGGCGGAACGCGCAAACCGAAGATTGGTAGAGATGGCGCGGAGCATGCTGCTGCATGCAGGTGTAGGTGACTGGTTTTGGGCTGAGGCCATAAGGACTGCTGCATACTTTCGTAATCGGTCAGAAACGTCAACTTTGCCTGGGATGACACCTTTTGAGGCATGGGCTGGAAGAAAGCCATGTGTGTCACACCTGAGGGTATTCGGGTCAAAGGCTATTGTTCTGAATAAAACTCACTCCAAGAAATTCGCCCCGAAGGGCGTGGAACATGTCTTATTTGGATATTCTGAGACTGCTAAGGCGTATCGCCTTTATAATCCTGTAAAGCGTAGTATCTGTGAGGCCCGTGATGTAGTATTCATCGAGAACGACCTAGTACATGGTGTGGGCGTTGGAGCAGATGATTCGGCTGAAGGTGCCGAAACTCAAATCATAGACTTTCAGGATAGTCTGGCATGTGTTGCTGAGGATGAAAAATCCAACGAAGAGGTTCTGGCAGAGGATGTAGAACATGGCGACGAAGCTTCTGTCGTCGAGCAACAGCATGCAGAAGGAGTGGCAGGTGCCACTGAAGAATCCGAATCTGGCGAGAAAAGGGGCCGAGGCCGGCCTAGAAAAGTTTATACTGGTCTGCCCGGGCGCCCACGAAAGGAGTACAACGTGGTCAATATGATGACTGCTGACGACGTTGCGGTTCCAAATAGCGTCAAGGAGGCGTTGAGCAGTGAGCATACTGACGGGTGGAGGGCTTCCATGCAGAAGGAGATGGACAGCTTGCGTACCAACGAAACCTGGATGTTGGTGGACTTGCCCAAGGATGAGAAGGCCATTGGCTGCAAATGGGTATTTGCACTGAAACGAGACAAATTTGGCAAGATCGAGCGATTCAAATCTCGTCTTGTTGCAAAGGGTTGCGCTCAGCGTTATGGCGTAAACTTCACAGAAACGTTCTCTCCTGTGGCTCGTTATTCGTCAATCAGACTCGTCATTGCATTGGCTGTAGAACATGGTATGTTTATGCACCAGATGGATGTCTCAGCAGCCTACTTGAATAGCGATTTGCATGATGTGGTGTACATGCGTCAACCAGAAGGGTTCATCGACGAAGAGTATCCAAACCGGGTATTGAGATTGCGCAAATCGCTATATGGTCTGAAGCAGAGTGGGCGCGAATGGAATCAGAAGCTGAATGCTGTGCTGCTGAAGATTGGGTTTGTTCCTTGCCCCAGCGAGCCCTGTGTTTACACTCAAAAGGATGGAAGCAGTGTGAACATTATTGTTGTATATGTTGATGACCTCATAATTGCCTGTTCAAAGAAGGAGGATCTCAATAATATAAAGTCGCTCATTGCCAACGAGTTCGATGTCGTCGATGGAGGCGCTTTGAAGCATTTCCTAGGGATGGAAATTGAACGAACAGGTGAAACCGGCGGCGTGAGGATTGGTCACAAGCAGTACATTGAGGGTCTTCTAAATGAGTATTCTATGCAGAACTGTAAGCCAAATGTAATACCTTTAGAAGCCAACCATCAAGTAAAATGTGACAATGCAGACTGCCAGCGAGTGAATCAAGTCAGCTATCAATCGTTGATTGGTTCATTAATGTATTTGGCAATTACTTCTCGCCCTGACATTTTACATTCCGTGACGAAATTGGCTCAACGGAATGCAGATCCTCACAAGGAGCATTAAGCCGGTGCAAAGCGTGTGCTGCGTTATTTGAGAGGCACTGCTGATTTGCAACTGCACTACGAGCGCACTGGTCAGCCCATTCATTGTTTTGTGGATGCAGACTGGGCTGGTGACAGCACTGATAGGAAGTCCTTTAGCGGATGGGCTTTCTTCGCTGCGGGTGCTGCCTTTACTTGGGAGTCAAAGAAGCAAGGTGTTGTTGCCCTTAGCAGCACTGAGGCAGAGTATGTGGCACTCTCAACGGCAGCAAAGGAAGCGGCGTACTTGCGGAAGTTGGTCAACGAGATGGGCTTCGGTGGTCTTCAGGTGATGAAGATATTTAGCGATAACCAAAGTGCCCAATGTTTGGTGAAAAATGCCACCTTCCATATCCGGGAAATGTATAAGAGTAAAATAATTGAAATTTAGTATGTTCCCACCGAAAATATGATATCAGATGTCTTAACGAAAAATTTGAATAGAGTTAAGCATGAGAAATGTATAAATATGATGGGATTATGTTAAGTTTGTATTAATTGAAGTATAATACATGAAGAATTATGTTTATTTTTGTAAGAGTAGACATAATGCGTTGAGAAGGAGTGTTGAAAATATGAATTTAGTAAGCAACGCAATGTGTCTCCTCCCTAAGAATCTCCCATTTTTAGTTGTCGATATATTTTATACTTTGCCTGCTGCGACGCAATTGATCGTCGCTCTCATCTCTCATGTACAGTCAGTCACAAATAAAACTTTGCACAAACAATGAAAATAACCCAATTTAGTCTTATTATATTGTAATTAACTAATTAATTTTTTTTTTTTTTTTAAGCTTATTTTGTATTTATTGAATCTTCTCTTAATGAGACTAACAATAATTTTTCAGATCTTAATCTAGAAACTATTTTATAAACCTAATTAATTGAAAATTATATTGTAACACCTTTTGTGACCAATGACTTCATTTATAAGCTATATGTCTTGTGTCATTGGGATATTAAATAAAATAAACTAAACTAGACTAATAAGTTTGTGCCAGCGATGTCCGTCTGTCTGTCCGAATGAACGCACAGATCTCAGAGATGGTAAGAGAAAGAGGTAGGACATGTCCCATACATAAGCTTCTTATACTTGCAGGCAGATCAAGTTTATTTTCAATTTTTGCCACGCCCCCTCCCACCCCCGCAAATTTGTAAAAACGTCATATCTCCCACAGTTTTATAGATAGAAGGTTCGATCCTTCTGGACATGTTTAGTAATCAGGATTATTTATCGATCCGGTAAAGATCGGATGAACGGTTGTCGCGTTATAAGGAAAACAAACAATTATGGGCACTTCACAGGTACAGAGTATGTTATAGTCGGGCTTGACCGACTTTCTTTCTTGTTTATATTAGCATTTGACTTAACTGCTGATCGCTTAAATACAAAGGTATGCTCTAATTTGATTTCTCAAGGAACATTTCGTATTGAAGGTCGCTTTGCCCAAGCATTAAGTGAAGCTGTAACATGTCTTGTGTATTGTGAATACGATTCTATGATTGATATTGACAAGCATCAAGACATGAGATGATTCATCTTGTAAAATGAATACCCTTCAAATACATAATTTACTATCGAGTAATGCATATACAAAACCAATTTTTAAGGAAGTTTTTCCATCAGATAAATTACCTTATCACATTTTGAATTATCCTGCGTTAATTATTGCTAATACCGATAGATCTATGCAGGAGGGAACCCACTGGGTGGCCTTTCTTCTTTGAAACTGCTCGAAAAGCAGAGTTGTTTGACTCTTATGGCCAATACCCCAAGCAAAAAGAGTTTATTAAATTTTTAAAAACAAATGCTAAAAAATTTGACTATAACAAACAACAAATTAAAGGGTTCTTTTCAAGTACATGTGGACATTATTGTTTGCTATATGTCCTATATAAATGCAAAAGGAAAAAGCTAGTCATTCTTGAGCCACTTCAAAACTAATGATTTTAATTATACCCTGTTCCCATTGAAAGTGGGAAAAGGGGGATCATGAAGTTGTGCAAAAGTATGTAACAGGTAGAAGGAAGCATTTGCGACCCTATAAAGTATATATATTCTTGATCAGCATCAACAGCCGAGTCGATTTAGCCCTGTCCGTCTGTCTGTCCGTCCGTCTGTCCGTATGAACGCGTGTTTCTCAGAGACTATAAGAGCTAGAGCCACAAATTTTTGCATGTAGATAGGTGTATACCCGATTCAAGACGAGTTTGTTTCAGATTTGGAAAATTCCTCCCCCTCCCTATTTTAAGCGCAAAAAACTGTCAGAGCCACAATTTTTTAGATAGACCTTCCAAACCTTACATATATCAAGTAAGGCCCAATATCAATCTATTCTGAAAATATCACTAAGTTCGGGCAGACATTGATGCGACCACTGCGTTATAAACCATCCAGGCAGTTAAGTACGATATTAAATAACAGCTTGCCAGATTTGAGAGCGCTTGTAAGACCATTTTTGTGCGATAATCTAACCCAACTAATGAAGCTAGCAGACGAATTTGAAGAGTTGGAGCGAGACAGGTACAATTTGAGGCAGGAAAGCAGACCGAATAGGTCGCGTTTTATGGCAGTCAGCTTTTCTAACACATTCGGAACAGAATCTCAAGCACAAAATGACGTTTGTCATAGATGTGCAAGAATAGCGACCCAAGGACATGCGCATGCGGTTGCTCAACCGCGCGGGGAAGGATTCGTAGCATGCCGGCGGTGCGGGCATGTAGGGCATTTTGCGCGAGAGTGTCATGGGGTGTAGAGAGAGTACTGTTGGCAGTGTGGACGGATAGGAGTGAAAACCTGGGAGTGCTGCAGGCTTTCGGGAAACGATCGTCGACCCCGGTCTGCGAGGGACGAGCGGGTGTCGTCAGGACCAGCCCCTCAGCACTAATAGGAGAGTTAAAGGACGAGGGAGCGCATTTGCCTGCAACAGTGCTGATCGGAAAGACATCGTATAAGGCCACAGTCGACACTGGGGCTACCAGTAGTTTTGTGAGCGAGGAAATGTTGTAGAGAATGCGTGGGGAAGGATCGTTAAACCGAGTAAGGAGACAGGTGAGGCTAGCAGATGGCAGGAGCAGCAATGTTTGCGAGCAATTCGAATCAAGGATAAGTTTTGGGAATAAGAAATTGGCAGTCATAGATGGACTGGTGTTGGGATGGGATTTCCTAGTAAATGCCGGTTTGAAAGTGTAATGTGCGGGGATGACAGTTAAGATCCCACCAAGAGGCAGAAGGAATGGTTGGTTGGAGGAAAAAATATCGGTGGCAGTCGTGGAAATCGAGAACAGTCCAAAAGAGCCAAGAGCAAGAGATGAGCCTGAGGTAGAAAGTCCGGAAGCGCGCGTGGAAAAATTTTTGCAAAAAGAATTAGCAGAATTTGCAAACATGAAGGGTTTATCGAACATTACACAGCATAGGATAACTATGAAGGACGACAGGCCGGTAAAGCAACGGTATTTTCCAAAAAATCCGAAAATGCAGGCTGAGATAAACAGCAATGTGGATGAACTTTAGAAAAGGGTTGCATTGAGTTGCGTCGAGAAGTCCTCATAGTGCACCAGTGGTAATGGTCAAGAAGAAGAACGGAAAATGGAGGTTTGCGTATATTTTAGGGACATGAATGCACGATCTGAAAAGGATGCATATCCACTGCCTAGGGTGAATCATATCCTTGAGCAATTGAGGGAAGCGAAGTACATAAGTAGCCTCGACTTAAAGGATGGCTACTGGCAAATTCCATTGGAGCCGGAAAGCAGACCATGTACAGCTTTTACGGTTCCAGGAAGGGGGCTATTCCAGTGGCGAGTGATGCCGTTTGGCCTCGCATCAGCTCTAGCCACTTTCCAAAGAGCACTTGACCAAATAATTGGTCCCGAAATGATGCCTCATGCGTTCGCATATTTGGACTACATCATTGTGATTGGGCGGACACTGGAAGAGCATATGGAAAATCTGGCTGAGGTATTTCGCAGATTGAAGGCAGCAAACCTCAAAATAAATGTCGAGAAGTGCGAATTTTTCAAAAAGGAGTTAAGGTACTTGGGGCATATGGTGACTGAGGAAGGTATTAAAATGGACCCGGACAAAGTCGCGGCAATAGCGGAGCTCAAACCACCCACAAATGTCAGAGAGTTAAGACAGTATCTGGGGGTAGCGTCATGGTACAGGCGATTTGTACCGGATTTCGCGTCTACGGTACAACTCTCTGCTTAAAAAGGGAACTAAATGGGAGTGGACGGAGGAAAGACGTAATGCGTTCGAGGAAGTTCGAGCAAGACTTACGTCTGCACCCGTACCGGCGAGCCCGGATTTTGAGAAAGAATTCGTGTTACAAACGGATGCGAGCAATTACGGTTTGGGAGCTATGTTAACTCAGTCATCAGACGAAGGAGAGAGAGTTATCTCCTACGCCAGTAGAACTCTCAACGCAGCAGAGCAAAATTACTCTGCTACGCAAAAAGAGTGTCTGGCGATAGTTTGGGCCGTCCGTAAACTAAGGCAATACATAGAGGGATACCGTTTTAAGGTCATAACGGATCACATGGCACTAAAATGGCTGAATTCTATAGAAAGTCCATCAGGGCGGGTTGCCCGATGGGCATTAGAAGGCAAACTGAATGTGGTAGCCGATGCGCTCTCACGGCAACCATTGGATGCCGAAAAGTGCGAAAAACTTATGTTAGCCGATGAAGGTGAGAAGATCGGGTGGATTCAGAGAATGGAGGAGAAGATTCAACAGAATCCGCTAAAATTTCCTGATTATTTAAAAGAGTCGGGAAATTTATATAGACATATACCTCATCGAGCTGGACATAAAGAAGTAGCTGCGTGGAAATTGTGCGTGCCAGAAAAAGAGCAGAAAAGGGTGCTACATGAAAACCACGATGCGGCAACAGCAGGGCACATTGGCACAAGGCGAACAATAGCAAGAGTGGCTGCAAGGTATTATTGGCCCGGAATGCAAAGGGACGCACGCAGATCCCCGAAGAGCCGTGGACAACGGTTTGTGCAGATTTCGTAGGGCCATTGCCTCGATCGAAGCTTGGGAACTCGGTGTTACTAGTACTGATCGAACGATTTTCGAAATGGACAGAACTAGTAGCACTAAGAACGGCAACGGCGGTGGCCTTGCAGAAAGCGTTCAGGGAACGAATCTTGGCACGGTTCGGAGTACCAAAGGTGCTAATAACAGACAATGGAGCACAGTTCACGGTTCGGAGTACCAAAGGTGCTAATAACAGACAATGGAGCACAGTTCACGAGTAAGGCGTTTAATCGATTTTTGGAAGAGATGGGGGTATCTCACCAATTTACCGCGCCATATACTCCTCAGGAGAACCCAACGGAGCGAGCAAACAGGACAGTCAAGCATTTGATAGCTCAGTTTGCAGGCTCCGATCAGAGAAGGTGGGATGAGCTGCTACCGGAAATCACTTTAGCGGAATCGACAGGATACACACCGGCGTTTCTCGTACAAGGAAGGGATCCACGGTTGCCTAATGCCTTGTACGACAATAACAATCTCGGAACAGGACACGCAAAAAGGGTTGCAGGAGAAAACGCAAAGAAATTAAAAGAGATTTTCGAGGTGGCAAGGAGAAATATGGAGAAGGCGGCGCAGGATCAGGCTCGCCATTATAACCTGAGAAGACGCGATTGGAAACCAGTGGTAGGCGACGAGGTACACTGCCCGACAACCGATTAGCACACCCTATGCTCCGCGTCTTAGGAGCTTAATATCGGGAAAACGAATGAAGCTTTTGAGATGAATTTTTTTGTCATTAAAAGAATATTAAATTCTACACGAGATTTAATAATAGATAAGATATTAACTTTATTGATAACATTTTAAATGAAGTTAAACGAAATTAACATCAAAAATTAACTTTTATTTTTGCGACATTTGATTAGCACAGTCACTTGAAAACTTTAAAAAACAAAAGAAAATGGATTCAAATTTCATGAAAATTATTTTTTAACATTAATTTCAATATTGTCGATCTTTTTTAAACAAAATTTAATAATGTGTTGAGCCGCCACGGTTAAGTATGACTTCGTACATCCGCTTGGGTAAGGAGTCATATAATTTTGTAATGTAATTGGGTGAAATAGCCTCCCAGGACCTCTTTATTTCTTCAATGAGTTGAGATTCGGTTGAATATTGCCTGCCGGACTCGTACACTTTGCGGGCTAACCATCCCCAAACATTTTCTATAATGTTCAGGTCGGGCGAGTAAGGCGGCCAATTTAGCAATTGAACGTTTTGACCCTCAATCCAGGACTTTACGATCCTGGCTGTGTGAATTGGTGCGTTATCCTGCTGGAACTTCCATTCCAAGGATCCAAATATATCTTTGATTGCAGGGAAAGCCGTTTTCAGTACACCTTTGTACGCAATGGCATTCATACGGCTGGTTAAAAATTTCAGTTCTATGGTGCCAAAATAAGAAATAGCTTCTCACACCATGACACCGCCGGCTCGGTTGTGCAATCGATCTAGGGTATGCTCTTCCTTTCTGAGATCATGAAAGTAGTAGGCATAGCCATCAGGACCCTCCAAATTGAACTTTTTCTCATCCGAAAAGACTACACGCTCCCACTCCTTGGTCCAGGTCATATTTGATCGACAGAAATCGAGCCGTTGCATCTTCCGAAGTTGGTTTAGAGGAGGTTTTTTTTTTTAATTTTAGACGCTTTATATGTTTAGCTTTCGAAATTACTCTTTGTACAGTCCGAACGCATGCTTTAACACCAGTTTTTTCTTTTATTTTGGCAGCTGAGTCGTGGGAATTAGATGCGTGCCTCAATATAATTCGCTTGTTGGCTGCTGTTATTACTGATGAGGGCCGACCTTTAATGTTTTTTCCATAGGTATCCTCATTGTTTAAGTATGCGGTAATAACTTTACGGTTGCGTTTAACATTTTTTGATATTTGGTTAATCGAATGACCGCACTCCCTGTAAGCCTTTATTTTGCCTTTTTCAGACTCATTCAACGATTTTGCTTATCCCACTACTACTTTATTTTAATTCTAATGGATCACAGTATATTAATAAAAGTTTAAATCAGCCAAACACGACAGCTTACACGCAAAAATTGACACTAAAGCAAAAATGTGCTAATCGGCTGTCGCAAAAAAAATTCATTCATTTTTAGTACCCAGGTATGAAGGTCCCTATCAGATTATAAGTTTTATATCCCCAGTAATATGTAAATTGTGAGAAAAAGGGAAACAGAAGCTGAGAACGGCACATATCAGCGGACTAAAGCCAGCGAGTCCAGATGAAGAAGAAGTCGAGAAAGGGGAGGGAGTATAAATGCCTAAAAGAAAGTAGTTTGAAACATATCCTGAAAACGGAAAGCCCAAAACGCAAAGATAAAGTAAAATAAAACCCCAAATAATAAGCTGAAAAGGTAAAATAAAAGGCTGAAAGAAAGAATAAAGGGCATGTTATAAATGAGACAAAGTTTTGTAGGGTATCAAGGAGTCGTATCCCATCATGTTACACGGAAATGGGGCAAAGAGAGAGCTTGCGATTACCGCCATAGGGGTGAAAGGGATAGCGACATTAGGATTTACCGTTGCAGGGTTTTTCTCTCCAAAAAGCTCGTAAAGGAACGGTTAACTGGCGTGATCGCTGCGCAGCCGCAGAGGGACCGAGGCTTTGTATAGCTGGAAAGGCGGAAGCTCGACCTATTAAAAGTCAGAAAAATGAAGAGACAAGGCGCAACTAACCAAGAGAAGAGCGATCAGGTCGGCGTTGCACGTGGTGGCGTGGCCAGGCGGCGTTTGCGGTTTTCAGGTGTCGGTCGGGGTGGTAGCCGGATCTCGCGGAGGCGGTTCCGCGTGCGTAGGCCCTCCGACGTACTGACCCTGGATGCGTCGCCTATCCGGGAGGCGATCAATAGATCGCCTTCAAGGTCGCCCGCGACGACCTGGGAGTGGTCCACGCCGAGCACTGCATCGCCAAGATGCAGTCCCAGCAGTGGAGACGAGGGCTCGCCACCGGGTCTGGGTTATCCGTCCCCGGCGGTTTGGGCCGCGGAATTGTCCATAGAGAATGACCCATAGAGAGCCCGTGTGGAGGCCGGCACGCCCTGCGACGCCCATTCCGGTAATCGAGCTCAGCGAAACAGAGGACGAGTCGATGCCAGAAATCATCGCCGATCATCGCCGAGCCGATGCCGGAATGGGTGTCTGAAGGAGAGGCGGAGAGAGAGACGGCAGCAGGGTGGAAGCCCTGGTATCAGGTGACGAGGAGGAGCCGACGAAGGAGCAGCCGACAACGGAGGAGGAAGGGCGGATGGCGAGGCGGTGGTGACGCACCGCCATGCGTGACCCAAACGCGGCGGTCATATTTCGCCGAGGGGCAATGGTTCCATGAAGTCACCACGGTGGCAACATGGAGCGAGCCCCTCGTGTCGGCCGAGGAACCGAAGGAGCGGGAGTCGGAGGTAATAATAGAGGAGGTGGACGACGAGCCCGTGAACGCCCGGGACCCCCGAGGGTTTCGACGGGAGCCGGAGGAGTCGCGCACGGAAGAAGCGGAGGCAGGCAAGGCGATGGAAGGAAAGAGGGGGCCGTGGGTCTGGCCAACACCCGAGCCGACCAGGCCAACACCAGAGCCGACCAAGCCAGCACCGGAGCAGACCAGGCCAGCACCAACCAAACCACAACAAAAACAAAACAAAAAACAGCAAAAAAACACAAAAAAAAATGCACACATATGTGAACAGCAGCGTCAGCAGCATCGGGGCGACAGCATGGACAGCCTGGCCATGGGTCAGAGTGGGGAACATCCAGCCGGCCGCGCTGGCTGAAAGGAAATACTATTAATAGGCGGGCAGGGGGAAGGAAAACAGTAGGGGAACTTACCTGGGCGGAAGGGGAACCGGAAGAAGTGTACCTGTGGAAAGAAAGAAGCAGAATTAGGCTATATTTTGCTGAAAATAAATACAGAACTTACCTGTGGAAAGCACGGTGGCATGATCGGTATCGCAATCGATTTCGATAAGGGACGTGGGGAAAAATACCGAAAGTAATCGGTGCAACGGCCACCCTGGCGGCAACGTATCGAGTATCGATAGATGTATCGGTGTAATCGATCACGCGCTGGTGTGACCAGAGGGCCATAAGTAGAATATGTGGCGCACAAATTTAAAAGTGGCGCGGGAAGGCAAATGGAGCGGGAAATTTGAAAACCGTGAACGGGCGGTTATGGCATAAGGGGAGGAGTTAATGTTATTTTGGTGAAACAAAAATAGCCGAAGGAAGGGGGGATTGTGAGAAGTAACTCCTCACAAGCCGGCGATTACAGGGTAGCACGGCGAATTGGGGAAAGCTCGCTCTCATAGTGAAAGAGCGAGAGAGCGATCTGTGGAGAGTTGGAGAGCAAGGGCCGTGGCCTGAGAGGCAAAGGTCTTGCTTCTAACGGAACCGTAGCTGCGGCGAGCGGGGATTGACGGCGCACAGTGGCCGGATTCGCGAATTTGGCGTTGCAAAAATCGTAACTTTTTAACGGAAAGAGATATTTGAAAAATTTCAAAGGGGCGAGGATAGAGAATTCCTGTAGCTTTAAAATGAGCGTACGTTCATCTTTGTAGGTTAACAGGAGGACTCAGGATCGGCTGCCAAAGTTGATAGTTTAATACTCTGAAAAAATTGCATGAAAAAGTCTAAGTATTTTAATTTTTTAAAACCGATTTATTAAAAATGAAGTTGTAATACTATAAAAATTAACAAAATTTTATAAAAGGATAATTTGTACTTATTAAAAAAAATTTATTTTCATACAAAATTAGTTCTAACTTGGGAATGGTTAATTTTCTTCTAAAATGTTGTCAGTATAGGTATTCATATCATTAGTGCTTAATAGACTTAATATTTCTGGTGAATATTCGTTGTTTAATTCCGCGAGTGTCCTGATGTGTCTGAGAGATGAGATACGAGGATCAGAGGAGGCCGACAACATGTTGAAAAGGTCTGTGTTTTCTTGATGTCGAGATTATATAGGTAACAATTCACAACACCATCAAAAGACAATGACCAACTTCATTCATAGCTAGTACCTGTTGAAAGGGTCACTCGAGGGTAGGTAAAAAATCCACCCACTTGCTAGTTCTAACGCGGAAAATCAGAAAAGGCCAATTGTAACTACCTATATTATGTGCTACCTATCTCAGTAAATCACAAAATACGCTATAAAATCATTTTACCTGCAACACTTTTTTGTTCTTCTTCTTCCCAAATATTATTTATCTACATATTAAATCGCATATATCACTGTAACGTTTAATCCGGCAGGTTTCGGCAGCTGCAACTTTTACAATACATTAATAAATAGACTAATATATAAGACGTATGTTCCGAAACAACTGAAATCGGGTGAAATTGATGTTTCCCGGTCTATCAAAGTTTGAAAACTCAACCAAAAATAGTGTACACCTAAAACGTGAATGTGGAACATTCTATTTTGAAATAATACAGTTTATTAATGTATTCACATTAAGAATTAATGCATCTTTTCAAAAAAATCAACCAAATTCAAATCGGTATTACCGTTTGGTTTTTATAGGTTCACAAAGTTGACATTTGTAACCAAAAAAATTAAAAATTCAGCAGTTTAAAAAATTGTTCAACTTTGAACCACTGTAACAACCGAAATAATTGACCAAATTCAAAAAACCAAAGTTTTCTGGGCTATCTAGGGTTCCCTTTATTGAAATAAAAAAAATTTGCTCAAAAAAATCGAACATCAAAAATAGATTTTTGCAACGCCAAATTCGCGAATCCGGCCACTGTGCGGCGAGAGGGGATTGGCTGAGAGGCGCAAAACCAACGGGGCAGAATGTTCTCGACGGCTACAAGCAGACAGTTTGTGTTGCTAGGCAGCGCGAAAGCAGAGGAAGTTCCGTTACAGCGACTGCAGCGAAATGCCTCGATGGAGCATCAGCAGCGGAAGGCCCCGGTCGAGAGACAGCAGCAGAGGCAAATGAAGCCAGGCAGGCCCCGTTTGAAACACATAACGGTGTCTGGGATCACACAGGCCCTGCTTGGAGCAGCGGAACGGGGCCTGCGGAGCAGCTATAAGAGGAGCGGCTGCCCAGAAGACGACAGTCGGAGATTTACGAGTGCGCGGAGCGGCAGTTTTTTGTGTGAACCTAAGTGCGAGCGAACGGTAACCGAGAAGGCAGAGTGACGTAAACTTGCGGGAAGTCGAAGCGATTGGCTCGACGTTAATTGGCAAGGAGGTCAACGATAGCCAGTGTGTAGTGCGAAAGTCCTGCGGGGTCGAGGTGATTAGCACGACGAAGGCGGACGTGGCACTAGGAACTGAGCGAGGACTTCGAAGTCGGTCCGGGAGCAAGCGCGAACGGGCGAACGGTCAAGTTAAGAACTGAAGTGTATAACGAATTGTGAACTTAGCCTAAGGCTTATTTCAAGTGATTTACTCCAACCCAAATATAGACTTAAGTACAATTAATTCGTTGTCTTCTTATTTCTGTCAATTCTTCAATATAAATTTGTTGAAGCGATCCCCTAGCACCCCTGAGCTACGCCCAGCTGCAAAGGTTCGTTACAGCTTGTATTAACCTTGTTCAACTACAATTTTAAGAAAAATAAGAGAAAAAATAAAACGATTTAATTTTACATAATTTTAGTTGTTTATTGTGGGTTTTTCTGTAAACATACGCTTTCTTAATTTATAACTGCGAATTATAATATTCAAGGCATCATCTTGTAGCTTAGGCAGCAAGTGACACGTACATGTGTCAGGACCCTCAGTGGCTTTATCATCACGCCAAGGCCACAGTTTGTAGTGGAAACCGCACTTTGAGTGTATCAATTCCTTTTCCTCCAAGTCCTTCAATGTTGCCTTCAGGTATTCCAGTTGCTGGAAGTGCTCTTCAAAGATGGCCCCATCAAACTGGTAAGGGAATACTTCGATTTGCTTAGAGTGCATCTTGTACTGGTTGACTTAAGACTGTGTTGTGTACAAAAAATGACTCTTATTTATATTTGAGAGATGACTAGAAAGTTCATTATTCTGAACCCTTAAACTCGAATTGAGCGGTACTATATCGCCCCTCTTCTTTCCCTTTATACACAACATATAAAATACCATTTTCCATTAACTTCTTACATGGTGTCTTTGTTGAACATTTTGTAACAAATCCCTTAGGTAAAAATATCCAAAGACATTTGCCATCCTTGTCTTTCAAGTAAAGAGCTATTTTTTCTCCAAAAGAAGCTTTTTTCAGTTGGCAATCCATGATGACATACTCTTCTCCCACCAACAGGTTCTCTATCTTTGTGTAACCAATCACATCCTTTACATCGTTTAGGGTTTCTAGGAACGCCTGTATGCATATGGGAGTGTTGGATTATGTATTTAACTACAAACACGACAAAGTATACATACCATTATTGAATAGGTGTGGTTGTTTAAGATCGAAATGGTTGCGGAGTCTAACTAGATGTTACTAAGTGATGTTTTCATTGAATCACCTCTTTCATACCAAAAAGATAGTACATACTCATTATATGTACTTGATCCTATAATTAACCAATCGTGTCACTTTAAATATTTGATAGTCTACGATTGGTTCGAAAAACATAATACGAAATAAATGTTTAACAAAAAGAGATGTCACTACTATGACTTGGTTCTAAGTTTATTATATACTGAATTATTTTTTATATATATATGTATATATATATAAATACATTATATATTTATGTGGTCCATTGGAAGTTATAAAGAACACTTTGATGAATTTTCTTTAAAAAGAGAATCAAAATAGAACACTGATTAGTTTGATTTCATCATCAAGATGGAGAAGCGTACTTGCGAGCTGTGTAATAATAAAACATTTACTCGAAAAAGCAGTTTAAAAACGCATGTTTTAAAGGCGCAGTTCAGTTGAGAGAAAGCAGCATCAACTTATTATTTGTGTTATTTATGCAATAATTGGGTTGCATTCTACAGTCAATACTATTTTAAAATGCATATGCTACTTAAGCATATCGCCGAACTTAAAAAAATAAACAGCAAGATCAGATAAAATTCCAGTACGAAATGCTTTGTTTCTTTTTAAAGTGATCTATAGATTGTATACAATTTCATTGGGATGACGAGTGCCACCTTCGAGTAAGTATAATCATAAACAAAATTGATTTTTAAACATTCCTTTACTTTTTAATATTCCTATTAACATAATTAAAAAAGAATTAGTAAGTTCCTTTAAATACATTAGCAAATGAGTATTTCCTCTGTGTTTTGTTTTGTTAAGAGACACACATTTCAAAAAGAGCAGGTTCCTACCATCTTTAAAAAAAAGGTTGAAATGAGGTCATAAAATTCATAGACAAGGGTGACAGGGTATTTGTAAAACCTGAAAGTGAAAAGTGTGGTAGTTTTTGTTTCTGCCCAATAAAAATGTCGAACACCAGATTATTAAATTTGATATACTTTATATGTTTTTAAATTTGATACGGTAAGTATAATTTAAAAGAATTCTTAAACAGGTGGAGCGCCAAGACTAGATCTTCTTTAAGCTGGGATTACAGCATAAAGTAATTCCTCATCGTCTGAGCTGGGGATGAGGCGTTCAATGTATTCCTTCTCTTGCACTGATTTGACAGTTTCGTCATCTTGTGAATTGGGCATGATGCGTTCAATAAACTCCATCTTTTCCACAGATTTTACAATCTCGTCATCTTGTGAATTGGGCATGAAGCGTTTAATTTTAGTCGAAAGACTATCTTCCTCAACCATAACAACGTCAGCACTGTCCGTTGAATGACTCTCTTCCTCTACCATGATAACGTCAGCACTGTCCGATAGTAGTTGTTGGGATGATATTGGTCTGTGAGTACAAAAGCCACAGTCGCAAGGACGCATTTCGCCCACACATACTCTTTGTCCGCATTCGTGGAGGATTGATGACCAATTAGTCATTATTGGATTGCGCTAGCCCTCTGTATTTTAATATAAAAATTCAGCGGTTTGGTCACCAAATAAAAGGAATGTATTATTGCAGTCATAAGGGCTGCTTTTGGATTGACGTTGTCATGGGTTCGAAGGAGTCTTCGTGTTGTTGTGAGGTGTTGGTGGTACCCTCAGGCTGGGTTGAAGATGGGGTGGCGTCAGACGAGTCTTCCTGAAGTGGAGGTATCGGACTGATGCGATCGCCAGGGTTGTTTGGTGGTGTCTTTAAGAGGTCGAAGAAGTCTTTAGAGTCCGAGTTTCCACGCTCTCTTCTTTCATTTTATTTTCTTGAAACGCGAAAAATCAGTGTTTGCGGGTAGTAGTAAGAAAATAGGATATGTAACCTCACCTTTTACGCATGAGTTCACATATTCATTTCAATGTCTCCGTCTTCACATGTCATTTGGGAAAGGCTTCTTTTAATTCATTTCAGTACTTCGACTTCAATCACAGCAAGTACAATCATTCTTACCTATTTCAAATAATAGTACCAATACTTAAAAACTAGTTTAAGTGCATTTTATTTCCTTTACTTCGGTATATTACCAACGGATGGCGCCACAGTACTATCATTCTTCCATAGTTCAACTTCTGGTTTCAATACTTAAAAAACTTCTTTAAATGCATCATATCCTTTACATTAATATCTTATACATAGATGTAAGTAAAGAATAATGGCTTGTCAGGTTGACACAACCCCAAGGCTTGTCAAGTTGACACAGCCCCCAAAGGGCCAAAGAGAAAGGGACCTACAGTTTAAAGCCGAATCCGAACGGCAGTTTGAGAAGCTTTTCATGGCTAATTACTACAACGACCACCAACAGCAAAGAGGTGTGGCCGGGTGTAAAGTTTATTCAAAGAACAAACTTTTCATTAGATGTTCCGAGGCGGGATCGAACCCACGACCTCTTGCATAGCGGTCGCGCACACTAGCCGCTGAGCCACCCGGCCACTCCTACATAGACTACATAGATGGCGCTACAGTAAAATCGTGTTCACCTATTTTAACTTCATGGTCCCATTTCAACAATGCATTTTATTTACTTCAGCTAGCTTTCTTCCGAACAGATGGCGCCACCATTCCGTAGTCGCTCTATAAAATGTTTCGTGAACCTAATGTGATTTTGTTAACTTTAAAGTCGATAGCACCACATTGGAATCTAATGTGAATTTTAAAGTGCGTTGAATATTGTGCGTTGTTTGCAACAGGTGGCGCCACAACGATTTATTTATTTACTACTACCCGCAAACACTGATTTTTCTCGTTTCAAGAAATTAAAATGCATGCTACCTAATCAAAGGCAAAGGTAATTATTAATAAGCGTTGATAAAGAGCACTACAATGGGCGTGTTCACCAGCATAAATTAATAACCAAAAATCGACTAATTTTGTTAGATTCTGCTGGTGAACGGGCGTGATGTGCAATCATGATTGCTAATTTTCGTGATTGTGTTAGATATAAATCTGATGGATTTCTTTGTTAGATTGATTTGATTTGTGATTGTTATCGATAAGAAGAAATAATTTTGTAGAAATTAAAACAAAATGTGCAAGGAATCGTCTTTGCTTTTTGCAGTTTGGACGTTGGCAAAACGAGAGTCCCTCTCATCAGTAGGTGACCGTTTCGACATACCAAAAAGCCCTCAATGGAGTAGCCAATGTTCTTAATCTAGGTGCCCACACCCACGCACTCCGCGTCCCATTCACAGCGTCCCATTTGCAGCTTTAAATACGTCTCACATGTCTGACACACCACCGGCACCCGCTTGCCCAGCTCTGCCCTAAAGATGACTCGCTTCACCGAGGTGTGTATGACGTGTGCCTCATCCGGTATGGCCTGCAGCACCTCCAGCATGATCTAGAGCTGCACATCTTCACTGACATTTGGTATACGCTGCTGCTGGAACTTATTGATCACCTCAACGGCACACGGCCAATCCTGCTGCAGCATGTGCACTATATAAGCTCTCAGTGCAATGCATAGACGATGACAGCATAATCTTGGGTCGTCCCGCAAACTGTACAATGGTCTCGAGTGTTCGTGCTCTGCATCTCATCCAAATCGGTTGGGAGACAGCTTTCCTCCGAGTCTATCATAGAGCTGCAAGAAGGACGCCAAGTTGATTTCTCAAACCTGGCCGCATGAAACTGGGACAACCAGAGACAACCAAGTCACCACCGAAGAGGTCGAAATTTCGCTACATCGGCGTTTTTGACGATAGTCACATCCAATGTAATGGATTGTTCTTGATGTTATTCATATTTTATTATTTATTTTATTTGCGGTCAAAAGTTCAAAACTTCCGCCAATAAAAAATATCGATAATTTGTTTGACTGTAAATTCTATCAAAAACCGTTCACCAGCAGTCAAACACTTTTATTGTGATTGTTGATTTATGTAAGATGATTGGTGTGTGCTGGTGAACACGCCCAATGTCTATAAATTTTTGATTTGATCTACTTAGCCATTAGGGGGGTTAGGAAGAAAGAGAAAAATGCACTTGGTTAACAAGAGGCGCTGGAGCTCTTGGTAGGCCCAATGGGGGCGCTTAGAGCAGCGATCCGTGGCCGGGTGGTTGAGCTGCGTCACAGGTGGGGGTGGCAGCGCTGCTGCAGCAGCGAGGCGTGCCAACTAAGCTGCAGTCAATCCACTACAGAGGCTGAGGGTGACACAGAGTTCATGCGGGAGTTTATAGCCATGCAAATGTTGCCGTGGAAACGTCTACCAAAGGTTGGCGACAAGGGCGGTCGAGGTAGCCTATATAAGGCTAACCAATGCCAAATTCTACTGACAGTAGCTTGGAGAATTGAAGGTGGCCTTGCCCAATTACAGACACCCGTAGAAGGAGCTGGGCGGGAAAGTTGGGGCTAGGATCACTCTCACTTATGTATATGTACAAACGTACCACTTGCCGTTGCAACCACTTTGTTTGGCTGCTGCACTGGTTAATTGTTTGACTGCAGGGGCTGGTTAGTCACTGTCGACTCTTGTGAATCGACTTAAATGAAGCCACGATGGCTTATTATGTAAAGCTCGATCACGTGGTGGAAAAAAAATTTATATCGAGACACCTAAGTTTGCGCGCAAAGAAGTTTTAATAGCGAATAAGTTACCGCTTAGAACTTTTCTTCGGGCGGCCACGAGGCAATGAACCTTCAAACGGCTTTGGCCTTGAGCTTAATTAGCTGGGTCTTTGAGTGGAAGCTCGGCTTACACTGAGAACCATTTTTATTGAACCAATTTATAATTTAGTCAATATATGCACTCTCATACCATCAGATTAAATTATAGTCTACTAGACTAATGATAAGAGCTGACAAAAGGGTGAGTTAAGTTCCCAAATATCCTTTGCGTGAAAAACTCCAATATCCATTCCGGTGGCAATTTCCAACAATACAACGAATTCCCTAATTTTCGCTAGCTGCTCGGTTACTCAGAAGAAAATTACGTTTTATAGCTTTCTGACCAATTTGAAAGGTTCTTGGACGATTGCGCAGATCATAAGTCTTTTGTTTCGTTTTGTATGCTTTATTTATATGTTTTACTATAACTGACCGAATTTTTGGGAACTCGTCTGCTCGTGAAAGTCTGGATGAGCTATCACTAAGCATATCTAAATTTCTCCTGATCGACCTGATAATCACGACCATGCGTTATCATATGTTGTCCAAAAACAGCAAGATAGGGTGCAATTCCAATTGACTGATGCACTGTATTTCTCAAAGAAAAATTTATGCTGCTTATATATAAATCCCAGTTGCGCTGATATGACCGCACATATGCTCTCAGCGCAGCGGTAATCGATCTGTTAACGCGTTCCGCAGCGTTAGACTGCGGAGAATATGCTCCTGTAAACATATGAGTTACTTCAAAAGTAGATAAAAATTCAGAAAAAGCGTGACTTTTAAATTGTGTTCCATTGTCACTGGTCTCTGGCACTCCAAAGCATTTAAAAATATTGTCTCTCAACAGTTCAATAATAATTTTAGATGTGAAACGATTGACCGGTTTGAGAAACGTAAATTTTGAAAAATGATCCAGTATGATAAATATCCCTACGTTGCCCTGTTTGGTTCTGGGAAATGGACCAATAAAATCCACATAAAGTTTTTGAAAGGGCCTCTCGCTGAATGATTGCGAGCCCATTGGTGGCTTGAGTGTACGCGTGGGATGTTTGTCTGGCAAATCTCGCATTTTCGGATATACTCGCGTACTTCAATAACCATATTAGGCCAATAGAAATTTCGGCGAATACGCTCGAGACATTTGGCAGCATCACAGTGCACCGAACTTGGCGGGTTGTGTGCTGCAGCAATCACTTGATTGCGTAACTGAGTGGGAACCATTAGTTTCCAACAACTGCGATGTTTCGTAGATATTTGCCCATCCAAATAGATTCGATTTGAGAGTCCTCTTTAGTTGATTTGTCCGGGCTTCATATTCAATCTCAGGTAAATATGAGGATCTTTAGAGCGTCTGCTCACATTTTGGCTAACGATGTCGATCTCAAAATAAGGCCCTGTTTTTGACGCCCTCTTGTAATCCTTAGGTCCTTTACTTTTGTGTGATCCGTCATCTTTAAATGCTTCCTTCATTAATCTAACTGTAGCGTAATACACACTCGGTTCATTGATGTTTGCTTTTGGCTTTTTAGCGTTCTCTCGGTCTCTACTTGGGCATAGCGCGATTTTTGAGGCACGACTACTACGGTTATCTATTGTGTCCAAAAGGGAGCGAACAAAGCCTTTTTTATTTCTTCAAAGCTTGTGAGCTGGTTCTTCAGTATCGCCGGCAGCAACCGGTAACGAAACTAGTTGACTACTGTGGAATGAACCGCTGGTACCAGCCGGTCATGCCAGAAAATCTTCTCAGCTGGCGTCGGGTTTTTGGTACCGGGAATTCGGCTACCGCTCGAACCTTGTCAGGGCTTACTTGCAGAGTGCCTTCACCCACTACTTGGTCCAAGTATTTGACTCTAGTGAGACCGAACTGGCTTTTGCGCACATTTATAGTGAGCCCTGCTTTCCGAGTAGCAACTTCTGACAAATGGACAATATGATCTTCAAAATTCGATGACATGACTAACAAGTCAATTCATACGGAATGACAAGATTCATAAGGCGGCACACGGTGTACGGATAGTTACACAGGCCGTGTGAATTGATAGAGTGGTCGGTTCGATATAGTGAAGGCCGTTTTTGGCCGGGATTGTGCATCTAAACAGATTTGCCAAAAGGCGTCTTTTAATTCTATCTTAGATATGCAGTGAACTGGTGGCAATCTACTTAACAATCGACATTGGATAGGCGTTCTTTTTTGTGACCTTGTTCACCCTACGTGAATCAAGGCAAAAACGATCCTTTCCAGGCTTAACTATTAGCACTGATGGCGAAGACCAAGCAGAGTTGGGGGCTTTCTCAATGACGCCTAAGCTTAGCATTCTATCGATCTCAGTACATAATCGTTTTTCTTTTGCAGGCGAGATGGGGGATAATGCCTTTGCTTAATTGGCTTAGCCTCCCCAGTGTCGATTGTATGCCCGATTGAATTTGTCTTGCCTAGTCCATCTCTGTCGCAAGAAGGAAAATGGTCAATGACTGATTGTAGCTTAGCTTGTTGTACAGAATCAAGCTTAAGTCTGACAGTTTGGTCAGAGTTAACATTTATTTCGTTAACTGAGCAAACTAAATTAAGAGAAATACCAAAACAGTTATAAAAATCTATATCGCAAATCAAATCTTGCGCTATTGATTTTACAATCAAAAATTCGAAGTCAATCTGAATAGAATTGTAATCAATGGGAATGGTGAGGGTTCCTGCAACTTGTTGCTTTGTCTATCGGCTGTTCGTACAGCTCCGTAAGACTTTTTGATATTCGCAGTAGAGTTTAATATGCGTGTTGCTAACTCTCCTCCAACGACACTTTTATTTGCCCTACTATCTAAAAGGGCTAGATATGGTTGACCAAGAATTTCATTTTTTGTATACAGACTTATATCAGTGCCTTTTTGAACGATACTTAAAATTGCTACTTTCTTCAAGGCATGTCGCTGCTTCCAAAAATTTTTCATACGCATTGTTGAACGTGTCATATGCACAGAATCAACTGCAGCATAAAATATATTTCTGATCTACGTCTTATATAATTTTCTAGACAATTATGATAGGGTTGGAAATCTGTATTTCTTGTGCTCTCAAGTGGATTGATAAGGTTATACGAGTCCTCATGAGATTGAGTAGAAGCGGATAATACTAGTTTTGGTTCGCTTTGCGGATATCCGCTTTTGGTCTGGGGCGGATACCCTGCTGAGAGTTTTCCGGTGGAGGCTTCCAGTTACAGTTAACAGAAAATGTGCCGTGGCTGAAGGCAATCCTGATAGCGGTGACTAATTTTGTCCTCTCAGCAGAACGTATAGCATTAATCTCGACCTCGTCATCGTCTTCCCTAAGCTCTTGCTCTTCCGCGTCCTCGGCATATATTTCTTGTACCATTCGCTTTGGCTGCAACGGCCTTGCAATTGGCTTGTAAAAATCCTCATGTTTATGGCACTCGCTACGCAATATGGCAACATTAGGAATGTCAACATGCAAGAGCTCGTGCCTCAGTTCAGGCTTAATATTTCGCTAGACACATGCAACCAGCTCGCTACTGGAAGGCCTAATACGCAGCATGTCTGCTATCGATAACATAGCGTCAAGGAAATCATCAAAGGTTTCATTTGCCTTCTGCTTTCGCCTGCGCATTGGGTCTTTAATGTCTTCATCAGAACGATCACTTTGGTATCTTTCACATAATCGTGTGCAAAGATTGTACCAAGTTTTGTGGGACTCGTTTCAATGGAAGCGCCAATAAAATGTTAACGCGGAACCAGAAAATAGCAAATTTGCGAAATGATACAAGGTCTCAAAATCGCCACCAAGGCATCTTGTCGATAAGCAATTTACGAATTTAAGATGGCAGTTAGAAATCACACTGGAAACTTTATCCTGCCGCTTTACTGCGCTTTCAAGTCTTCTCAAAGGAAATACATTTGGAATGTGCTGCCTATTTCCGAATGGCTCACTACGCTCTGACCCTAAAACTTCAGGAATTTCATTTTCTTACTCTAATTGAATATCTTCTCGCACCTCTTGGGGTGGTGGAGCTAGTTGAAGATTTCTCATTGCAGCAGAAATCTGCTCAGCCATTGCTGTGGCCATAGTGGACCGAAAACTCTCTAAGGGGGCGGTAATCAGAGAAACCACACGTTGCTCGCTGAGGGTATTATATTGAGCTTCTGCAAAATCCGCACTATTGTTCCGATTAAGACTACTGTGATCCACTGTACTAGATCGTTGAGCACTAGAAGCAGGATCATTACGGTTACCGGATCTGGTGCTAGGACGGCCTCTTGACGTTGAGGTATTTGATGCACCTCGATTGGATCTTGGAGGCTAGATATTGTGGGTCATAGTTAAGCTTTCGCGCTGCTCAGCATTAGCAGTTATTGGACAAGGCTGACGACAAGTTGGACAAGTTGCATTGGATTGTAACCAAACTGCGAGCCATTCTTTATGAAATTTGAGGATCTGGCCGAAATAATCCAATCACAACAATTCTCAATTCCATAAAGCCAAAATTTGCCACAAGCATTGACGTTATCTCTTAATAGGTATAGAATCGAAATTAAATTCAAAACTATCACATCCGTATTAAGATAATTAATGAAAATAGCTTGAGGTTGTAATATGTAATGAGTATGTAAGTAGTTCATAAGTAGTTACTAAGGCATACAATTTGCAATATTTTATCCTAACTAGCTGGCAACGCCACGCGCCTGTGATTGTAAATGTAAACTTAAGCATGTATGTGTAAGCGGACGAGCCAAGCTCAACGTTCTATGCTGGCTGGCCAAACGACAGCATATTAATAAATGTACAAACCTTCAGAAGTGAGATCGAGTTAATTTTTTTTACAATTAACTTATCCCAACCTACCACTCGCATTATGGAAAAGTGGCCGACGACGGAATTAAAAAGATTGTGCGATTTCCTTGACTTGGACACCACTACGTATCGGAGGAGACGCTGAGACTGGCCCAACAACAAGGAATAGGCAACCAACAACAAGAAAATTTACTGAGCGACCAAGAAGTTGAGACAATGCGGGAGCCGGGAAAAAATGACGAGAAAATTTCTGGAGAATTACAGATTAACGAAGAAGACAAGCAAAAATTACAGATCGATGCAAAAGTACAGTTTGACGAAAATGGAAAGGGTGAACAAAAAGTAAAGAAAAAAATGCTGCAACAACTTACCGTTACCCCAGTGGGCAAAGGGGCCATCAAAAAATCTACAGCGGATAAAATGAATGATCAAAAAGGGAAGAGAAAAATATAACGGCAGACGAGAAAACAAGCGTAATCAAAAAAGGCGAGAGCAACGAGAAAGAGATGGAGCTATTACTGAGAGAGTTGGAGTTAGTGAGAAGAGAGAACGCTCTGCTTAAGAGAGAGCTTGAGTTGCAGCGAATGCAAAAATCAACCCCCCCGGGAAGCGTCTAAGCCAGTGGCCACTTTTAAGGTTATCTGCAGCTACTTGGCCGAATACGACGGGACAGGTGATGCGGAGTTCTGGAGCACTCAGCTGTTAAATGTTCAAGAAGCCTACAAATTGGATGATAATTTCGTACGCGCAGTTTTTGCTACGAAATTGGCAGGCAGAGCGCAGACGTGGCTGCATGCACGGAGAAATTCTGCCATGGAGTCGATGGATGAGCTCATGCACGGATTTATATTAGCGTTTGGAGTAAAAGGAAGCAAGTTGGAGATGCGCAAAAAATTTTCAGCTCGGCAGTGGCTGCCCGAAGAAGATTTCGCTGAATATTATGATGAGAAGCTATCGTTGTGTACTGGTCTGGACCTGGACGAGGAAGAGTTGATCGAGCAAATAATTGATGGAATTCCAGACAAGCAAATCCGACTTCAGGCCCTGATGCAGCGCTACTCAGGAAGAGAACAGTTGGTGCAGTCACTTCGCGGCATAAAGTTGCCACAGATGCAGACAATGGAGAGGCCGAGATCGGCTGTGGCAGGTAAAGTGTCGGTTCGCTGCTACAATTGTAATAGTCTTGGGCACTATGCGGCTGACTGCACGAAGCCGAGACGCCAACCGGGCACCTGCTACGGTTGCGGCAGTGACAAGCATGCAGTAGCTCAATGTTGGCAGAACAAGAAGTCGGACAATTATGTAAGATATTTTAAGTTTGATTTAAAAAATAATACTGATGAAAAATTTTCAGCAGAATACATCATAGACTCTGGAAGCCCCATCAGTTTGGTGCAGGAATAATACATTCCAGCAGATGCTGAATTAATTGAATTAAATAATGTGAAATATTATGGTCTGAATAAGACAAAAGTTGAAATAAAAGGAAAATTATCTTGTGTAGCTTTAACTTTTTGTGCGGGTTTTCCTTGGCCGTTGTGGTTCATCCCAAATAAAAAAGCATTTTTTTATTTAGATTTTTCTCCTACGCGTTTCGACGTCATTTTACGCCTTCTTCAGGGAGTCTAGATTTATTGATAATAGCAAATAAAAACAATACAAAAACAAACTCTTTTTTTGTCATACATACATAGTTAAAAACACTGTTAATTTGTCGATATAATTGTCATTGGAAAATTATTCTGTTATGTTACAAATACCCAAAATCCTAACAATGTTGAGATCGAGCTGATTGTGGTCAAGAATGAGTCAATGGGATACCCCTGCATTTTAGGAAGAGATTTCCTGTCAAAAACAAATAGTAAAATAATATATGGAAACTTAGATCCAGTGATGAATACGAATAGTTTAACAGAGAAAAGCGACAAACCGAAATCGAAACCGAAACCGAAAATGAAATTGAATTAAAAAGTGAAGAAAATGATGAGAATAACCAGTCAGAAAATTTTGAGAGTCAAATTATGTTTATCGATATTAGCCCAAATCGCTCAGAGCTAGATTTACAAATTGGTGGAAATGTTAGCAGCGAAGTCAAACAAAAGTGTTTAGAGATTTTTGAAAAATTGTATGTGAATATGAAACGCCCCAACGAGCCGAAGGTAAAATACGAGATGAAACTCGTCTTGGAAAATGAAAAGCCATTCTACTGTCCACCGCGAAGATTGTCTTACGAGTATAGTGAAAAGCAAGAAGCTCAGAAAATTTTAGATGAGTTATTAGAGAAGGGTATTATCAGAGTGAGCGAGTCTGAATTCACTTCGCGTATTGTTTTAGTTCGGAAAAGACGGGTGAGATAAGATTATGTATTGATTTCAGGAAGCTAAATAAGAATACAGCAAAACAAAATTATCCCATTCCTTTAATCGACGATTTACTCAAGAGACTACATAACAAAAAATGGTTTACAAAATTAGATCTGAAAAACGCTTATTTTCATGTACGTATGAGAGAGGAAAGCATGAAGTACACGTCATTTATTACTCCGTTCGGACAATTTGAGTTTACAAGATTACCTTTTGGGTTGAAAAATGATCCTCATGTCTTTCAGATGTTCATTAATAAAAATTTTTGCAGATTTAGTGAAACAAGGGAAGGTTATCATATACTTAGATGACATTATGATTGCTACCGATAATGAAGCAGACCATTTAAGTATTTTGGAGGAAGTAATGAGAAAAATTGTGAAAAATAAGTTAGAGTTGAGATTGGATAAATGTGAGATTATGAAAACTAGCATAAAGTATTTGGGGTACAACATAGATGAGGCTGGTATTCCCGCAGATGAGAAAGGATTGGAAGCAATACAAAATTTTCCGATACCAAACAAAGTTCATTCAGTCCAGAGTTTTTTGGGGTTATGCTCATATTTTAGACGTTTCATCAAAGACTTTTCGATAATTGCGAAGCCATTGTACGATTTGACTAAAAAAGACAGAAAATTTAATTTCGGAGAAAATGAATTACAGTCATTTGAAACTGAATCCGCTACTTTATAGACCAGTTCGGAGCAATAAATCTCGAAATAAAAAGCCAAGAGCTGCTGCGTCTATCCAAGTCGGTTTCAAAAATTTAATAATTCAAAATGTGCTTAGCTTAGAGATGGGGTGTGATTATATATAGGGGTGGGTGCGTGCTTATCGATACACGCTGTTAATACTATCGCTAGGAGGTGATCAGTTTGAGCGCCAACATACTCCCGGCCTTGGAAGCTTCTTCCAACCAAATCCTGAGATTAGTCCTCCATAGGAAGGGGACATAGTTTGTGTACATTCCTCTTGAACAGGCCCGTTTTCGTTTTGACCGTAACGACGCGGACTGCGCCGTCAGCACCTGGGTGAATCTCTTCAACGCGACCCAAAATCCACTGGCCAGGGGGTGTGTTGTCCTCCACTATAAGGACTAGGGTTCCTCGTTGAATGTTGATGCATGTTGAAGTCCACTTGTGGCGTTCCTGAAGCAGGGTCAAATATTCTTGCGACCAACGATGCCAGAAGAGGTGGAGAACAGCAACAATCCTCTTCCATCTATTCGTCATTGACAACTTCAGAATAGAGTCGTCACATGGCTCCGCCATCGCATTCATCGGACGCCCAATTAAAAAATGTCCAGGAGTCGAGGCCTCGAGGTCCTTTGGGTCTGAAGATAAAGGGTAGAGCGGTCTGGAGTTCATTATCGCTTCAGCTTGCGAGATGGCCGTTACGAGCTCCTCATAATTGAGAGCTGAACTGTTGAAACTTCGGATCAGTAGCTGCTTCGCTTCCTTAACAGCACTCTCCCAAAGCCCCCCAAAATGGGGCGAACGAGGAGGTATAAAATGGAAGCGAACTCCAGAGTCACTGCATTGGCTCACAATCTGCCGCTTCTTTGTGTCATCCCACATGAGGTTAGCAAGCGCCTTTAGCTCCCGAGATGCTCCTACAAAGTTTGTAGCGTTGTCGCAAAACAAATCTGCGCTTCTCCCACGACGAGCAAAAAATCGTTTTAGTGCCGCTAGGAAGGCATTCGTGCTGAGGTCCAAAACAAGCTCAAGGTGGCAGGCCTTTGTCAGGAAACACACAAAGACGCATAAGTACACCTTTGTGGGTCGGCGTCCTCTTTGATTGAAGTGCATCCATAGCGGGCCGGCAAAGTCCAATCCAGCTCGCTCGAACGGGTGAACGCCTTTGTGGACTCTGCTCGCTGGCAGTGAGCCCATGATTTGGTTGGCCAAAACTGGCCGCTGCCGGAAACAGGCGATGCAACTCCGAACAGTCTTGCGGGCTAATTTTCTTGCATTAGTGACCCAATACTTTTGTCGCACAAAAGCGCATACTGCTTGCGCTCCGGCATGCATGTTAGTTCGATGTGTATACTCAAATAGAGAACTTACAGCAATGTGGCTATTTGGCAATAAAATTGGATGTTTGGTGTCATATGGTACATTGGCTTGAGATAGTCTACCACCTACCCGGATGACTTCAATTCCGTCAATTACATCCAGGAATGGGTTAAGTCCTTGTATCTTTGCTGATTTAACAAGCTTACATTCTCGTAACTTGACGATTTCATCCTGGAATCTCAAGTTTTGCATATTAAATACGATATAGTTTAGGCCACCACTAACCTCGGCCGCTGATAGGCCCTTGGTTCTACCTAAATCAACCTTTTCTGCAATATGACGCCAACGATAAATGTAGCCAAAAACCCGATTCAGTTTGCGAAAGTCCCTTGCATATTTACAATTTCCTACAATATCGTCAACTTCAGTTTGAGAACTAGCCAACAATGAAAATTTAGAATTGCGTTGTTCTGGAAGTTCTTCGGGCTTGTCGCATTTTACTTCAGGCCACTGATCGACTGAAAGTTGCAAAAATGGAGGACCATGCCACCACAAGGACGAGTTTTTTAATTCAATAGTGTGCAGACCACGTTTTGACTCTACCTTGTACTAATCTTGTACGTTTGTTATTTCTTGAATCAACGCGACTCTGTTTGCTACAAAAGTGACCCACCGACTAGCTTGGGCGGCGATCCAGTTCAGTACAATAGAAGAGTCTGTAAAGTATTTAGTGTCCGAAACAGTTATAGGAATGCAAGCCTTGACTTTTGCCATGACTTGGGCCAAAAGTTTTGCTTCTTCCAGTTCTAGACGTGGTAAAGATGTGACCCTTACAGGCGACACCTTGGATTTTGCAGTCACCAAGTTGACTGTTAGTAGTAGTAGAAGTAGTAGTAGTTTTTATTTTTGTAATGAAAATAAATTAAAATTATATGAACAATGGTAGGATGCACAAAATAAAAAATTAGAACTAAATCCATTAAGTTATGGCGACTTGGTTTAAAAAACCGTCTGTCGCGCACCTCCTCGCACCCTCCACACGAAGCCTAATACACCTGGCTGCCCGGGTCGTCCCCAGATACCAGATCGTTCAGCCATGCGTTTTGGGTTTGAGTTGAGTGCTAACATGAATTTCATCATATATAAAGAATTTACAGTATAAAAATAATTTAATTTTTAAAATAATCCATTTAAGATTCTATTTCTATGAATTACATAACTCTGTAGCTTATTCCAGTCCGCGCCGTTGAGGATGTCAACTATTTCGTGCGGTCGTAAGGTACATTTTCCAAAATTGAAAGCCAGAGTTCTCGTAGAATGGGGCAAGTTCCCATGAAATGAATGACATTTTCAAGCTCACTCAAGTTGCACAGAGGGCAGTTTGTTTCACCCTTGTTACATTTGGTATGAAATTCAATTTCAATATTTCACCTCTGGCCATAAAAATGTTTCGTATTCCTTCAATGGAAACCTCATCAGAGAAATAGTTATTCTCACCCAGATCGTAATGGAGCTGCCTATAGATCAGTCGCTCTGAGCTTCTCTGGGATTCTTCGACAAATTGGATCCTATATGCTGCCTGCATTTTAATGGTGATGTTTCTAGCCCAAGTTTTCCAAGACGCGGTATCTTCCGAATTCAGTCGCACTCCGTACTCCGCGGCTAAATTGTCCCACTCTCTGAAGCATTGCAGACGATCTTTTAACAAATATTCTGCTAAGATCCTAGGTACCCTTCTTTCCTCCATATTTATGACTTTTGCATGTAGTCGAAATGCAGATTGACTGTATAGAGATGCAGAGGCGATAGTCCCGTCTCCAGATATAACATTCTGTTCGGCGTGTACTGTGGCAGACGAAATATTTTCTTAAGAAAGTACCTTTGAAGACTCACTACCTCATCGTATCGCCGTATCCCCCATACTTGTGCACCATAACACATTATTGCTCTCACTGCGGCATTAAACAATTTGTATTTTGTGCTAGTTGGAACGTCCTTTTTGCCTAGTATCGATTTCCAAGTACTATTAATAGCTACTTTGGAGTCTTTTAGCTTTTCTCCCAGGTGAAAGTTAAATTGAGCATTGTGATGAATCCAGACTCCTAAATATTTGTACGACTTCACAACCTCCAAGTCAGTCTCACCCAGTTTCCATTTTTCAGCAGATGCGAGCCTTCTCCAATATTTTTTAAAAATTAGCACCTTTGACTTTTCGCAATTAATCGTTAGACCCCAAACATTGCAGTACTCTTGTAGAACGTTGATAGTGTCTTGCATAGCTTTTGGTGATTCGGCAAAAGCCACTACATCGTCTGCGTATAACAATGTTTTAATCTCCAGACCGCTTATTGTGATTCCTTTTGGAAGAAATTCCACTAAATCATTTAAAAATATTGAAAAAAGGATAGGGCTCATTAGGCATCCTTGCTTAACTCCAGACTCAGTAGGAAACCACTCAGAAAGCCTTGCACCGTCCCACACTGCTGCTTCATTGTTTTCATACATACTTTGCAAGGTTTTTATAAATTTTGTGGAAATTCCGATATTGCTCAGCTTATACATTAGAGTCCTTCTATCAAGTGAGTCAAAGGCAGCCTTAAAATCCACGAAGAGGCATACAGTTTTTTGTTGTTGTCCAGGTAGGTTCGCGCAATGGTATTTAGACAGAAAACATTATCTACAGTGGAATAACCTTTTCGAAATCCAGACTGAAACTCTGCTAAAACATCGACTGTATTAAGCCATCTACCTAGACGTTCGAGAAGGACTGCAGAGAATACTTTAGCTATTGCGTTCTGGAAGGTAATTCCCCTGTAGTTACTGGATACTTCTGGATCGCCATTCTTGAAAATTGGGAAAATTATGGCTTTCTGGAAACTATTTGGGGCTTTCCCGGTTTGCAGTATATTGTTGTACGCTTCTGCTAGTCTTTGTAGGAATGAAGGTGACGAAATTTTATAAATTCAGCCGGTACGCGATCAGGTCCAGGTGCTTTATTATCTTTTAAATTAGCGACAATACCAGAAATTTCTTGTGCTGTTATTATTCCATCTAGTGCTTCATTTACTATGCTTGGTAGGGCATATTGCAAGGGCTGCTTCGAGCTAAATTTAAGTAGGCTGCCAAAATAGTTGGCCAACTGCGCGGCGGCCACTCCTATGCCTTTTACGAAAGATATTCCATTTAACCTTCTAATGGTGCTCCAGTACGTCTTGCTGTCACGTATATCTTCTAGAGATGCGGCTTTGCATAGAACAGTTTTTTTGATTCTTGACAAATGAATTTGTACGTATTGTTTGCTTGCTGATACTGACTCATGGCTTCTTCCGAGTTTCCTCTCTTGGCGATTCTAAGCAATTTAAACGATGTATCCCTCGCCAGTTTGCATCTGTTGTTGTACCACTCCTGCTTATAGGGAGTTCCTACACTTCTCATTTGGGTTATTGCTGAATTTGCGATACAGCTTGTGAGGTGGTTTATTTCATCAATATTGGAGTCCTCTTGGTTCCATGTTGCGGAGCAAATCATGTTGTCTAAGTTTCTCCTGTACGCCTTTGCATGTCTGTGAGTCCATTTTAACTTCGGCAGTAGGCTTAAGTGTTCAGTAAAAGTTGGTTGGCCGATGCATAGGGACGCTTCCAAGGGCATATGATCCGAGAATATCATTTCCTTTATTTTTAAATCTTCAACCATCTCCAACCACGAGCCTCTTACCAATCAAAAATCTATTGTTGATCGTACAGTGCCTCGCATAAATGTATGATCTCCAATGGCATCGCTAGTAGATCGTCCATTAACCAAAGTGAAGCCAAAATTTTCTGCCAGATCAAAAAACCTGCGTCCATTAGAGTCTAAAACCTTATCTCTCGTTTCTCTTTTTTCCAGTAGCTTGGTTTGTACGACCTGCGGATTAAATCCACATATTTGCGTTTCTCCGATCCTCGCATTGCAGTCACCAATAACACGGTGTGACAGTCAAAAAACTTCTGGGATGCGACTTAGTGTAGGTTGTAGATATAGTTAATTGTAGCATTGTGGCATACCACAAATTTTTCGTGCACATCAAAATTTGGAATAACGGTTAAAAGTCCGTCTTTTCGAGGTTGATATAGTTAAAAAATCATATTTCTTAAAGTAGGCGTCCTATAATAGTTTGCAATGCGTCTTTGGAAAGAGAAATGTAACACCTTTACAACGGTGTACTAAATTGCAAACTCGGAAAAAAATATGGAGGGAGCTACATGAAAAACAAATAGAATTTTTCAGCTTTATGCGACTTCACCGTACTTTAAATGAAAATGAATAGGTCAAATTTATATAAAACTATTTAATTTTGGTATGCAGTTTCAAAAAACATTTAATTTTGCGTCTTCTGCAACTTAGTTTATTAAAATCGAGTAATATTTGGTTGAGTTATTTAAGTTTTTAGGAAAAAAAACCTTAAAAAGCCTAATTAAAACAAGTAGGAAAGTTGGGGAAGCCCGACTAACATACACTCTTTACTTACAAAAGTGTATGCTCAGTGTAAATTAAGATGCTGCAGTAGCTGCTGAAAGCAATGCTGCTACTGCGCTGCAGCAGAGAAGTTTCTTTCGCTTATATCTTGACTATCGTTCATCCGATCTTTACCAATCCTTTGGTGGACCGATAAAGAATCCCGATTACTAAATATGTCCAAAAAGTACGAACCTTCTATCTATAAAACTGCCGAAGATATGACGTTTTTTCTTAATTTCGGGGGCGGGAGGGGGCGTGGCAATAGTTGAAAGTAAGCTTGATCTGCCTGTAAGCATATAAAGCTTATGTTCCATACATGTTAAACCTCTATCTCATACCATCTCTGAGATCTATTTATTAATATAGACAGACGGACTGACAGACTGACGGACAGACGGACATGGCTATACAATACATATTCTAAAAAAAATTATTCAATAATTTACTCTAAAAACTCAACAATTTTTAGGTCGACAATGCTATTAGGGCGCGACTCATCACCATATTGCGAAAATTTCGTTATCCGAAAAACTTTAATAACTTTGCTAATTATTGACCGATTTTAAAAAATAGGCATACGTTCTAACCGTGAAGATGTGTTGTTCTTAAACAATAAATCAAATATTGGGGGTTTCTAACCAAATAGTGTTCAAAAAAGTCACCAAAGACAAAAAATGGGAAAAAAAACCAATCAAAAATGGTTTACGTAGCAAATACTCCAAGATAAGAAATGAATCCTGATCAGTCATATATGGTATCTTTAAGACCTAAATTTCCCCGAAAAATCATTTGATATTTGACAAACTTATGGGCGTATAAGTGAGTGTTTGTGCGAAAAAAGGCTTTTTTACCGTTATTCAAAATTTCGATGTGCACTAAAAAATTCTAGTATGCCACAAAAATCTACTGAACCATATCTACAACCTACGCTACGACTTATCCCAGAAGTTTTGTTTTGATTTTTTTTTGTCACACCGTGTAATCATTAAGTTATCCTTGCACTCCTCATTATTTAGTATGTCATACAATTTGGATATGTCTGCATCCCACCTATTACAGTTGAGGTAAACGGGAAGCACAAAGTGGTCCGTCGCGCCTGCGCTGATCTTGAAAAGAGTGGCATCTTCAATTTCAATAAATCGGACAGTATTATTTTCCATCAAATTCCTGCTTATTCCATAAAGCATACCACCGCTTGCTCTTCCTTTTCTGTGAATTCTACTTGCTGGTATCCGTTTAAGTACATAGTTTTTAAGTTTTGACTGACGTGGACCGACTCTGACTCCAGAAACGTTTCAGACAGCGCAAACATTTGAAATGACGCTATATAGCTCACGAACTCGTTGAAGATAAGTTTGTTTTTAAGGCCTGCTACGTTATATGACAAAATACTAATTCGTTCTATTTTAGGATGATTAGCGGTTGCTGGGTAAGAGTTATCTAGCTGAACAGAATCAATTAAATCTGAGTTATTTTGCGAATCATTTGATGAGGACTTATATTCTAAATGGTTAAAACTATAACTTGCTTTATTCCTTGCATGACGAAATTTAATTAGTTTTTTGTTGCCAATCTTTCGATTAGGGCCTCAAAAGTTATCTCAGCAACATTAAGATCTTGACCATATATTTCTTGTAATTTTGCCCGTGCGTCTTTTCCTTGGCACATGAGTGTCTTGTTGTTGCTGAACGCCATCCAGATCCCATCGATGTTGATGCTGTCATTGTGCACATAAGCTTTCCGAGTGTTGTTGATTGAGGTAAGGTGTTTTTTCATCATTAATAATGCTGCTTTATTGTGTTGTCTTTCTATGGTTAAGTCTCGCTCCACAAATATATTTGTTCCCTTTAACCTAGGTGCATTTTTGCAGATTTGTAAAGCCAGATCTTACGTTTCGCATTCCACAACTACTCCCATTTTACCACCTCTCTCGTACATCTTCCTGGTTCCATTGACTTTGGCATTATTCATGTGCAGTTTCTCTCTTAAAAGGGTTACGACGGCATTTTTGTGATTGCTGTCCAAGTTCATACCCTTTATAAGAACGTTTTTCCTTTTTTGCTGTTCAACTAGGTTATCAATAATCGCTTTATCCTTTTCTCTATCTGCCTTTAGGTTTGCCACTTCTTGCTTAAGAAGCTCATTTTCGCTAGCCAACTCCTTTATTTGTTGAGATAAGTTTCCTAGTTCTTCCTTTACGTCCTTCCTTATCTCATCTACATCCGCCTTCGTTGCCACATTTTTAAGTACAGCCATCAGATCGGACATCGTTGGTTCTTCCTGTGTACTTCCAGTACTGACGTCCAGTCGGCCTCTCTTTACGGTTTGTGACTCAGAAGGTGTGCCTGCATTGAGATACGACCCATTTGGCGGTGTGCGCATTAGACCTCCTTTTCCTGCCATATTCCAAATTCTGGCTTAAAAGTTTTTTGTTTATTTACGTGGTCTACTTTAAGGCTGTTTCTCAATGGTAACAAGCGCAGCTTGGGAGAGCTTTTGCGAAGTTCTTGAAGCTTTTACTGGAACTTTTTCGGGGGTCAAAGTCCAATCTGACAGCTGGCCAGAGGAGTCTCAAGTTTTTCGATTTTCTGCTTGTTTATTGTTGTTCCGCTTACCCAGATGGAAAATATTGATCAGGTGTTTTGAGGGTTCAATCAGCCGTCCTCCATCAGTCTCCGACGCAGAAAAGAATCCCAAGTTCGACTGTCAACAGCTGGCCTCTATTGCGCTTAAGGAAATCGCTTATTTTAATTTAATATGTGGGATGACTCTCTATGCACTTGCACTCTTAGCAGGGTGGCACACAAATTCAAATTGACTGTTATATTTCCTTTTTTATCTATCACTCGAGCATAAATTGCTGCACCATAGGCACGACAAGATGCGTCTAAGAACCCGTACAGCTCGATTCTTTCCACCACGTTATCGCACGGCACTACGGCTCGGGGCAAAGAACATTCATGTAGAAGGCTTAAGTCATTTCTGTACTTTTGCCACTGTAAAGCATAAGTGGAAGGTAATTCGTCGTCCCATTCTTGCTTGAGTAACCACAACTCTTGCATAAAGATTTTGCCAAGAACTAAGATCGGACTCAAGAATCCCAGGGGGTCAAATAATTGCGCTAGTTCTGACAGAACAACGCGTTTGGTTATACTGATTGAGCTCTTTTCCTTAGAGAACTGAGAACTGAAATTTATCAGTAATTACTTCCCAATGGATTCCAAGGGTTTTTGCGTTATCTGCAGTCTTGAGCTCCAAAAGATCCGCGCAATTTGCACTATCTGCAGTTGGCGTGCAGCTTGTCCGCCACCGCCAAACTTCGGACACGTTTTCAAGATATGTGTTCCGGAACAGCTGTAGCACAACTTCGATGCAGTATTTACCACTGCAGCTGCCAAACTTGCTCTTTTGTCACTTTTACCATTGTTTCGATTGGTAATGGACTTTCGATCCTCTCGCCCAGCTAAATTAAGACCTCTATTGCAAATGAATTGCGAAAGCAACTCCCATGAAGGCAACTCGGAACAATCGTATTCGCTTTCCCATTTTTCTAGTGAATCATCATCCAATTTGCTTCTAATCAGATGGAAAACAAGTGCCTCCAGAATCTCTTTCTCACTACTTAAAGAACGAAGTGTTGATAAATGCGAATTTACAGAGTCCACTAAGTTCCTCAATGAATCTCCATCAGCCTGCTTCTGGCGACGAATATTAAACAGCTCGCATACATGTGACTGTATAATAATTGCCTTATTTTCGAAGCGAACCTTGAGTAATTTCAGCGCCTTCCTAAAGTTGGAAGTAGATAGTTCTAAACAGTCAATGGCTCTCAACGGAATTGCACTTAGACAAGATTTCAAATGAATAAATTTTGACAGTTCATCAATGCTTTCATCTTCCTCAATCAAGGTGTTGAATGCGTTATACCAGCTAGTCCTCTCAGTCATCTTTCCCGAAAACTCAGGTAGTTTTAGCACTGGTAGTTTCGAGCTGCGAGAGCCCAACTCGGAAGCCGGAATTTTTGTGGATTTATCTGAACCTCCCACTACATGATGGCCCCTTTGAGTCAAGTGGCTCAAAATCTTCGCCTTAATTTCTTCTTTTGCAATCGTCAAGGTGAACGGATGTGCCCCCAAGTGCTCCTGTTAAACAATCTGTCAACGGCGACAAAAACCAATACAAGTGCAACAAAACAAAAGCGAAAGGACGCAGATATATATTTTTTATGTATCAACAAGTTTTAGTGCAAAAAAAAACAATAAACAAACAGGCGAAAATCGCTTAATATGAGCGGGCCTAGCCCTCGCTCATTAACCCCTCTCCCAAACAAAACAAACAATCGAAGTGCATACTTCTCATTCTCTTATGAGTCAAAACACACTAACAACAATCTAAGACCTCATGAAGAAATGATGCCGAGATCTGCCTCTCCAACTTTGCCCAGTGCAAGTTGCTCAGCTCCATGGAGCGCTCAGTGCGCCTCTCCCGTAACTCCGCTCTCAACAACAACAACCACTACTACAGCCCAAGCTTCACCGTTTCTGCTCTCCACACTCCCGCCTACAATTATGCCAACATCAACGGTTACAACAACAACATCAACAATTACAGCGACGACGGCAACAGTTAGCTCTCTCCGCTCCTCTCTCACCACACCAGCTTCAACATATGCAACTGCACAAACTGCTACAAACACACATACGCAAGTACAAAATCAAACAATACTAATGCAAAAATGTCAACTCAGCACGACCTCCCGCAAAATCATACACAACGAAATGCAACACCCACTACCCGCTCGTATGTGCAGACTGGCATCGATCGGTATGTACAAATAAACAAACGCAAATTAAGCCCGCAAAACAAAAACAGCGGCAACATTTCAAAGATAAACAAAACAAGCGATACACCTGTGGACAAAGATCCCCTCACTGGGAATAGGTTCCAAATTCTTGGCCAACAGTCTGATGCTGAGTGTGAAGAAAAGACTCCGAATGCCCCTAAACCAAAGCCTCCACCCATTTATATAAGGGATAGCAACTGTGCGGCCCTAGTCACAAAGCTTGTATCGCTAATAGGCAACAACAACTTTTATGTAACATCCGTCAACAAAGGCAATATCTGCGAAACAAAGCTCCAAGTCAACACCGAAGAAAATTATCAAGCAGTCGAAAAATGCCTAAGAGCTGAAAAAAAAGCTACTACACCTACCAACTAAAAAGTAGCAAGGGTCTACAAGTAGTAATCAAGGGCATTGAATCAAGTGTACCTGCAACGGAAGTCGCTTCTGCCTTGGAGGAAAAGGGATTCAAGGTCAAGTCCGTTATTAACTTAATAAACAGGGACAAAAAACCACAGCCACTATTCAAAATTGAACTAAGCCCGGAAGACACAGCTCCAAAAATAATGAAGTGCACCCAATCTACAAACTACCTTTCTTATTGCACCGCAGAATAACCGTAGAGGAGCCGCACAAACGCACAAATCCAGTGCAATGTACCAATTGCCAAGAATTTGGGCACACAAAAAGCCTACTGCACCCTGCGATCAGTTTGTGTAGCATGCGGAGAGCTGCACAACACTGCCTCATGCCCTGCTAACAAGGAGGATCCATCTGTCAAAAAATGCAGTAACTGTGGAGGTAACCACACTGCAAACTACAGAGGTTGCCCAGTCTACAAAGATCTGAAGAGCAGGATTAATACGCGCACAGAATTTGCCCGATCCAATGGAAACCTTAATCAGTTCACACCCTCGCAATCGACCCCTGGAGTCTTCATCACCAAAGCTACGAGATCGACCTTTGCCCCAACGACTACAACCCAAGGTGTTTCTTTCGCAAGCGCCTTGAAAATAGGAAATGATAGACCAGCACCCATATCTACGGTTTCGCATGAAATTCGAAGTGAGCCGACACTGCCAACAAAACAAGCGGAACAACCATCCAACTATAGTAGCTTAGAAACTATGTTTCTATCATTACAGCAGACGCTGAAGGATTTTATGGTATATATGCAAAGCGCAATGCAAGAACAAATGAGAACACAAGGAATTCTCATTCAAATGCTCACTTCGCAACAATCCAAATAATGGCTCTTCTACGAGTTTCACTCTGGAATGCAAATGGCATTCCCCGCCACAAAGTGGAGTTATCAAAATTTCTCCAGGACAATGAAATCGACATAATGCTTCTTGCAGAAACTCACTTGACGGACCGATACAATTTTCAATTACCTGGGTATGCATTTTACGGCACAAATCACCCAGATGGTAAAGCCCATGGTGGCACTGGCATCCTCGTCAGAAGCCGCATCAAGCATTACCCACTATCAGGATTTTCGGAAAACTACCTACAAGCCACATCGATATGTGTAGAGTCTAAACGAGGCAATATCACTCTGTCCGCGGTTTACTGTCCCCCACGTTTCGCAATATCAGAAAATCAATTCCTAGATTTCTTTAATACACTTGGTCAACGCTTCTTGGCTGCGGGTGACTATAATTCGAAACATCCCCACTGGGGCTCCAGACTGACCAATCCCAAAGGGAAGCAACTCTACAGCGTACTCACGCGCGCATCAAACAAACTCGACTATGTATCTCCGGGTAGGCCTACATACTGGCCGGCAGATCCAAAGAAATTACCCGATCTTATAGACTTTGCTATAACAAGAAAAGTTCCACAAAACTTGGTAACTGCAGAAGCCCTTGCTGACTTGTCGTCAGACCATTCTCCAATAATATTCACCCTTCTGGAGTGCCCTCATGTTAGAGAATATCCTCGGAGACTGACATCACACAAGACAAACTGGCTCAAATACAAAAAATATATCAACAGTCACATCGAGCTGAGCCCAACCATAAACAGCGAAGAAGACATCGACAATACTGTTCAAGCCCTCACCTCTATCATCACTGCCGCTGCTCATCACTCAAACCCCCAAACGACAACAACAGCACCTCAGCAAGATCGTAGATTGACAAACAGTTACATTGACCGGCTGGTCACAGAAAAGCGGCGAGCAAGAAGAGAATGGCAAAGCTTTAGATCGCCTGCCGCAAAAAATCGTCTGAGACTTGCAGAACGCGTACTTCGCAAAGCACTCGAAGCCGAAGAGCAGCTAGCACATAGCCGTTATATCGAAAAATTTTCGCCTACAAGCACCAAATTTCCCCTCTGGAGGGCACGCGCCAGCATAAAGCCACCTGCAAAGGTAGACACTCCTCTAAGAGATCAGACAGGAAGATGGGCCCGCAGCGACGAAGAAAAGGCAACTGTCTTTGCACTTCACCTTAGAAATGTTTTCCAGCCAAATCCTCCAACCAATGGCTATGAACTTCCATTGGTTCCGACCGCCGCACAAACTGACCCAATCAAAGTTCATTCGCTAAAAATAAAGAACGCCATCGGAGAGCTAAGTCCCAGAAAAGCTCCTGGACATGACCTTATTACACCCAAAATGATTATGGAACTTCCAAGTCCCGCCATCACAAATATCTCAAGACTTTTCAATGCTGTTCTGCGATGTGGATACTTTCCAACTCAGTGGAGGAGGTCCACAATCATAATGATTCAGAAACCAGGAAAAGATAAAACACAAGCGTCATCATACAGACCCATTAGTCTGCTACCTTGCCTGTCAAAACTATTTGAGAAGATCCTACTCAGTAAAATTGATGCCCATACACAAAATATCATTTCCTCACACCAATTTGGGTTTAGAGCAAAGCACGGGACTATTGAGCAAGTCAACCGTTTAACTTCAGACATTCGGACTGCGTTTGAGCACCACGAATACTGCTCTGCAATTTTCTTAGATGTTGCCCAAGCATTTGACCGCGTTTGGTTGGATGGTCTTATATTCAAGATAAGGACAATGCTTCCCCCAAATACTCACAAAGTCCTAGAAAGTTACGTCAGTAACAGAGTATTTACAGTTCGTCAAAATGAGTACACAACGGAAGAGTTCACTATAGGAGCCGGAGTGCCGCAGGGTAGCGTACTCGGTCCTCTCCTATATGTAATGTACACTGCCGACATACCAACAGACCCTCGACTTACAATAAGTACTTTTGCGGATGATACGGCAATATTAAGCAGATCACGATGTCCAATTAACGCAACAAGTCTCCTGGCAAGCCACCTAGCTAATGTGGAAGAGTGGCTGGCCAACTGGCGCATAAAAACCAACGAGCAAAAGTGTAGGCATGTGACGTTCACACTCAACAGAAGCACCTGTCCCCAGCTATCCTTAAATGCAACAATCAAACGATGTTGTATACCTAGGTGTGCACCTCGATAGAAGGCTCACATGGCGCAAACACATAGAGTCGAAAAAGCTTCAAATCAAGTTAAAGGCCAACAGCCTTCACTGGCTAATCAACTCCCGTTCCCCTCTTAAACTGGAATATAAAGTCCTACTGTAAAAAAGCATCATAAAGCCTGTCTGGACGTATGGCTCGCAGTTATGGGGAAATGCCTGTGCGAGCAGTGTGGACATCCTCCAAAGATCACAGTCAAGAATTCTCAGAACCATCACTGGAGCGTCATGGTACATTCGCAATGAGTGTATCCACAACGATCTCAGCATCCCATTGGTCGAAACTGAAATAGAGCAATTTAAGCAAAAATATTCTGAGAAGCTTCTTACCCACCCAAATCAACTTGCAAAATCTCTTTCCATGCTAGCAACGCATTCTCGTCTCAGGAGAAATGACCTACCAACCCAGCGACTGACTTGAAGGGCCGCAGAACACAAACTATCTCCAACAGGGGATGGTTTATAAAATAGTTTCTAGATTAAGATCTGAAAAATTATTGTTAGTCTCATTACATGTCCTCAATGGCTTGACGAGTTTCAAATTCGCTGGCGTCTTCACTACCTTGTTCAATTTGATTTTGTATCTGACTCAATTGCACAAAGGTTGACTCAACTAGATTTAAGCGCGTCTCTAATTCAGCGGCAGTCATGGAATGGCAATTGTTCATTATATATGCTTTATTCCGGTTGAGCGAATTCATTAAACTTTCGCGAGTAGAATTTAATTCAGATTCCTTATTATTTATTTTTGGACCCATTTTGTTTTAATTGTGAGAAAACAAGCTTTATAAATTTATGCAAATTACGAAGGATTATAAAAACCTTTTGCCTATTCTCAATATTTTCTTTGGCTGCGAATTATAATTACGCAATTATTTGGTTACACCAAAATATTTCTGTTGCACTGTACCAAAGACACGTGCTTGAAAACCAATCTTTAAATCAGTCACAAAAATTAGACTGCATATGTATGTATGTGTACCACTATACATCAACCGCAAACGCTTTTCGTTAGCAACAGCAGCAGTAGTTGAGCGCAGCAGCAGAACACACTTTGAAAACAACCGCTATATTCGGCTTGTCTTCTTATTCGTCAAAGAAGAATAACAATTTACTGTTCCTTTGCTGATGCGTTCAGCATGCGTTTACTCAAGTTTGTTTGAAGATTGATCGGTATGCAGCCGTCTGCATTTACCTACTTAGCGATATCTCAAACCACTGTACCAACACTAACACTTATACACAAATGTGTACCGTAATTTTCACTTTTAATTATGATTTAATTTGAGCCTTTAATTAATCAACCACATCGAACTTGTAACTTACATGCCTTGCAAAAAGTACCAAGATCACCAATCAGTAAATTACCTACAGTCCAGTTTAGAGCTGCTGCTTCTGCTGCCGCCAAGTGAGGCACCCAGTTCAGCCTCCAGGTTGATAATTAGCTCCAAATTAAATAGCTCCAACAATGAGCTACAATCGGGTGTGAACTTTCTCCAAGAAGTCCCTGCTCCCTGAATCCGCTACTTTATAGACCAGTTTGGAGCAATAAATCTCGAAATAAAAAGCCAAGAGCTGCTGCGTCTATCCAAGTCGGTTTCAAAAATTTAATAATTAAAAATGTGCTTAGCTTAGAGATGGGGTGTGATTATATATAGGGGTGGGTGCGTGCTTATCGATACACGCTGTTTATACTATCGCTAGGAGGTGATCAGTTTGAGCGCCAACAGAAACATTAACACGAAAACTTTTAGAGTCACCTGTCTTAGCCTTATTTGATTCGTCAGCTGAGACAGAATTGCATTGCGATGCTAGTGCGTTAGGCTTCGGAGCAGTCTTAGTTCAAAAGAAGGAAGACAAAAAGTGGCATCCAGTGTTTTATTTCTCAAAAAGAACTACAGAAGCAGAAGCGAAATTTCATAGCTATGAATTGGAGACACTAGCGATAATTTATGCGTTGAGACGATTTCGAGTATATTTACATGGCAGACAATTTAAAACCGTTACGGATTGCAATTCCTTGACAATGATATTGAACAAGCAGGAATTAAACCCAAGAATTGCTCGATGGGCCCTCGAAATGCAAGATTTTGATTATGTAGTAGAACATAGGGCAGGAAAGCGCATGCAGCATGTTGATGCGTTAAGTAGAAGTTTGAGTATTATGGTAATCGAGACGAACACACTTGAGGAAAATTTAGTGATATGCCAAAATAAGGATCCAAAAATAATATTCTTGAAAAAAGAATTACAGGACAAAGAGCACAAATTTTATGAAATGAGGAATGGAGTCCTTTTTAAGAAGTTGGAGAATAAAAAGTTACTGTTTTATGTTCCTGCGGCAATGGAATCACTCGTGT
Source organism: Lordiphosa collinella (assembly GCA_018904265.1). Taxonomy (NCBI): domain Eukaryota; kingdom Metazoa; phylum Arthropoda; class Insecta; order Diptera; family Drosophilidae; genus Lordiphosa; species Lordiphosa collinella. Next base: position 235,183 of record JAEIFV010000228.1, read on the forward strand.
TGTATAAATACCACGACGAAATGGGCCATGTGGGCATCAACAAAGTTATAGAATTGATAGGTAAAAGTTATTGGTTCCCAAATATTAGGGCAAAAGTAGAAGGGCATATTAGGAATTGTTTGAAATGTATAGCCTTTTCGAAAAAAGTGGGAAACTAGAAGGATACCTCCACAATATTTCGAAATCAGACAAACCTTTTGAAATGATCCATATAGATCATTACGGGCCAATAGATAAAACTACAGCCAAAAAACATTTACTGGTAGTGATAGATGCAGTAACAAAATTTGTGAAATTATACCCCGTCAAAACTACAGCTACAAAAAAAGTCATGGTGGCGTTACAGGAGTTTTTTCGCTATTATAGCAGACCAAAATATATAGTCTCGGACAGAGGATCTAGCTTTACTTCGAATGATTTTAAACAATTTACCGAGGACAATAACGTCCAACACATAAAAATAGCTACCGGCTCACCACAAGCAAATGGTCAGGTCGAGAGGGTGAATCGAAATTTAGGCCCGATGATAGCAAAACTTACCGATGCCGATAATAACTTAAGATGGGATAAAGTCATAGAGTCAGTTGAATTTACTCTTAATAATACAAAGCAAAGAATGATCAACGAACACCCGAGCGTTATGTTATTTGGAGTAAACCAAAAAGGGAAAATTGTAGACAATATTAGAGAAAACTATGAAATTCAGGATGAATGCCGTGATTTGCAAGAAATTAAAGAGAATGCACAGAAGAATCAAACAAGAGCGCAGGAGTATAACGAGAAGTATGTTAATTCAAAAAGAAAGAAAACGGTAAAGTACAAAAGTGGAGATTATGTGGTAATAAAAAATTTCGATAGCATTTTAGGAGCTGCACGAAAATTGATTCCGAAATACAAAGGACCATTCCGAATTACGAAAGTTTTAGAAAACGACAGGTACGTCTTAGAAGACGTAGAGGGTTTTCAACAGATACAAGTCCCTTACAAAGGTATCTGGGCCTCACAAAATATTAAATTTTGGTTTCAGGGCAAGAGTCTTTATAATGAAGCAAACAGCGAAAACGAAGACAATTTTAAGGATTTAGGAACAGAAGAAACAGAAGAAAGTCAAGACTTTGATTTGTTACAAAAAGATACAGTTTTAGATGAAAACGTAAAATTTACAGTTAGGGATGAAGATGTAAACGATACTGATATAAACAAAAAATATAAACGATACAGATGAAGATGAAACAGGAAGCAATGCTGATTTAGATGAAAATTCCAGGAAGCATACATATAACTTAAGAAGCTTGAAGAAAGAAAAACATAAAGTCGAAAGTATCAGGTGATCCTTGTTGTCAGGACGACCGAGTTGTAGTATGTAATGAGTATGTAAGTAGTTCATAAGTAGTTACTAAGGCATACAATTTGCAATATGTTATCCTAACTAGCTGGCAACGCCACGCGCCTGTGATTGTAAATGTAAACTTAAGCATGTATGTGTAAGCGGACGAGCCAAGCTCAACGCAATTGGGAGTCAGTTCTATGCTGGCTGGCCAAACGACAGCATATTAATAAATGTACAGACAGCCTACAAGGTATATTGACAAGGCTACTGATTAACATAAAATAGCCTTGATTTATCAATATAATTTGTGGTCTGATCTGGTTCCAACAGCGGCGGATGTACCAGCTATTCCAAGATCCGCAAATAATATTGTGCTAACTACTATAAAGATGTGGATGTAATGGTTATGGGATAAAGGAAGGACGGGTATTTTGGGAAGCACAGGTAGACAATTTAATTGTCTCTGCGGGAGCCCCGCATGTTGGGCGCCGTTTAGTATGGGCCTGTGTTTATTGCTTCTGTAGCTACGCAGGCATCACATGACTAAAGTTTGAAAGAGCTAAAGGTAACTTTAATGAAGAGATAACCACATGAGAGAAGCTGATGTACTAGTGCTAAGGACCAGATCTAGTGTCCTTTAGTCTTTACCCACCCTACCTGTAAAAGCCTTTAAGTGGTGGCTTCTACCCTTATACCAAGAAGCGGCGATCTGATCATTGGTGCCCCAAAGTAAATAAACTTAGTTCATTTTTAAATCAGTTCGTGTAATAATAAGATAATTGAGTTTACACTGAAAAAAAGTGATTCCTAAAATTTTAGGAATCTGGTTTTTATAACCTAAAATTTTCTTTTTAGGGAATAATTACCTTAAAAATGTTAAATATAGCCTAAATCTTTCCATTTTAGGAAAAAAATGTTAAGGAATTTAAGTGCTTAAAAATAGTCCAATGGGCTAAAAGTATTTTTGCCTATATTTTTTGTATATTTTGACGTTATGTTCGTAAAAAATCAATAAATGCAATGTAAAAAATATAGACAATGATAAAAACATTATGATATACATACATACATAGAAGCTCCAAATTCAGAGCAAACTTACATTTATTTTACGGCTATGCCGTGGTTCCATGTCTGTTTAACACAAAACAATTTTAACACGTCGATTCAACACAAGTCATTTCAACACAAAACAATTAACAACAATTACAAAACACAAATTTAACACTAGGAACTTTAACACATTACAATCTTAGCACAAAACAAGATTTACACGATCAATTTTCTTATTCTTCTTCTTTGGCCATCACAACCGTTTTACGGTCTCGGCCGCTGCCACTAATGCCCGCCACTCGCCTCTGTCCCGAGCGACATTCCACCAGAAGGACACTCCCAGCTTCGCAATATCTCCCTGCACCTGGTCGCGCCATCTCCGCTTCGGTCGACCCTGCGGGGGATTGCCACCCAACTCGTTCGCATGCCGAATGTACACCCGTTTTGCTGGAGCGCTATCATCCATACGGGTAACATGTCCTATCCAGCGCAGCCGCTGTTGTTTTATGCGCTGGACAAGCTTAGTGTCCCCATAGAGCTCGAACAGTTCGTGATTCATTCGGATGCGAAATTCGCCGCCAACGTTTAGAGGTCCATAGATCCTCCGAAGAACTTTCCTCTCGAACACGCCAATTGCCGCCTCATCCTTTGATGACATTGTCCATGCTTCTGCGCCGTATAGCAGGACTGGGATGATAAGCGACTTGTATAGCGCAATTTTCGTTTTCCGAGAGAGGGCTCCGGTCTTGAACTCCTTATTGAGCCCGTAGTAACATCGGTTTGCAAGAGTAATTCTTCTTCGGATTTCCAGACTGGTGTTGTTGTCGCTGGTTATCGTCGTTCCGAGGTAGATAAATTCCTTAACAACCTTGAAGTTGTAGTCTCCCATTGCAACAGATTGTCCAAGCGTTGACTTACTGCGCGTTGATTTTAGGTATTTCGTCTTTTCCTCATTAACCGCTAAGCCCATAAGTTTTGACTGCTTCTCTATCTCTGAGAACGCCCGTTTTACCATAGATTCGCTTTTGCCGATGATATCAGTATCATCGGCATATGCAAGTAGCATGTTATCTCTGGTAAAGATGGTGCCCGTTTTGTTAGCATTTGGGCACTGGCGCAGTATGTACTCCATCAGCAGATTAAAGAAGTCGCACGATAAGGTATCACCCTGCCTAAAACCTCTTTTGGTATCGAAAGGCTCGGAGCGGTCTTTTCCTATTTTGACGGAGCTTTGTGTGCTTCTCAACGTTATCATGCAAAGTCGAACGTACTTTGCTGGAATACCAAAGGTAGACAGGGCTTCAAAGAACTTTGACCTTATCGGCGTGACAAAGGCGGCTTTGTAGTCAACAAAAAGGTGGTGGGTGTCGATATTTCTCTCTTGGGTCTTCTCCAGGATTTGTCGCAATGTGAATATCTGGTCCGTGGTGGATTTGCCAGGTCTAAAGCCACACTGATAAGGTTTAATCAGTTCACTTATTCTCGGCTTTAGACGTTCACATAGGATGCATGATAGAACCTTATATTGGACAGAGTACACTTAGATTCCAATCTTCGGGCATGCTTTCTTCGGACCATACTCTGCATAGGAGTTGGTGCATGCATCTTACCAGCTCCTCACCGCCAGCCTTGAACACTTCAGCAGGCAGCTCATCAGCGCCAGCAGATTTGTTATTTTTTAGCCTTTTTATGGCAAACAAGACTTCATTATGGTCCGGCGGATCTATCTCTATGTTATCGATTGGTGGTGTCGCTACTTCCCCAGAGGCGGCATTGTGTTCGTCATCACCTTCCAGCAGGTTAGAGAAATAGTTTCTCCATTTGTCTAGTGCCACTTCCGGATTTCTGACCAGATTTCCGTGCTCGTCCTTCAATAGTCTGACTCTGGGCTTAAAACCTTCGGATAGTTGCCTAATCTTTTGATAGAATTTTCGAGTCTCACTCCTTCCGAACATGCTCATTTTTCTTCCTTCTGAAAAGGCGCTTCTTCTCTCTCCTTTTCTCCCGGTATTGCTCTTTAATAGCACGCGTTGCTCCAGACTGCAGAGTTCTCCTGTAGGCAGAGTCTTTCTCTGCAGTAGCGCGGCGGCACTCATCATCGTACCATGACTGTTTTCGGGAGTTTTCGGTAAATCCGAGAATCTCCTTGGCAGCTGTACTCATAGAGTGTGAAATATGCTTCCACTGTTCGTCTACACCAGAAGGGCCAGGTGGGGTTTCCCTGAGCAGCTAAGTGAGTTTTGGTGAGTAGGCTTCGGATGTCCGTTGTGATTGCAGCTTCTCAACGATCAGCTTTCGTCGTGTGTTAGACTGTGGGGCATGTGCCACACTGAGCCGTGTGCGTACTTTGGCTGCAACAAGGTAGTGATCCTAGTCAATATTGGCTCCTCGGAGCGCACGTACGTCTACAGCACTCGATGAGTGCCGTCCGTCTATCCAAACGTGATCAATCTGGTTTCGTGTTAATTGATCAGGGGACCTCCAGGTCGCCTTGTGGTCGTCGCGGTGTTCAAATCTGGTGCTACTAATGATCATGTTCCGGCCCGAAGCGAAACCTATTAGCCTCTCTCCATTTTTTTTGGAGGTTTTTTTGTGCAGGCTATCTCGGCCGAAAGTCGCCTAGCACGATCTTGATGTCGTGATTGCGGCAGCGCTCATATAGGTCTTCTAGGCGCTCATAGAATTCGTCTTTTTCCAAATCGTTCTTTTCTTCTGTCGGGGCGTGCGCACAGATAAGACTAATATTAAAATATATTTGCCTTAAGTCTGAGTGCGGCAAGTCGCTGGTCAACTGGTGTAAAGCTGATGACAGAGCGGCACAGTCTTTTGTTGACTGCAAAGCCACAACCAAACTCGTGCTTCAAATCATGTCCACTGTAGTAGATCTCCCATGGGGCGTTGGCTTCGGATGTTATCTTCCTACACCCCTGTCCAGTCCATCTTATTTCCTGAAGTGCGGTAACGTCCGATGAATGTTCCTCTAGGACATCCAACAGCTTGGAATCCGCGCGCTCTCTATTGAGGGTGCGAACACTCCAGGTGCATATCCTCAAATCGTGGTCCTTAAAACGTTTGCGTAGGTCGTCGTCGGTGGGGGGGGTTCGTATCCGAGGCATTGTATTAGTTTTCATTGGCGGATGGAATTAGACGCCAATCGGGTGCCAAGCCCGAAGTAACGCCCTCTATTTGTCCTAGGGTAGGATCGCCGCTCACGTTAGCCAGCAGCTTTGCGGATGCATCGCTCTGTTACCAGGGGTTACCACGTGGACGTGTGAGTTGACTTGAGGCGCAGTAAGCTACATACGCCCCCATAACCACAGGAAAGTTCCTGTCTTCCGAAGAAGCCCAATTTTAGCACAGTTCAATTTAATCATTCGTTAATTTAACACACAACAACTTCAACTCTAACAAATTGATTAAGAGTGAACTTATGACCTTCAAGACGGGAATCGAATGCCTTAAAATAAAGTTGGAAGTATTTGCCATAATATAAGTGAAAGTGTTTACTTCAAATTACGATTTTTTTATCGTGGACTCCTTATTTTTCACAATGCCTAACGGCAAATATGGATGAAACTGAGCGAATATTTAAAAATATATTTTTGTTTTCAGCGCAACTTAATATCACTTCGGTTCAGAATAAAAGTGTAATGGAACCCTTTTACACTCTAATTACACACTAATTCAACACACGACATTTCATCCCAAAAAGTCATCATTTAAAATTTGTACACCCGTCAATGTGAAATAATGAAAGCAACGAGGAAAGTAAATGATAACCCAATGCGAGAGCATGTTTAAGATCACAACTTTGGCGGTTGTCACAATGATAATGCGTTATTGACTTGTGAACTTAGCGCTCCATTTTTAATAATCGGAACCAACGTTTATGCCAGCTGTCAATCTCCACAGCTGCAAACTGGAAAGAAAAAACTCAGTTGTACTCAAAGGTGTATTGAAAGGTGTACTCTGGAAATCGCGGTTTTATTATGTGTTATTATGTTCAAGATAAGCGCCGCAGGCAAAATTTTTTTTAAAAAATCGCGCGATTTTTCCAATAAAATTTTGTTTGCAACTCTGCTTAAAAAAACTATGCGGAGAAAAATTTTTGCAATGTAACCTTGAAGACCAACAACAACACAAATTCATTAATGAAATGTTTCAATATTTTAAATTTTTTGCAGCACATTTTAAATAGTCTATTATGTCACAATTCGGCTGGTAACTGGACACAACATTTTTCAGCCAGGCACTGTAGACATTTCTTTCGTTTTTACTTCAATCTCGCGGCTTGCTGAATGCTGACTCATCGCTGGTGTTTGATCTTTTTTGAGAGACTCAATGAATTTTGGACTTGACTTGAATTTTTCCATTGATGGAATTGTGCCAGCCTTCAACACAGTTGTTGGTCCGAGGCGTGTCATGTATTACAACCTCACTGCAGTTCCAAAAATTAATAGTAAATTTTAAATCTTAAGGGTGCCCATTTCTTAGCTTACGTCCAATCCAAGAAGATTCTCAATAAATTGTACTAAAAGGTCATTATTTAAATTAAAGAACTCTGATTGAAATAATGTTTTATTATTGTTGAATTTGTAATTTGATGAACTTGACCCTCTGATAAATTGACTTTTGTTAAAATTGAATTGTGATGAAATTCTTTGTGTTATATTTGACGTGTGTTGAATTGACATGTGTTGAATTTAAATGTGATAAAATTTTTTGGTGCTAAGATTGAAGAGTGTTGAATATGCATGTGTTGAAATTGCTTGCGCTAATTTTGTGTTGTGATGAATTTGTGTGTTTGGTGAAACTGTATATGTGTTAAACAGACGTGTCACCCTATGCAGTACTTACGCATGTTTCTTGTTTCTTGTTTCTTTATTTTCTAATCATCCTAACGCTACAAGTACATAATACTTATAATTTAGAGCGCTAGTCACAAAAGTTGAACAAATTTAGTATAAACATTTATAGTCCCTACTTAAAAAATTGTCTTAAATCTAAATGTTTAATAAATATATATAATTAGCATTAAAAACAATACTGAGACATTTATTTCATTTATTTATTTATTTATTTACTTTCAATGGTTCGTGGCTCCTAGGTGTGATTCTAACTTAATCCTAAATTGCGTGCCATTTCTTATAGTCTTAATATCATGTGGTAGTCGGTTCCAACAACGAACAGCATAAATGAAAAAGTGTTTTTCTGACAATGAACGCTTAAATTTTTTACATACAATATTATTTGTTCTCCTTGACACACTAAAGTTGAGTTTTTCGTACAGGTAAGCAGGTTCATTTGTCCAAACTATTTTATGTAAAAAGAAGTAGACTTCTTACGTCCATCCAAGACTGCAGGGGTAGACTAAAAATATTAATAGACACATCAGATATTCTGTCAGATCGTTTTCTATTGTAGATGTAACGTGCTATATTATTAAAGGCTACTTGAAGCTTTCTTTGGCTTTCTGCATCGCAGTTGTTAAAAACTTCAACTCCATAGAACAGGACAGAAGTAAGCAAAGTCTTGGCAATCAGCATCCGAATTCTAACTGGCAGAAAGTTTTTTATTTGGTTTTGATTTCTGAGGATTCCGTACATCTTCCCTGTTGCTCTAATAATATGGTCTTTCCATGTAAAAGTTGAATTAAATGTAAACCCCAAATTGCTAGCTCGGTCTTCGTATTCTATTGGAGTGTTGTTAATTTTTAGCCGTGGCATGTTCTTGGTCATAACATTTTTGTTGCTGATAACTAAACATTTTGATTTATTTGGGTTCAGTCCTAGACCATTTCTTTCAGCCCAATCACTAATTTTATACAATTCACTATTACACACTTGGACACATTCATTAACCTTACACAAGGGTCTACTAACATACAACTGCACATCGTCCGCATACATAAGAACATTACATTGTGACAATACACTTGGCAGGTCATTGACATATATTGAAAACAGGAGAGGTCCAAGAACCGATCCCTGCGGGACACCGCGACTTACAGCCAAGAAAGATGATGATTTTTTTTGAGTCACTACCGATTGCCGCCGATCCGCTAGGTATGACTTCAAAAGTTTAACAGATGTGTTTGAAAACATATACAATTGCTTGAGTTTTGTGCACAGGATTTCGTGGTTTACCGTGTCAAATGCTTTACTATAGTCTAAGAGGGTCAGAAATGTTATATTGCCATTATCAATCTCCGAGCGAATATCTTCCGCAATGTTTATTACAGCCGTTGTACAGCTTCTACCTTTCCTAAATCCTGATTGGTGGTCATTAAACAATTGTTCTGCAAGCATGAATGTATTTATTTGTTTTGCCATGAGATTTTCAAATACTTTTGATAAAAAAGGCAATATCGAAATTGGTCTATACTCGTTGACAGATTTTGGTATAGGAATAATTTTGGCTGCTTTCCATGTGTCAGGAAATGTGGATGTTGTAAGGGCAGTGTTGAAAATGTAAGTTATATATTGCAGTATATATGGAAGAATAATCTTTAAAAATTTCGGATTTATATCATCAAAACCAGTAGCATTTGATTTGATTTTCAAAATCGATTCTAGGACTTCACATTGATTAACAGACATAAAACTAAATCTATTATCACAGGTTTTATATGGTTGACTATGCAGGTACGTGTTTTGCTTTACATCAGGTACATGAGATTTAATAAATATACTGTTAAGTTCGTTAGTGTCAATGTCAGTGATGTGATGGGGTTTGGTCTTACCAACACCAAGATCTTTTAAAAGCGACCATGTTTGTTTACTTGTCTCTGTATTATTAAACCTTGCACAGTAATAATCTTTCTTAGAAGAGTTAATAAGGACAGTTACTGTTTTTCGTAATGCTTTAAAATCTTTATAGTGCTGTTCTGTCTTGAAACGCTTCCATTTAGCATATGCTTTGTCACGAAATTCAATATGCCTTTTAATATTATTGTTAAACCAGGGCTTTGGCTTATGATAAATTGATTTGCGCCGAAGTGGTACAAATTTATTGTAAAGTGAGACTATATTATTAGTAAGAAATTCGAGTTGCAAGTCAACAGTTGGAAGGTGATATATATAATTCCAGTCACACAAACATAGATCAGCACTCAGCAAAACATGGTCAATACGTTTAAAGTCTCGGTATTCAACTCGATTGTCATTAGGGTCCACACATAAATCATAAGACATAAACAGAACGTCATGTTTGGAAAAAACTGGCACAGAAATTTGGTCGTATAGTTGAACTCTGTCAGGATCGCTTACATAAAAGACATCTAAGAGTGTATTGCAGGTACCAGTGAAGTGTGTTGGAATGTGGCTATTTACAATATCTAAGCCAAGAGATTTCATATTGTTTAAAAAATGACTTTCACGCAAAATGTTGGAGTTCATATCTCCTGTTAAAATTATTTCTTTGAAATCTAAAGAAAGTGTGGAGACCAGGTCAACTAATTCATTATACTCCGTAGAGCGGTTTGGTCTATATATACAGCCGATAAGAAGTTTTTTATAATCTCTTATTGAAAATATTGACAAAAATCCATTCCATTGCACTTCCCATCGCCTGCTTACATACTACTTCAGAATTAAGACGATTATTAACATATATTGCGACTCCACCAGCATGATCTTTACGGTCAGAACGGTACAGGACATAATTACCACACGAAAAAGACAGATCACTCAAATCAGACATAAACCACGTTTCAGATACACAAATAACATCTACATTGGAATTAACAAATAAATATCTAAATTCTTCCATTTTATTTACTAAGCTTTGAGCATTCAAATGAACTATATTGAGCCCTGACTTTTGCTTGGACAAAACTCGAAGTAGGGAATAGCTGTTCTCGTTGGAAAAGCTTCTACCATCCTCGTTGGAAAAACTTCTCCCCCTGCATTGCAGCCATCTTCTCTTGAAGCTCGCGCAGAATTCTCTCCTCCGCATCCCGCAAGCTGGAACTTATGAGCTCTGCCTGCTCAGCAAATCTCACATTCAGGAGCTGGATAAGCATCGGTGATGGTGCATCCGACATCCTCTCAGCCTTCAGATCATTGGTGGAGGATTCACTGCGTAGGCGTTTGGTTGCAGGTGTGTTTGATCCCTTGCCGGACATGATTCAAGTGTATGCGTTCAAGTGTAAAAGTGTATGTGTATGTGTTCAAACTTCACAAGCGACGCTCAAACGTTGGAGGTTCAAAGGTTGAAGTTCGGATGTAATTGTTTGTTACAACCAATGCAGAAATTAAAAATTCTTTATTTTCTATTCGGCAATTGATTTGTTGATGTGTAACTTGCTGACATGAGCGCGGTAGCGAAACTTGTAGACGGTTTTACGCAAAGATTAAGGTCGGTCGATTAAGAATACTCGATTTATTAAATTGCTATTGTAGAGCTTCTGAAAACACGTCCGCTCGCCTTGAAGGTTTGATTTTTCGTGTCCCCAGTGATAAAATCATATGTATATGTATGTATGTATAGATGTCGCCTTAGTTTATCTCCCAATCAGGCTACCTAATCAAAGCCAAAGGCAATTATACAAAAACGTTGATAAATGGCATTACAATGTCTATAAATTTTTGATTTGATCTACTTAGCCATTAGGGGGGTTAGGAAGAAAGAGAAAAATGCACTTGGCTAACAAGAGAAGCTGGAGCTCTTGGTAGGCCCAATGGGGGCGCTTAGAGCAGTGGGGGTGGCAGCGCTGCTGCAGCAGCGAGGCGTGCCAACTAAGCTGCAGTCAATCCACTACAGAGGCTGAGGGTGACACAGACTTCATGCGGGAGTTTATAGCCATGCAAATGTTGCCGTGGAAACGACTATCAAAGGTTGGCGATAAGGTCGGTCGAGGTAGCCTATATAAGGCTAACCAATGCCAAATTCTACTGCCAGTAGCTTGGAGAATTGTAGGTGGCCTTGCCCAATTATAGACAACCGTAGAAGGCTCTGGGGGGAAAAGTTGGGGTTAGGATCACTCTCACTTATGTATATGTACAAACGTACCACTTGCCGTTGCAACCACTTTGTTTGGCTGCTGCACTGATTAATTGTTTAACTGCAGGGGCTGGTTAGTCAGTGTCGACTCTTGTGCCACGATGGCTTATTATGTAAGGCTCGATCACGTGGTGGGAAAAAATTTATTTCAAGACACCTACGTCTGCGCGCAGAGAAGTTTTAATAGCGAATAAGTTACCGCTTAGAACTTTCTTCGGGCGGACACGAGAAAATGAAGCTTTTTGCAAACAGTTCAGCTGAATTAGTGCGACCTTCAAACGGCCTTGGCCTTGAGCTTAATTAGCTGGGTCTTTGAGTGGAAGCTCTGCTTACACTGAGAACCATTTCTATTAAACCAATTTATAATTTAGTCAATAAATGCACCATCATAAGCTTTATCATATAGATGTCCGCTATCGACTAATCATTGTGGAATCATGGAAAAGTGTATCAAACTTATGAATACGTTTCCATTAAGACCAAACAAATTTTTTAACTAGAACTAAAACTGTGAAAGTATTTAGAATAACTATATGCCAATTTTAAGAACATTTCCATTGCCCAACAAGTTTTTCTTACTAAGCCTACTTTTCAGACCTTACTTTTCTATGAGAGCTATACTATACAGATGTCCGACTTCGACCAAACTTAGTAGAATAATGGAAAATAATAACAAACCAATAAATACAAGGTATGAAGGCGATTCCTTCGAAAACAAAACTGTTTTTCTCACTAAAATTTGTTTTTCGACCGATCGTTCCTATGACAGCTATATGCTATAGTTATCCGATCCGGTCGGCTCCGACAAATGAGCATCGTATTTGCACTGAAATATTTCGTGCAAAGTTGACGGAGGATATAACAAAGAAACAGACGGACGGATAGGGCTAAATCAAATCAGCTTGTCATGCTGATCAAGAATATATACTTTATCGGTCGGAAATGCTTCCTTCTGAACAATTTTAATATACCCTCTGCAAGAGTATAAAAATGAGTCGTGTATGAGATTGCAAATGGGAAGAGAGGGATATTTGAGCTAAGCTGCGTCTGCAATAGGAGCAATCGGAGGCAGCTAGGACCAAGACCGGAAGTCATTTAATTAGTATGAATCCTGATTTAATTCAATCTATCTTCTTTTAAAAATGAGAATAAAATCTAATGTCAATTCATCACTTTATGAAATGGTAATACACTCAAGCTGAGTTAATTAAAGAGACTTGCTTTTTGTATTTATTGCGACAACTACCCAGACGACTCACGTACTTAGCTTTCCTTAAGTTTATCACAATTTGTGTTAAGTATATACATAGTAACCCTTACAAGAAACAACAAATTCGAACTAAAATTAGTCAAGCCTAATCGTTTTTTCGACCAAAAATGATATCTAATAGAGTAAACAACGCCATATTCAGCACTGTCACAGTTCTTGTAATGGTGATAAGTGTAATTCTGATTGCCGTTCTCTCTGGCTTCGAACACGAAACAAAAAAGTTCAAGACATTGGTGGTAACCATTGTAATGGTTTTGCTGTTCCAGTTTCTTATTTGTGATCCAATTAAATTTGCGGTACTTGCTATTGATGCGGCTAGTTGGCCAAAAAAGCAAGGACAATTTACTACCGAAAGGGATGGAACTCAATTTAGTCGCTTGGATTACCTAAAGCTCCGTTTAAGAAGCTTACGCTCGCAATTGTTAATAACTGAAGAACACCGCAACGAGCAGCTAAATGAGAAATATCATCACATAGCCAAGGATTTATTGTTATATGGTACTTACTTCTTTTTTTTGTTACTATTCGTGCTTGTGCAGCAGGATATAACCCTGTATTACAATACGAATAATGTTAAACGTCTATTTGGTGATAACCAGACAGACACCATGGGGCTTCACAATTTATTCTTTATAAGTGAGACATACGATTTTCTTGAATTGACATTAGTAAAATCTTTTCATGTGAATGTAAGCGAAGCCCATCATGATGGATGGAAACAAATCGAGCAAATGAAGATGTTGGGAGTCGTCAGGCTGCGCCAATTACGTTCAATGGAATTGCACATAGGTACTGGGCACCCAAGATGGACAACGGAAACTTATATGCCGGAATGGCAATTACCTTACCGTAGACTGCACTATACTGAAAAATTTTGGAGGATCTACGAGCCGTGGCAGCCCATTTACTATTCACCCGGTATATTCGACGGGTTGTTGCTTAACTTTGACCATGTAGGCTACTTTCAGCACTACCCCGAGTTAGTGGGTTATGTGGCATTACTCACGAGCAATATGGCAAACAGCATGAAGGTACTGGAATTCCTCAAAGAGTATAACTGGTTAAACTACAATACATCAGCCATTTTTATGGACTTTACAATGTACAATGCTGACGCGAATGTATTCAGTGTTTGCACTATGAGAATTGAGAACACACCATTCGGCATTGACATTACTGAAGTGCAAGTAGAGAGTGCTAAACTGCTAGAAAGCTTGGATCAGCAATCTCACTTGGGTCTTATCGTAATTTTGCTCTACCTTTTGGTAGTCATTCAGTTCTCTCGTTGCCTTTTAGTCAAGCTTTGGTACGATCCGCGACAAATTCGCAGCATTTGGAATAAGCTGGATCTGGTCATTTGCTTACTTAACGTTTTTTTGGTATTGCTTACAGTACTTCGCGAGGCGGAGGTGTCAAAGCTTCTTATATTGGTGGAATCCGCCACCAAATCGGAATTTTTAGACTTTAGACGTCCCACACGCCTGTATTTATTGAACAACATTGTGTTGGGCTTTCTCATCTGCTTAACAACCCTGCGGTTGTGGAAGGTCCTGCAGTTCGCCAGCGTCTTTCAAGTATTTACGCAAACTCTGTACCTTGCTTGGCCCGCTGTGGCCAGCACTGGCATTATCATAATAGTTTTCTTGGTGGCATTTGGCATTTCGGTTGTAATTATCAACGGAAACAATAGCCTTAGCTTTCATCATCTTGTGAAGAGCATTGTAACCTGCATGTGCTTTGCTATGGGATTTAGCTCGCATGTCAAGCCCAACGATATGTTCTTTGGTGGCGAATTCCTAGGTATAATTCTATACTTAATCTTGGTGTTCGTGGTCGCTGTAGTCCTTATTAATGTGTTTGCTTCAATTATATATGCCTATTTTGAGAGTGCGGAGCAGACCCGCAGGGAAAACAAGTCCCGGCACATAAACTTTTTTCAGTTTCTTCGTGTGGAGTATGCCGACTTGCTGCAATGTTGTCTAAGATGCCGCTGCTTGCGTAAAAACTATAACAAGAACAATCGAACTGTTTCCCAGCACATTGAACAAGAACTGGATGAGCGAGAGAATCGCGATGACCAAAATGAATTTCATATAGAAAAGAAAGTTGATGATTTTGTACTTCACAGGGATTATAAACGGCGTATGGAGAGATCTTATGTTTTGGTTGCCATTATGCGTGTCCAAATAGAGTTTCTTGAGCGGATACTTTTTGGCGATAAAGATGGTAATCTACAACCCCTCTCTGACTCTGATTACACTAGTGATTCCGATATTCCTGAAATGTATCGAAAGAAAAAGGTGACCTTTTCCTAATAAACTTGCACAGTGATAGAGAACACTTATGGTCGTCTTAAGAGTATAAAAATTCAGTTAAAATTTTGTGAGATTGGTACTTCATATTATCATCTAAAGGACATAGAAAAGATGGGTTTGAAAACTAGTCTTAGGGCCACATTCACATCTTAAACATAGCAATATCTGTCACAAAGACTAACATATAACAGAGTAACTTCCAAGTTTATCTGACTCATAGCCACTACCCAGCGGCGCAGAGCTGAATGAGGTTGGTCCACAACATGCATTACAGTAGGTTTGTATACACACTTCTAAATAGAAATTTTGTATAACAAAAATTCGAGAAGTTTTTGAGCATATAACAGTTGTGTCAAACTTGTGACATTAAGGGCAGTGTTGCCAGTTTGTCACCTTTTTGAACTTTTTTTTATGTTGTTTTTGCAGAGTTCGCAAAATTTAAGGTGCAAAAGTTGCTAAAATTGCAAAAAAAAAAAAACAAAAACGAGAAAGCAGAGCTAACTTCGTCTGTGCCGATGTTTAAATACATTTGCAACTTTTGAGACCACTGACTTAATTTTGTGACCAATGACTTAATATATAAGTTTCATATCTTGTGTCATCGGGATATTAAAAACAAGTAAGGGAGCTTCAGTCGAGTGCCCCGACTACAAAATACCCTGTTCCCTTGACTTCTTGTGTTTTCATACACATATACACACACTCACTCATACACACACACCTTGCGGTCGTCCCGCAGGGGCGCACAACTAATTTATAATATACCAAAAATGGTCCCTCTTATGTGATAGGTAGTTTTAGTTTTAATAATAAACATGGAATATAAAAAAAAAGCACACACACACTCTAACACACGCACGCGCACGCTTCCAAGAGCTCTGCGATGCTGCAGACGCCCAACCCTTTGGAGCAGCGTACAAGCTAGTTATGGGAAAACTACATAGGCAACCAATGCCTACATGCCCCATGCAACTGGAAAACATTGTACATGCCCTTTTTCCGCCGCAACCACCTGTAACAGTTCCCGAACAAGGTCATGAGGAAGACGAAGCAGTTTTAACCAACTCAAATGAAGTCCTGCAAATACTGAGAGGAATCAAAAATGATAAGGCACCCGGTCCAGATGGTGTGCCTAATAACGCCCTTAAAGTAGTTATCACTGCCCATCCCAATGAATTTGCAGAGCTGTACAACAAATGTATTACGGAGCGAACTGTACCACGGATTTGGAAACGACAGCGCCTAGTACTCATTCCGAAACCAGCAAAGGAGCTTGAAGACCCCTCTTCATATAGACCCCTATGCATGCTAGACACCACTGGCAAGATATTCGAAAGAATAATCTGCAACCGGCTTGAGGGTGAACTCGAACATCAAAGCCGGCTGTCTGATCAGCAATATGGTTTCCGACAGCACCGAAGCACAACAGACGCCATAGACGCAGTTGCCAAAATTCCAAACAGTGCCACAGAAGGAACGAGATGGGCGGGAGGAGCCAAGCAGTACTGCCTAATTTGCACAATAGATGTGAAGAACGCATTCAACTCTGCCAACTGGACCAAGGTCCTGCAGGCACTTAGCGACCGCAAAGTCTCCAAATATCTCGTTCAGCTAATCGCCAGCTACTTTGAGGACCGAGTGCTACTGTACAACTCCGATGCTGGACAGCACCATTATACGGTCTCTGGAGGAGTTCCACAAGGCTCGGTGCTTGGCCCAATGCTCTGGAACGCCATGTACGATGGAGTTCTGAGGCTAGCCCTACCTGATGGGTGCACTCTGGTGGGATTTGCTGACGACATCGCGCTCGTGACTGTGGCTAAACAATTGGGTGAGGTTACAGAAAGATGCAGTCTTGCGATTGACCAGATAATAGAATGGCTAACTGCGAATGGGCTTACGGTAGCCGAGCACAAAACAGAAGCCGTCTTAATTAGCAGCAGGAAAAAAGTTGAAACGGCAACGGTACGTGTGGGCTCCGTCAAGATCGAGTCACAGCCAGCCATCAAATATCTGGGAGTCATGCTCGACCATAGGATGACGTATAAGCATCACTTGCAATATGTGAGTGCCAAAGCAGCGAAGGCGACTACCGCTGTTTCAAGATTAATGGCAAACACACGAGGCCCGAAACAACGAAGCAGGCAGCTTATAGCGAGTGTGGTCACCTCCATTATACTTTATGGAGCGACGGTTTGGGCACCCGCTATGAACGTACCATCCTACAGTCGCCAATGCAAGTCGGTATATAGACTCTGCGCCCTCAGAATCGCCAGCTGCTTCTGCACTGTATCAGAGGAGGCTGCTCTAGTTGTTGCTGGAATAGTCCCCATAGATCTGTTAGCAGCGGAGAGACGGAGTGGCCGCACTGGAAGCAGGACACAGCGCGACTCCACTGTGGTCCAATGGCAGATTAGGTGGAACGGAGGAACAAGCGGCAGATGGACTCACCGACTGATACCGAACCTGGATCCTTGGCTCAACAGGAGGCACGGGCAGGTAGACTTTTATCTGTCTCAAATGCTGACGGGACACGGGTGTTTCAAGGCGTACTTGTATCGGTTCAAGCACGAGGAGGATCCCTACTGCGATCACTGCGGTGGCCACACCTGCGAAGACGCTGACCATGCATTTTTCGGATGCCCACTCTATAGAGGCGAGCGAACGAGAGCCTCACAAGCACTAAACAAGCAGCTGACGGCTGACAACATCGTCCAGTGTATGCTGTCCAGCCAGAGTGGGTGGCAAACCATAGCCAACATGGCGGCCGCCATCATGAAGGATCTGCGGCAAAGAGAGAGGACCCGGCGTGCAGCCACTACAGACTGAGCGGCTATCATGACCGCCATCCGCCCCGCGAAGTAATGCTTTGCGGCGGTCCCGCGGGTGCGGAATCTTCCCTTTATTTTCACAACCCTCTTTTGTTAATAATCTTTATTTTATACCTATATACTATCTCTAATAAAAAAAAAAAAAAAACACACGCACGCGCAAACGCGGTAACTGAGAATGCAAGGCCCCCCTCTCCCCAACAAGCAAAATTGATTCGTATATAACTTTGGTGTTTTTCGTCCGATCTTATTGATCTTTGCAGAATAGATAGATATTAGGCCTTACTTGATAAATAGTATATAAAGTTTGTGGCTCTGACAGTTTTTTGCGCTTATAGGGGGGAGGGGGAGGAATTTTCCAAATCTGAAAAAACTCGATTTGAATCGGGTATACACCTATCTACATGCAAAAATTTGTGGCTCTAGCTCTTATAGTCTCTGAGATCGACGCGTTCATACGGACAGACGAACGGACGGACAGACGGACATGGCTAAATCGACTCGGCTGTTGATGCTGATGAAGAATTTATATACTCTATAAGGTCGCAAATGCTTTCTTCTACCTGTTACATACATTTGCACAACTTCATGATCCCCCTTTTCCCATTTTCAATGGGATAAAAACACTAAAAAAAAAAAAAATTCTATGGCAGCTACAAGAAGTGACCATCCGATTTTTGCGGTTCCGACATATGTGCAGTGTTGCTACTCTTTTCTGGCAACTGAAGATGGTTCTGGCATGTGCAGACCAAACGAACACAAAAATAGAACACTTCAAACTTCACTCCTGGTCTAATATATGTATTTGTTTATTTCATGTCTAATACAAGTATACAAGAGTGTTAATTAACCGTAGCGGAGCGTAGCCAGCGTAGCGTTTATTTTAACGACGGTCTCTGGATAAATCGTAAGTACTGCGAATAACGGTTCATGTCAATCAGTGGATCCGAATGTACCGCGAATACTATTTTCTTTCGCTCCTCTTCGTCATCCAATTTGCCTTCCATTTCTGTTGAAGGCCAAAACTCCTTTTGCTTTAAAAAAAAATTCGGGTCCGTTGGTCCATATGTTTCCAGCGATATACTTCATGCTCTTAGCGGTCTTTGTTGCCTTATCAGCTTCGTTTAAAGTAGTAGGAACCCATCTCCAATCACTTTCATCTGTTGTCTCTAAAATCTCGCTAACACGGTGGGCAAATGATTGCTTAAACAGCCGATGACGACCGAATCCAAGAAATCACCGTTTTCGAATCAGTCCATAGAGTAGAGTTTTGGACTTTAAAATCTTGACATGCCAAAATTGTGTTCTTAAGTCGGGTGCCCAATACTGCCGCTTGTAACTCTAGGCGAAGTCCAGATAACATCTTTATAAGTGCGCTTTTGGTTTTACCAGCAATAAATCGAATTTCGATTTGACCATAACAATCAATGCGCCAATAAGCCTCGGATGTGAACACCAATTCGCTTGCATCAACAAAAACATGTAACTCAATATTTACATTTGAGTAAAAGAACTTCAGGGAATAGCATCTGCTAATTTTGAAGTGCTTAACATTTTTCAACTAGGAAATCCATTGTTTAAATCTCACAAATAGATTATCCGGAATTACATCATTCCAGCTGATTCCCGCACGCCAAACATCTTGTATTAACCCCTTTCCATTTATCATTAAGTCTGCCAACATTCCAAAGGGGGCATAAGCCGACATAACCAAACTAAGCAGTTGCCGTTTTGTTGAGCACCTAAGACCTTTTAAAATATCCTGATCCACGCGATTCCATTTTAAATCAAAAACAAATTCGTCCTTTCGACTATCCCAATACATTCCGAGTATTTTGTCTACCTTTTGCGCTGTCCAGGTTAACAGTTGCATTTGTATGCTCTCTTTCTGACCCATTAAGTATTCCTTGTGCTTCCTTCCAATTTGACACAAAACCTCTTAATTCGAAAGGTGCCATCTTATGTACTTGCTTCACTTCGTTACTAATATCATAAGCTTCGCTTTCAGAATTAAATCTTGCAACGAAATCGTCTACATAATGCTTGAACTTAATGGCATCTTTGACAGCTTCCTTATTTCTAGGGGCATATTCGGCATTCAAGTTCTTAATATATTGCGCACAACAAGGAGAGCACGCAGCTCCAAAAATCATAACCCTCATTTTGTATTTTGATACATCAGCGCCAGGATAGCCATTTCTCCATAAAAATCTGAGCGCTTGTTGATCAGCTTCCCTCACTCGTACCTGCAAAAACATTTCTTTGATATCAGCACAAGCAGCTATCTTTCCTTGACGAAATTGAAAAAGTATTTTTATCAACGGTGGATTTTCATCGGGTCCTTTCAGTAGCTTTGTATTCAAAGAAACTCCATCTATGGCTGCTGCTGCATCAAATACCAATTGCATCTTTTTGGGTTTATTGATATTGTGCACTCCAAAGTGTGGTAAGTACCAGGTGCGACCATTAACAAGTGAGGCTTCTTCCTTTGAAAGTTTAACAGCGTATCCTTTGTTGACAAAATCCATTACAGCTTGATCGTACTCTTCCAACTTGTTCTGACTTCGCATTTTATTTTCTACCCCATGTAGCCTCTTCAAAGCCTTGCTGTAACTGTCCGGGAATTGAATTCTATCTTCAGCCCACAGAAGTCCTGTCTCATATTCCCCATTCAATCTTTTCGTAGTATCCCGTTACATCTTTCTTGCTCTTACTACGTCGGCTGATTCCAAATTATTTTCAGTTAATTTAACACCAAAGCTTTCAGTCGAAAAATAATCTGTCATCATTTTATGCATATCCATCTCTAAGTCAGATTCCTCAATGTGTGCATGCAGCACAACAGAAATGACTAATGGATGTTCCCTAAAGCAGATTTTGATGCCACCAAATTTGAATCTAATTCTACGTAGAAACCAAATGACAATTGTTTATTATAGATTGCATTGGTAGCTGCAACTCGGGAACTGTGTTTCCATTTAGGCGAAGCCATTTTTTGTTGCCATACGCCGATCGGATCCTAAGATTACACTCCATAGACATTACATCCGTCGCATGTTTTTCAATCCAGTTCCGAGTAAGCTTAGATTTGTCCTCATCCACACCCAGTTGTATCGCAAACTTTTCATTTATTAATGACGCCGACGAGCCCTCATCAAGAAAGGCATATGTATGGATAACAGTGTTATTCGGACCAGCTAAATCCACAGGCACCACTTTGAGGAGTATTTTTGACGTACAAGACTTAACAGTGTATATCGTTGCTTCTGGTGACTCTACCTTTTCATTTCGAACGGGTTCCTTAGACTGTTCCCTATGTAATGTTCTGTGATGACTCTTGTTACACCCATTGAGCTGGCATTCTCGCTTAAACTTGCAAGACATCATGTTATGTCCTCGATGCAAGCAACTATAACATAAGCGAAGTTCTTTGGCCAATGCCCATTTATCCATTACACTTGCTTTAGTGTGAGCATCGCATTTTACAAATTTGTGATCGCTTTTACATTTATAACATCCTATCTTGATGTCCCTTTGCTCAAAATATACCTTAGAAGTTTGCATCACGGTCCTTTGATGTGAGCGCTGCTCACCCTTTACTTGTTGTTTTGATGCCATCAATGTTGCCTTTGCTTAGATCTTGAAAGTGCAGAATAGTCTTAGCATACTCATACCATAGCATGCGTTTCGTCAAAGGTAATTTTCCAATCAATTGCTCTATCAATGTGGGGTTTTGTAGATATTGTATAGCCCCAGCTGTCTGCAGATATATAACCAAGTTTTACACTTTTGCTGCAAATGGAACTGTCTTCTCAATGTTATTTTCAGGAAGATTTGATAGCTCATTTACCATCTCCATCTGACTTTTTATCAATAATTCAGGTCGACCATATCTAAACTGCAGCCTATCCATAATATGGTTTACATTTGCAGGGTTAATTAGCAAGCCTTTTACTTCATCCTTTGCTGATCCCTTAAGACTCTTTTGCAACCTCAATAAGTTTTCTAAGTTCGAGTACTTTTAAGCTGCGGATGACTCTGAAAACATAGTAAAACATACTGGCCAATCTTCTGCCTCACAAATAAATCCAGGCAAATCTATCAATTTTCGGAGTTGCATTGGAACATGACATGGCGCATAGGGAACATTGCTTCTTTCTGCCTTTTGATTCCCTATTGTTCGCCGACCTTCTCCATGTACCGTACGAATACCTACCGAACCATAAGACATATCACAATTCAGTTCATACATACCATTACCACTATCAGAACCATTTCCGCCAGCCAAGTTTCTGTTGACATCCATCGGTTGTATTTTGCTGGTTCCAGTTGCGCCTCCATAAGCGCCTTGTGCGTCACCGGATTTGTTAGTGACGTCTTTGCCATCTTGTTTGCCCAAACAGATTCCATAAGGGCCAACTGCAGATGCACCGCCAGGTGCAACTCCATGTGTGGAACGCGAACCATATACGTCACCTCCATAGCCACCCTGTGTGGCTCCAAGAGCATCTCCAAGTGCAGTTCTATGTGCACCGCCAAGTGCAGCTCCATGTTCACCTTCATGTGCGTTGCTGCCCAAGCCACCAAGCGTGGCTCCAAAGTTTGCGCTTCCTTATGCGCCAAGTGCAGCTCCTTGGCGTTGCTGCTTAAGCCACCATGACTGGCTCCAAAGTTTGCGCTTTCATAGGCGCCAAGTGCCGCTTCATGTGCACCACCATGTGCACCATCAAGTACAGCTCCATGTGCACCTCCATATGCGTTGCTGCCCAAGCCACCATGTGTGGCTCCAAAGTTTGCGCTTCCATATGTGCCAAGAGAAGGTATATCTTGATGTGCACCACCATGTGCAGCTCCTTGTGTACCTCCATGTGCAGCTCCATGTGCACCTCCGTGTGCTGCTCCATGTGCACCTCCGAGTGCGTTGCTGCCAAAGCCATCCAGTGTGGCTCCTATGTTTGCGCTTCCATATGCGCCAACAGAAGGTACATCTTGATGTGCTGCACCTTCCCTGGACAAGCCAGTTGGGTCACCAGTTGAATCGATTTTTGCCGGATGCTCCAGCTTACTGACACGATCATTTAGCTCCTGTGTACACTTCAACATTTCCTGCCATTGAGTAGATAATGAAGAAATTTTGTCCAGTATGCACTCCAGTGCATTTGCCTCCGATTTTTCCACAACTGTATGTTGTGCATCCTCACGGGAGTACTCGACCCAGACATCTCATTAAACAAAAGTCTCTTTTTACTTCGCAATTCCTATAACTTTTGTTCCATCTGGGTATTTCACCACAACTGCCACTAATTTCACAACGTCTTTTTTTGTCTATGTGTGTGCGTGTGAAACTACGCAGTACAGTTCGCACGAAATTTAGTTAAAATAAGGAATGCTGCCACCGTGTTCTGGCAACTGAAGATGGTTCTGGCATGTCCAGACCAAACGAACACAAAAATAAAACACTCCAAACTTCACTCCTGTTCTAACATATGTATTTGTTTATTTCATGTCTAATACAAGTATACAAGAGAGTTAATTAACCGTAGCGGAGCGTAGCGTTTATTTTAACGTGTTCGTGCCGCACGAACTGTGCGAATACTGCCGATATTTCAGTGGTGGACGACGTTACTACTTATCGATAATGGTACAAAGACAACAAGGTAGTGATCCGAGTCAATATTGGCTCCTCGGAGCGCACGTACGTCTAGAACACTCGATGAGTGCCGTCTGTCTATCACAGCGTGATCAATCTGGTTTCGTGTTGATTGACGATCAGGGGACTTCCAGGTCGCCTTGTGGTCGTCGCGGTGTTCATGCTACTAATGACCATGTTCCGGACCGAAGCGAAGCCTATTAGCCTCTCTCCATTTTCGGAGGTTTTTTCGTGCAGGGTAAATCGGCCGATATTCGGGCGAAAAACTTCTTCTCTATCGATTTGTGCGTTAAAGTCGCCTGGCACGATCTTGATGTCGTGATCGGGACAGCGCTCATATAGGTCTTCTAGGCGCTCATAGAAATCATCTTTTTCCGAGTCGTTCTTGTCTTCTGTCGGTGCGTTCGCACAGATAAGATTAATATTAAAATATTTTGCCTCAAGTCTGAGTGCGGCAAGTCGCTTGTCAACAGGTGTAAAGCTGATGACAGAGTGGCACAGTCTTTTGTTGACTGCAAAGCCGCAACCAAACTCGTGCTTCGAATCATGTCAACTGTAGTAGATCTTCCATGAGGCGTTGGGATGTTATCACCTTACACCCCTGTCCAGTCCATTTTATTTCCTGAAGTGCGGTAACGCCCGATGAATATTTCTCGAGGACATCCACCAGCTTGGAATCCGCGCGCTCTCTATTGAGGGTATGAATATTCCAGGTGCATATCCTCAAATCGTGGTCCTTAAAACGTTTGCGTAGGTCGTCGTCGGGGGGGGTCCGTATCCGAGGCCTTGTGTTAGTTTTCATTGGCGGATGGAATTAGACGCTAAACGGGTGCCAAGCCCGAGGTCACGATCCTATTTGTCCCAGGGTAGAATCGCTGCTCACGTTAGCCAGCAGCTTTGCGGATGCTTTGCTCTGTTACCAGGGGTTACCACGTGGAGGTGAGAGTCGACTTGAGGCGCAGTAAGCTACATACGCCCCCATACCCAAAGAAGAGTTCCCGTCTTCCGAAGAAGCCCACTATTATATCTTAAACCAGCGGAGGGCATAAGATTTAACTCTCGGAGCAGTCCAACAACACATGTCGCGATCGCGCACACTGCACCTGTGCGCCCAGCGCTAATGCGCAAAGGATTTGTTCCATGAACTCGCTTCGAAACGAGACAACTGTGAGCGGCTGACGCCAAGAACCGAGGCAATTTTTAGTGCTACGCAGGTGCCAGTTGCCGTAAAATAACTCACAGAGCAATGGAAGCAAGGGCTTGTCCATTGCTGAATTAAACACACATCCCTTACAGCTGCATATATTCACTGTTGACATAGTAGTATTCCAGTTACATTACAACTTAATACACCAAGTGAGTGAAGTTGTACAGCACAAGTATTTGAAATGCACTTTACGATCCGATACACCTCGAACTAAAAAGTGGGGAGTTGTACAGTAGTCCGCAAGTCTACGCACAAATTTTCAAATTGTGTATCGTCTTTTGAACTGAACGCATACTTCCTCACCAACCTTTTCTCAAATATTATTCAGACTTGTCATTTAAAGCCCAAGTGTTTTCTGTTATACGCCAACTTTTCCGATTACATTGAACTCTGTTTTGAAGTCAGGAAGCCTAAGAAAACGGCCACGCTTATGTAAAAGTATACAGGCTTGTAATCGATACTTGAAGGCTGCCAGCCTTGTAAGTGTTTGAAAAAAACATAGATCTTGTAAAGTGCTTTTGCGCTGATGGGTATACAGGAGAAAATATTTTTGTTTTCAAACTTATTTAATTTTTACACAATTATACATAGTAGTAAAAGCTGCCAAAGAAACGATCGGTCAAAAAACAAGTTCTAGTGAGAAAAACTTTTTGTTTTCGATGCCAATGTCTTTAAACTTTCCAGTTACTGAACGCGTTCACCAGCACACACCAATCATTTAATCATCAATACAAAAAAATGTTTGGCTGCTGGTAAACGTTTTCACATACAATTTGCAGGCAACAAAATTATCGAAATTGTTAAATGGCGATTGCAAAAAAATGAATGGAATAGAAGGTGAAGAAGCAACATCCTGGGAGTCTTTCGTCGATATGTGAACCCTCTTTAGAGCGACTTGGTTTTCTCAAGGTGTCCCACGTTGGCCACTCTTGTGAGCGAAGAGGTGAACGACACGCAGATACATTAATTTGAGATATTTCAGGCTGCCATGTTGGTGTAACCTACCAGTGGGTATTCCTGCAGCTCCATGATTGCTGTTGCGGAGGATTCCGCTTGATTTGAATTTATTTTTTATTTTGTAACTACCGCCCAGTTTAAATATGCAACCGCCCTCATTTGAATTTGAATCAGTATTTAAAAGACTGAGATATTGTTTGTTCTCATGGTCACATTGTAATACCAATTTATACGGTCGCATTAGATATAAGTTATCGTTCGTTTCGATAAACGATGTGTCTATTTTAATTTTATTTCATCTTTGTAATTAATATTATTTCATAGGAAATAAAACCCCTCCAATACACCACTTATCAACTACGTTAAACACACACATCAATAAGCTGGAGTCGTTTTAACTGCATATCTCCCCGTTTGGACTCAAAATCTTTTATTTCGCTTCCTTGTTGAGTACAGTTGATTTCTTGGAAACTTGCATGAAGACGGGCGTGGACTCGTGGTGCAAGCTGTACTAAAGCGTGGTGCGTGCGTCTGGTGGCTTGGAAAAGACGCACAAATATTGTGGATGTGTGTGTGTATGTGCGCGCGCTTTGTGGATAGTGCACATATTGTCATCTCGCTCTGACTTAGCGGAAGGCTACGGGCAAGCGACTGAAGGTGAAAACGAAGTTGTTTGTGTGTGTTGGTGAGTGTCTAACGAAATTCCAACTCATATTTACACGTTCAGACGAAATTCTTGGAATCAGAAAGTTAACTATTTGGTTTGTGGCAAACTATCTTACCAATAGCCTTTTTGATTGTTGATTTGGGGAAAGGGTTTTCTGTCTGATGGTGTTGACCAGAGCTAAAGTTGCAATAAGTCGCACTGAAGGAGAAACTGTTGATGGCGAGGCCGCCGGTGTAGACGCCTTAATCGTGCCGGGCGGCTCTCAAAATAATTCCCAGCGAGAAGAATCAACTATGTCTGGGGACATGTTTGAAATGTGGCGTCAAATACATGAATTTCAACAATCGAATACGAGACAAATGCAACAGTTCCAGATGGAAATATTGAGAATGAATGAGATTCAAATGGAGAAAACAAATCTCCTAATTGAAGTGGTCTCTGGGAGTGGAAGAATAAAGAGACAAACTGAAGAACAGCCAGCAGCCAGTGTTGCTGGTACATCAAAAGCAACTTAACCACCAAGTGAGCAGGCTGTAGGTTTTCAGCAAGAGTCAAACCAAAAGTTATACGATTTGCCAGATTTTGATTGTACACCGGAGCAGTGGCGAATGTTTCAGGAAGCCTTTGATATGACCACTGCACAATATAAGTATTCTGATCGTCAACATTTGTTGCGGCTGCAGAAGGCTATTATGGGCAAAGCAAGAGAGACATTTGAGTGTTTGCTTATTCACAGTCGGAATGTTAAAAGCTTTATAGAGTCCCTTAAACAGAATTTTGGTGGACCTGATAGGCTAGTCAAAAGTCAGATTAGCCGTGTCAGAGAATTTCCAAATATCCGCGAGGGAAAGTTGGATCAAATGGTTGCATTTAAAATATAGGTACAAAACATGGCTGCGTTTTTGGAATCAGCGAATGCACATCTAAAGCACAAGAATCCAACCATGATGGAGGAATTGGTGCTCAAGTTGCCAGTGCAACAGATGCTAGAGTGGGCACGCTTTTCCAAACCGCTTGGAGAAAAAAAATCAATCAAGGACTTAAGTTTGTGGCTGAAGGATTTAGCGGATGATGTTCAAGATGCGGGTTTGGTAGATGACGATGCAATTTACAACCCAAAGAAGGAAAAATCGAGACTCTTTCACGCAAATGAAGCTGGCTCAGGTAATGAATAGGGTTGCTATGCCTGCAATCAGAAACACAGCTTGGAGAAATGTAATGCATTTGCTCAGCTGAGCAATGAAAAGAAATGGCGGCTTGTGAAGGACAAAAGGCTCTGTTTTAACTGTCTTAAATTTGGGCATCGAAGTCAAGACTGCAAAACACGTCATCATTGTGACATAAATAACTGTATCAAACGTGTTCACAAACTACTTCACAAGGCCATAGAAAATTCAGATATTTAGGTATCTAGCAAAGACCAAGCGTTTACAGGTACAGCAACGCATGCAAAGAGGTCTAAGATTCTGTTTAAAATCTTACCTGTCAAACTGCATGCAAATGGAAGAATGATAAGGTGTCATGCATTGTTGGATGAAGAATCTTCTGTCACACTTATGAATAAGAGCTTGGCAGATCTTTTAATGCTAAATTGGCCAAAGGAAAATTTGACATTTCAATGGTTTGGAGATAAGAAGGTCACTGAGTTAGTGGGTCAGTTGGATATTGGAATATCAGGTGTAAATGACGATAAGGTTTATGAACTGAAGGGTGTTCGAACTATGAAAGATTTACAGCTGCCGAAGCAGACAATAAATACCGCTATGTAAAGAATATTCCACTTAAAGGGTACACAGACGCAGTACCAGAGTTGCTAATTGGTCTAGATAACATACACCTACTTGTTCCTAAGAATAGGCAGGCAGTAGGATGTAATGGGCCAGCTGTTGCGGTCACCAAGTTGGGATGGATCGTTTATGGCCAATGTCAAGGAGAGTCTGGATCCAGCAAGGAACTGAAGGGCATCCATCTGGTTAGAGGAAGCAACGATGAATACATCGGCCAATTGGTGCACGACTACATCGCGAATGCTGAAATGGATGTACGAGGTGTGAAGAACCATGTTGAGGGTCGAGAAACTGCCAGATCGAATCAATTACTGCTAGACACAACCAAACGTGTTGGTGCCCGCTTTGAGACAGGTCTTCTGTGGGTTACAGATAAAGTAGTTTTATCGGACAGTAAGGACATTTCATTTAAAAGGCAGTTGGCCTTAGAAAGGAAGTTTAAACGAGAACCAGAGTACTTTGAAAAGTACAGCAAGCTGATGACAGCGTACGAAGAAAAAGGATACATCAAGCAACTCACCAGAAAAGACATGGAGGCGGAAACCGAAAGGCAATGGTTCCTTCCTCATTTTAGAGTTATAAGCCCCAATAAACCAGACAAACTAAGGATTGTGTTCGACGCAGCAGCCGAAGCTGAGGGAGTGTCACTTAACTCAATGCTGATGAGTGGACCTGATCAGAATCAATATCTAACTGTTGAGCTAATGAGATTCAGACAGAAACGTATCGGAGTATGTGCTGACATAGCAGAAATGTTTCATCAAGTCAGGATACGGCCGGAGGATCGATGCGCACAGCGTATCCCATGGAGGAAAAGTCCAAACGAGGATATGAAAGTATACGAGATGCAAGTGATGACTTTTGGAGCAAAGTGCTCACCCGCCTCCGCCCAATACGTGAAAAATAGGAACGCGCAGGAATTTAAGGAGCGATTTCCAGATGCCGCCGATGCAATAATCAGAAAACACGAAAGAGATTGTTGATATTCATCGCCGTGGAGGATTCAAATTAAGAAAGTTTTTGTCCAATTCCAAGTTCAACAGCGTATTTGTGGCCGGAGTGGCTCAGCGGTTAGTGTGCGCGACTGCTGAGCATGAGGTCGTGGGTTCGATCCCGCCTCGGAACATCTAATGAAAAAGTTTTTTTCTTTGAATAAAACTTTACACCCGGCCACACCTCTTGCTGTTGGCGCCAGCATTGCAGTAATTAGCCATGAAAAGCCTCTCAAAAACTGCCGTTCGGATTCGGCGTTAAACTGTAGGGTCCCTTTCTCTTGTGCTAAAATTAGAAGCGCACAAGCCAAGAGATTGAGAGAGGCTCGGCTTTGGTCCCTCGGGGCTGTTGTCATCTTGACAAGCCGATTTTACTTTTTACTTTACAACAGCGTATTTGCAAACGGTGGTGTCTGTGACACCATAAGTCTTGATAGGGATGACTCCTCGCATTATGAGAAGGTGTTAGGTATGTACTGGTGTACACGCAGCGATGATTTTGGATTCTTGTTATCATTCCGAAAAATTGATGAGGCATTATTTGCAGATTCAAGGATCCCAACTAAGCGGGAAGTATTAAGAGTGGTCATGTCTGTGTTCGACCCATTTGGGATTCTCGCGGAGTATTCCATAATTGCAAAGTTGCTTCTCCAATCCATATGGTAAAATAAACCTGGTTGGGATCAGCTAATTGACAACGAAGATTACGGCCAATGGAAGTGTTGGCTTCAGAGCCTCAGTGATGTCACTGAGATCAAAGTTCCTAGATGCTTCGGAACTGAATTTTGTAAGGGTTGAGCTTCACATATTCTCAGATGCGAGCGAGATGGCTTATGCTGCAGTGGGATACTGGCGCATAAGAACGGAAACTGGATGGAGATTGGCTTTTATAATGGGTAAAACCAAGTGTGCTCCTATGAAGCTATCTACCGTACCGAGGCTTGAGCTGCAAGCTGCAGCAATAGCGACTCGACTCCGAAAATCCATTTTGGATGGACATGATGTAACCCCACAACGAATCTTCATGTGGTCCGACTCCTAAACGGTTTTGGATTGGATAAAATCTGATCGTTGCAAGTAAAAGCCATATGTGGGGCATAGAGTTGAAATATTAGACGGCTCTCTGTATGCTGGCAAACCTGGATTTGAGTGAATCTAAGAGGGATTAGATTCACGGTGGCGGGGATGTTGCGGAGGATTCCGCTTGATTTAAATTTATTTTTTATTTTGTAATTTTGTAACCGCCCTCATTTAAATTTGAATCAGTATTTAAATGACTGAGATATTGTTTGTTCTCATGGTCACTTTGTAATACCAATTTGATCGATGTTATATACGGTCGCATTCGATTCCATAAACATGAGTCTTAAAAAAGCGGCGGGGAGAAACGAAGCGTATGTGTCTATTTTAATTTTATTTCATCTATGTAATTAATATTATTTCATAGGAAATAAAACCCCTCCAATACACCACTTATCAACTACGTTAAACACACACATCAATCAGCTGGAGTCGTTTTAACTGCATATCTTCCCGTTTAGACTCAACAATTGCCTCGGAGGAAAGCTCTCTCCCAACGGATTTGGATAAGATGAAAAACACGAGCACATGAAGTCACAAGCGAAGGCAGGTTCTCTGAGAGATCTGTATGGTGATTATTTAAAATGAAACACCAATTTTGTTTGCGTTAAATACAAAAATATTTTATTTAATAAATTTTAAAGCATATTTTTAATACTCTCGCTTTAGGGAAGCCTCTGCACAAGTCGAATTTTTTCATGACAATATTTTTTTTTATATAAGCCATATATTCTATATATATATTAGGGTACTTCAAATATAACAATTCCAAAAGCCAAAGATATCCGAGTGCGATTATGGACATTCAACAGGCCTGCAAAGTCCGATCTTTGCTTGGCTGTTTGATTAGATAAAATAGCGGGAAAATTTATCTCCTCGTTGCTATAAGAGACAATGACTCCTGGTGAACAAATGATTTGTGTGAAATATGGAAAAAAAGCAATATGTATTATGTATATTATGTAAATAATATTAAGCAATTGTATTATACTTTTTTAAATATTTAACATTACGTCGTCCTGTTGTGAAAAGTCATTAGTCTGAGAAAACCTTCTAAAAACACCTTTACCCTGTGTACTTAAAAGTATTTTAAAGCGTTCTTGGAAGTGTGCTTTTCAACTTGTTATTAACACTTGTTGCCCGATTTTGCCCATTCTCCGTCTTTTAGGAAACATTAAGCGGAGCTTAAGACGTATGCTCGACATTTTGAACAAAATAACAAGCAAATCGTAAGCTCCGAGACAAACAATAATCTAAAACCAAATATAACAAATTAAAAATAAAACGAGAAAGCAAAGCTAACTTCGTCCGTGCCGAAGTTTAAATACACTTGAAACTTCTGTGAACATTTTTGTGACCAATGACTTATTCTATAAGCTTTATGTTTTGTGACACTGGATAAGTAAATAAAAAAGCTAATAAAAAAAAATTTGTATGGCAGCTATAAGAAGTGACCATCCGATTTTCGCGGTTCCCACATATGTGCAGTGTGCAACTAAAAGATTGCCCAGTGCAAAAATTCAGCAAGTTTCAACTCTGTGGCTGCATTTGTCGACAGTATGCCAAAAATTTGGCCAAGTTCTATTGGCCCAGTGTACATTGGTTGGAAAAGCACTTTTTCTTGCCATAAAGTCCACAAATAAAATATTTTTTTTTCACGTATTTGGTTTTTCTTAGTTGTTTATACATCCACCAGGAGTAAAATGACCCAAAATATTTTTTGGGCCATCCCTGTGGCTGATTCAGGATTGCAAAGTCACATGTCTACCTAAAAACTACCACGTGGTGTGACTGCTATAAATAGTTGGTTGTGTTTAAAGCAGGGACTGCAAATAATGATTAATTTTTTTTTTTTAATCAAAAATCATTCACTTGTAACAACTTTAAGACACCATGATTAAAGATTTTTCAGGATTTATTGTTTTACTCACAAAATAATAATTAATTTTGAGTTTTACCTTACAACTTAACCAATAATCAAAACTTTACCAACAATAAAACTTAAAGAATAATCATTATTTCATGAGTTTTATTTTTTTTTGCTCAAAAATAATGACTATTGGTTGAGTTGTAAAATATAACTTAAAATTAATCATTATTTTGTGAGTAAATCAATAAAAATTTTAAATTAATCATTATTTTATAATTTTTATTAATAAACTTATAATGATTACAGTCCCTGGTTTAAAGCTCTAACATTTTCACAATTTTTAATGTGCAGCTTGTGACAACCTTGGAAAACAAAGATCAAGGTATTTGGAAACAGATTGTTAAGAAAACTGTAGGTTTGCTTTTGTTTTGTAGTTGTTTTTGGGAAGAATGGAAGAAAATTAGCTGGGACATCTATATACATCAGAGGCAGGCAAGAAATACATTCACATTTTTGCATTGGTGTGTGTGAGAGCAGCGCAAAAATTTCTCTCTTTTCCAGTAGCAACGACTGCGTCGCGAACACGTAACGCAGCGGAGCTTTAACAGTTTATACCGTATGTGTGGAAGCAGCGCTGCTTTGAGATTTTTCGTATGCACGCCAGATAGCAAGCTGCCGGCCCCTGATATACATAGATAAAGACGTCAGCCAGCAACAACATGAGAATAAATTGTTTCTACTGCAGCTAAGACAGAGCGATTCACCCGCAAAGCTGCTGGCTAACGTGAGCGGCGATCCTACCCTGGGACAAATAGGGGCGGAACTTCGAGCTTAGCACCCGATTATCGACTATTACATCGGCCAATGAAAACTGCGTCCTTTAACGCAAAAATCTGGGGAGAAGGAGTTTTTACCCCCGAAAATGGAGAGAGGCTAATAGACTTCGGGCCGGAACTTGGTCGTTAGGGGACAAATAGGGGGCGGAACTTCGGGCTTGGCACCCGATTATCGTCTATTACATCGGCCAATGAAAACTGATACCTTTAACGCAAAAATCGGGAGAGAAAGAGTTTTTACCCCCGAAAATGGAGAGAGGCTAATAGACTACGGGCCGGAACATGGTCGTTAGAAGTATCAGATTTGGACACCAAGACATTTACAAGGCGACCTGGAAGTCCCCTAATCAACCAACGCAAAACCAGATTGATCACGATGTGATTGACGGACGGCACTCATCGAGTGTTCTAGACGTACGTGCGCTCCGAGGAGCCAATACTGACTCGGATCACTACCTTGTTGCAGCCAAGGTACGCACAAGGCTTAGTTTGACACACGCCTTACAGTCTAGCCCACATCGAAGCTGAACGTCGAGAAGCTGCAATCAGAACGGACATCCGAAGCCTACTTAGCAAAACTCACCCAGTTGCTCAGGGAAACTCCACCTGGCCCTTCTGGTATAGGCGAACAGTGGAAGCATATTTCACACTCTATGAGTACAGCTGAGTAGAGGTGAGTACACCCGAAAACAGTCATAATACGATGATGAGAAAGACGTTGCGAACAGGAGAATTCTGCTGTCGGGAGCAACGCGGGCTGTTAAGGAGCGATAACGGGAGAAAATAAGAGAGGAGAAGAGCCTTTTCAGAAGGAAGAGAAGCGCCTTGTCAGAAGAAGAACAAACAGGATAGGCGCATAAGGGAGTCGAATTGCCGTTCGGAAGGAGTGAGATTCAAAAATTCTACCAAAAGATTAAGCAACTAACCGAAGTTTTTAATCCCAGAGTCATACTTGACTTGCAAGGACTTGCACACTTGCAAGAACGAGCACGGAAGTCTGGTTCCAGATCCGCAAGTGGCATAAGACAAATGGAGGGGGATCAGTCTCCTTCCCATTGCATTTAAGGTTCTATCATGCATCCTATGTGAACGTCTAAAGCCGAGAATGAGCGAACTGATTTTTTTTTTTTTTTAGTTTATTTGTATTTATTGGATCTTCTCTTAATGAGACTTACAATAATTTTTCAGATCTTAATCTAGAAACTATTTTATAAACCATCCCCTGAGATAGTTTGTGTTCTGCTCCGGAGACGAGAATGCGTTGCTAACATGGAATGAGATTTAGCAAGTTGGTTTGGATGGGTAAGAAGCTCTCAGAATATTTTTGCTTAAATTGCTCTATTTCAGTATCGACCAATGGGGTGCTGAGGTCGTTGTGGATACACTCATTGCGAATGTACCATGGCGCTCCAGTGATGGTTCTAAGAATTTTTGATTGTGATCTTTGGAGGAGGTCCACACTGCTCGCACAGGCATTTCCCCATAACTGCGAGCCATACGTCCAGAGAGGCTTTATGATGCTTTTGTATAGTAGGACTTTATATTCCAGTTTTAGAGGGGAACGGGAGTTGATTAGCCAGTGAAGGCTGTTGGCCTTTAGCTTGATTTGAAGTTTTTTCGACTCTATGTATTTGCGCCATGTGAGCCTTCTATCGAGGTGCACACCTAGGTATACAACATTGTCATCCGCAAAAGTACTTATTGTAAGTCGAGGGTCTGTTGGTATGTCGGCAGTGTACATTACATATTGGAGAGGACCGAGTACGCTACGCTGCGGCACTCAGGCTCCTATAGTGAATTAATTTGACGAACTGTTTTTTTTTCTTTTAATGCTTATTTATAGTTACCTAGCTAAATTTGAAAATTTACTGTTACTTATATGATAACTTATATTGCAGGGGGAGGGTTACTTTCTAAGTTTTATTATGTTACATGTTTGGGTTTTGTTTTTGTGTATGCTTAGTCGAAAGGGCTTTAACTTCTAAGTTTAATGTATTATTACTAGTTTTTGTGTTTGTATTTTGTTTTAGATAGTGCTTTGCTTACTGGTATCAGTTTCTGTTTTGATTTACTTAACTATAACATATAACTATATGTTTACTTAATCTAACAAGGTTTTTAAGTTGTGCTAAGTTGGTAAAGGTGAGTATTTGTTGTGAATTGTCTATCCGGTTGGTTCAAATCTTAGTCAGGTTGTGTATGTTCTGTTTGTTGTGTTTTAGTGCTAAATTCTGCGGTTTGTCAGGTCACCTTGGTGAGTTCTTTGCAGCCTGCGTCTTGCCCTTATCCCATTTATCCTACGCGAGCGGAGTAGGCGCCTGGCGAGGTTGTTTGGGTGTGCGGCGACTTTATCCAGGTACCTCGCTGCGTGGTTATTTATGGTATCTCCTATCATTGGTACACCACATTCATGTTCGATGTCCCGAGTTCGGATGAAGCACTCGGCTCCAGTGATCCTCCTTAGGAACTTGGCCTGGAATACTCTAATCCTGTTTAGGTGCGTCTTTGTGGCGATGCCATAAATCTGGACACCGTGCCTCCAAATAGGCGCCAGGATCACCTTGTATATCAGCACTTTGTTTCGCAGCGAGAGTTTGTTGTTGCAGTGCAGCAACCAACTCATGCTCCTTGCCTGGCTGTAGAGCTTGGCAGCAACTTCAGCGGCATGCTGCTTGAACGTGAGCCTCTGGTCTAGCGTCACTCCCAGGTATCTATGGGCCGATTTAACTGGTAGGAGCTCTCCGTGAAGGAAGACGCCGGGGCTACTTTCCTTCCTTAAGGTGTGGGTGACCGAAACACACTTTTCCGGGTTAATGGAAATGTTCCATCTTCAGGCCCAGTTCTCGAACCTTTTTAGGTACTCCTGAAGCGCGTCTGTTGCCGAGTAGACACAACTGCCACGAGCCATAATGGCTGTGTCCTCAGCAAAAGTTGCGATTAGGAGGTCCTGTGTCTCCTCAATCGGGATGTCCACAGCGGTTGGCACGTCTGCAGTAAACAGGCTGTATAGGGTTGGCACCAGCACGCTGCCTTGAGGTACTCCTGCTCGAATCCTCTTCTTCTGGGATGCAAAGCCATCCTGGACAACTTTTAATGTCCTGTCAGATAAGAACGATCTGACCATCAAGAAGAGTTAAGAATTGAGCGTTCCCTTCAGCTTGGCTAGTAAGCCGTCGTGCCAGACGCTGTCAAATGCCTGTTGGATATCCAGGTACGCTGCCACAACGTACTTCTTGGCGTGGAATCCTTCCAGGATGAAATTGACCACTCTGTGCAGCTGTTCTGTGGTTCCCTGGCCTAGGTGAAACGGTTTCCTGGTTTCTGAATCATTATGATTGTGGACTTCCTCCACTGAGTTGGAAAGTATCCACATCGCAGAGCAGCATTAAAAATTCTTGAGATATATGTAATGGCGGGACTTGGAAGTTCTAAAATCATTTTAGGTGTAATAAGGTCATGTCCAGGAGCTTTTCTTGGATTTAGCTCTCCGATAGCATTTTTTATTTCTAGCGAATAAACTTTGATTGGGTCAGTTTGTGCGGCGGTCGGAACCAATGGAAGTTCATAGCTATTGGTTGGAGGATTTGGCTGGAAAACATTTCTAAGGTGAAGTGCAGAGACAGTTGCCTTTTCTTCGTCGCTGCGGGCCCATCTTCTGATCTCTTAGAGGCGTGTCTACCTTTGCAGGTGGTTTTATGCTGGCGTGTGCCCTCCATAGGGGAAATTTGGTGCTAGTAGGCGATAATTTTTCGATATAACGGCTATGTGCTAGCTGCTCTTCAGCTTTGAGTGCTTTGCGAAGTACGCGTTCTGCAAGTCTCAGACGATTTTTTGCGGCAAGCTATCTAAAGCTTTGCCATTCTCTTCTTGCACGCCGCTTATCAGAGACCAGCCGGTCAATGTAACTTTTTGCCAATCTACTATCTTGCTGAGGTGCTGTTGTTGTCGTTTAGGGGTTTGAGTGATGAGCAGCGTCAGTAATGATAGAGGTGAGGGCTTTAACTGAATTGTCAATGTCTTCTTCGCTGTTTATGATTGGGATCAGCTCGATATGACTGCGTATATATTTTTTGTATTTGAGTTTGTCTTGTGTGATGTCAGTCTCCGAGGATATTCTCTGACATGAGGGCACTCCAGAAGGGTGAATATTATTGGAGAATGGTCTGACGACAAGTCTGCAAGGACTTCTGCAGTTACCAAGTTTTGTGGAACATTTCTTGTTATTGCAAAGTCTATAAGATCGGTTAATTTCTTTGAATCTGCAGGCCAGTACACTCATAAAATAAGTTCCAAATTAGCCCTTAAAATTAGAAATTCGCCAATGAAATCCGTCCTAAGGCGACACACCCTAAAATTTAGAAAAATAATTTCTAAATATTATGGAAAACTTTTCTTAACCAAAAGGGTACTGTTTTAGAATTAGAATCTCTTTCTAAATCGTAGAAAACTATTTTCTTAAAATAAAAAATTTGTTTTAATATAATACATCCCTTTTATTTGCCTATTCAAATACAGAGGGCGAGCGCAATCCAATAATGACTAATTGGTCATCAATCCTCCATGAATGCGGACAAAGAGTATGTGTGGCCGAAATGTGTCCTTGCGATTGTGGCTTTTGTACTCACAGACCAATATCATCGCAACAACCACTATCGGACAGTGCTGACGTTATCATGGTAGAGAGTCATTCAACGGACAGTGCTGACGTTGTTATGTTTGAGGAAGATAGTCTTTCGACTAAAATTAAACGCTTCATGCCCAATTCACAAGAAGACGAGATTGTAAAATCGTTGAAAAAGATGGAGTTTATTGAACGCTTCATGCCCAATTCACTAGATGACGAAATTGTAAAATCAGTGCAAGAGAAGGAATTCATTGAACGCCTCATCCCCAGTTCAGACGATGAGGAATTACTTTATGCTGTAATCCAAGCTGAAAGAAGATCTAGTCTTCGCTTACCACCTGTTTAAGAATTCTATTTAATTATACTTACCGTATCAAATTTAAAAACATATAAATAAAGTATATCAAATTTAATAATTGTAGTGTACCGGTGTGCTTATGGTGGTTTTTTTGACTCTTCTGTGGGAATAGTTTTGTCTCCTATCAATTGCTGGTATTATACTGACTTAGAAGACCGGTGTACAGCCAGAAAGAGTAGCGCACTCTCGCTATGCTCGGATCTAGCTCGCCGGATTGTCGGGGTTCTTACTCGTCTGAGCTGTACGGTAGCACACTAACACATTTAATAAGTGCGCGTTAGATATACAAGGTGGGTCAAAAGAAGTCATCCGATGTTGTTTGGCTTTCATTTTTTTTCTAAATAAAAGACGTATGTTCTGTTTTTTGATTATATTTATTCGAACCTTTAGAATTTTATTGATCATTTCGAGAAGATGATATCGGCCAAATGGGCGCCATTACAATTGATTGCCAT
Organism: Lordiphosa collinella; assembly: GCA_018904265.1. Lineage (NCBI taxonomy): Eukaryota > Metazoa > Arthropoda > Insecta > Diptera > Drosophilidae > Lordiphosa > Lordiphosa collinella. Next base: position 273,465 of record JAEIFV010000228.1, read on the forward strand.
ACGGGCTCGTTTTATGGCATTTTTCATCACTTCGGCAAGAACATCGGGCTGCAGATTCTCGCACTCGTGTCGAATGTTGTCCTTGAGGGCTTCCAAGGTCTCGGGCTTGGTTACGTAAACACGGGATTATAAAAAACCCCACAAAAAAGTCTGTAACGGTTAAATCGGGCGATCTTGCAGGTTAGTGCAAATCGCCAAAACGAGAGATGAGGCGACCCGGGAACGCCGCCTTCAGAATGTCGGTGGCGGCTCGCGCAGTGTGTGCCGTTGCTCCGTCCTGTTGGAACCACATGTCCTCCAGTCCTAATTCGTCCAATTGCGTCAGAAAAAACACGGTTAATATGACCCTATAGCGCACCGTCCACTGTTGTCGTTTGACCAGCGGCGTTCTCGAAAAAAAATGGCCCGATGACTCCTCCAGTGTGAACAGCGCACCATGCAGTCACTTTGAGCGGGTGTAATGGCTCCTCTAGCATCACTCGTGGATTTTCGGTGCCCCAGAAGCGATAGTTTTGCTCACGTACCCGCTGAGGTGGAAATGAGACTAATCGCTCATTATGATTTTGGTCGAAAAATCGATTATTCACGATTATTCCGCGTTCTTGGGGAGTATATCGATCCATGGCTTGTTCACTTGTATTCTACATCTGTCTAGTCCACAAATGTCAAAACAGATCTGACTTTGGCCGCTATTTGTACAAATAAGAGCATCTTCCAATTGGGTGACTTCTTTTGACCCACCCTGTACTAAAAATTGAAGTTAAAGGGGGCTAGAAAACTTATTACAAGCATCATTCACTTAGCGCCGACACGCCTTATTAAATCCACTTCGATTCTATTTACAGAGGTAACATAGATGTTGGTTGTCCCTCTTTTTTTACCCACCCTTCCGTGAAAATGTTATGATTCTTTTGCATTGTCCCATAGTAATGTTTCTAATTCCTTCACCACATATTCCTATAAGATTTCAGCATGAGTACTCGACACACAATAAGGTTTAGATATTCATTTTAAAATAGTATAATTCATTTCCAATTCATTTTGATCAAATGTTCCATTTCTTAGACTGATAGGTGACAATTAATTGAAGTAGTTTAATCATACAAAAATAATATTTTAAAAAAGGGTCTGTATGGTAGCCCTCGAATATTATCGATAATTTCAGGTCAAGTGTATATATACGAGGTGTGTTCAAAAAGTATCGCGAATTTTGAATTTTCGCGGGTTACGTATATTCGGATTTCGATTTTTTTGTGACGTTATGTTGGTACTCATGTCTCTCACTTATGCCGACAAGCTCGGCCATTTTGAATGTTCACTTAATTGTTGACAGTTGCTTTGCATGCACGTGTTTTGGATCGTCTTCGATTTTTACCTATTCAAAAAAAATGGATCAAAGAACCTGTATCAAATTTTGTGTGAAAAACGATATTAAGTGCGCGGATGCATTCCGAATGTTGACTGTGGCATACGGAGAAGCTACCTTGGACCGAAGCAACGTTTATCGGTGGTACAAAATGTTCTCAGAAGGCCGAGAAGATGTGAACGACGAAGAGCGTGCCGGACTCCCGAGCACTTCAACAACAGACGAAAAAATTAATGAAGTGGAGAAAATGGTATTGGCCAATCGTCGAATCACCGTTAGAGAAGTTGCTGAGGACCTAAACATATCGATTGGCTCGTGCCATTCGATTTTTATCAATGATTTGGGCATGAGACGGGTGGCCGCGAAATTCGTACCAAAATTGCTCAATTGCGACCAAAAACAGCATTGCATGAACATTGCTAATGAGATGTTAAACTCTGTCCGCGACGACCCAAGTTTGCTCCAGAGGGTCATAACTGGTGACGAATCGTGGGTTTATGGTTATGACGTGGAAACCAAAGCTCAATCATCTCAATGAAAGCTGCCGCACGAACCAAGACCGAAAAAAGCGCGCCAAGTTCGGTCGAATGTGAAAGTTTTGCTGACAGTTTTCTTCGATTGCAGGGGCGTGGTGCATCATGAGTTCTTGCCATAGGGAAGAACGGTCAATAAGGAATATTACCTGCAAGTTATGCGCAATTTGCGCGAAGCAGTCCGCCAGAAACGCCCGGATTTGTGGAAGAACAAAAATTGGCTTTTGCAACGATAACGCCCCTGCTCACATATCGTTGCTTGTGCGCGACTTTTTGGCCAAAAACAACACACTAATGATGCCGCAGCCACCGTATTCCCGAGATCTGGCCCCCTGTGACTTTTTCTTGTTCCCTAAACTGAAGAGGTCCATGAAAGGACGACGTTACGCTACGCTTGACGAGATAAAGACGGCATCGAAGGAGGAGCAGAACAAGATAAAAAAAATGATTTTTTGAAGTGCTTCGAAGATTGGAAAAACCGTTGGCACAAGTGTATTATATCTCATGGGGATTACTTTGAAGGGGACAAAATAGATATTCATGAATAAACAAATAATTTTTGAAAAAACACAAAATTCGCGATACTTTTTGAACACACCTCGTATATATATCAAAAAAAAAAACTATTTAAATGTACTCACAATACCATTATTCATACGTTTCTCATCGCAGTATCGTTGGGCCCAAGATAATGATGACAGGTGTAGACGCTGTTAATTTAAGAATCAATAAGTATATATATAGACTTGAAATTCCGTTGGCTACCAAACTCATTCATTTCATATATTAATCCATTATTTTAAGAAAAGATTACTTTAATAATTTTCCAACCAAATGATTGTTGGGTAAAATTTCAGCAGCAAACGGTTTACTTTACAAAGCAAAAGAACAGCATAATGAGATTCGACACATCTGGGAACTTTATTATCTTGATCTTGAACTTGAAAATTAGGGAATCAAAACAAAACCAAAACTGCAAGGTAGGCATTAGGCAGGCATTACAAATCAGCAAATCATTCACGGTGGCACAAAGTTTACTTATATGTTGGCATGTATGAGTAAGGTTATGATCGCCTTGTGTTGGCGATGTAGTTACGCAATCCTTTCCCGATCGAATAAAAATAAGCCAATTAAAATTTGGCCAGCCGGTTAGGAGCGGACATTTGGGTTTTGATTGCCTCTTAGGGTGAATGATTCAGTCTAGTGGTCTCCTCCGTCCACTTTGGACACAAGCAACTCCATGTGTGTGTTCCTGGGTGGCTCAGCGGCTAGTATGCGCGACCGCTGAGCATGGGGTCGTGGGTTCGATCCCGCCTCGGAACATCTAATGAAAGGTTTTTTTCTTTGAATAAAACTTTACACCCGGCCACACCTCTTTGCTGTTGGCGCCAGCATTGCAGTATTAGCCATGAAAAGCTTCTCAAACTGCCGTTCGGATTCGGCGTTAAACTGTAGGTCCCTTTCTCCTGTGCTAAAATTAGAAGCGCACAATCCAGATTGAGAGAGGCTCGGCTTTGGCCCCTTGGCGCTGTGTCATCTTGACAAGCCAATTTCACTTTTTACTTAACTCCACGTGAAGTGTAGGCGAATCGATGTTGGCGGTCTCACAAAAAGGGGTTGGTATTGCCGAATCACAAAAGGTAACCGGGTTGCATCCATCCACCGAGATTAGGAATGACCCTCTCGTCCCGTAGGACCCAAAAGTGGATTCTAATAAAGATCCAAATTAGAATCGATCACTTCACAAATAAATTAGTTTACCTTTGGGCGCACAAAAACACGCACTTTTGTTTGGACGTTTAGGTACCGGGATAGTTTAAAAGCACTTTGAGCTTGATTTAGCTCTAGTTAAATCTGGGTTGTCTTAGTGACTTAGGTTAGTTAACCTCTAATATTTGACACCTTAAAAGATTGGGCACTATAAACACGTCTGCTTGAGTTGATATTATTTGGTCGAATAACTTCACGTGTGCCAAACGCGTGGTTATACACCAAACAGAGTAGAGCTTTGGGTCTCTTCCTCTTTGGAATAACTGTAATCGCTTGCCTACGTGGCTTGTTCTTATTGGTCATCATAATTGTAGCTTATGCGTGGGTGGGTCGAAAAGTTTGTTGGAAATTTCCCAATATTTTTAGCTCGGACACTACATAATCTGGTGTTCGACAATTTTATTGGGCAGAAACATAAACTACCACACATTTCACTATCAGGTTCCTTTTTTTTTAAAGAGGGTGGGAACCTGCTGTTTTTGATGCTTGCTAATGTATTAAAAGGGACTTACTATTTCTTTTTTAATTATGTTAGTAGGAATATTAAATAGTAAAGGAATGTTTAAAAATCAATTTTGTTTATGATTAAACTTACTCGAAGGTGGAACTCGTCACAAAAAAGTTATCTCACTAATGCATTTAAAGCAGCGATGTCCAAAATTTGAAAAGGCAGCCACACGTGGTTGGCAAGCCTTATTCAGCGAATATTGTGTATTATAGAACGTCGGCTTGTTCTCGAGGCGGGTTCGGTGCATTTGCTTTAAGACTCTGTCGGCTGAGCTCTAAAGTAAAGGAGTCGTAGGTTCATGAGGAAGACCGTAAGCGTGATTTTTACACTACACCGAAAAAATGTTTGATCTCAATTGGAATGATTATTTTTCTGAGAATATGGATGGAACGCTCGTTTATTTGATTACGTTGATGTCGCTTTACTTTGAAGTTATTAAAAAACCAACTGCCGTTATAAGAAATAAAGGGGGAAGATTAAAATTTTAGAGTGCGGCAGACATTTTTTAATGTTTATAGCTGACAGGAGATCATCCACCCGAACATAAAATTGATAAGACTTCCTAAACTTAGTTCTTAACAGTTGTTTAGGTCTGGCAGCTTCGCTTTATGATGGAATTTTTTATGAATTTAACGACACGATATCGACGATAAACTTGTGGTCGTTATTTGTTTTATGTTGAATCGCACGATTTTATTTTTTCATGTGAAAGTAACGTCACGTTGCTCTTTCGTGTTCGAACGTTTCATTTGAGTTTGACACCCGATCTGAGCGAGCTTCTTCAGTCGGATAAAAGCACTGCCTTGGAAAGTTGGATGTTATCTTTTCTATAATGTGTTTCGTGTGTGACCGATATTTTAAGACAGAATCTCGAATGGCTCGATACTAGTATTTTAACCGATTCTTTGAAAATTTTACGATCAAAATTACACTTTTACTTTAGATGATTTTTAAACAACGTAGATTTTAATTGTGGTTTTTTCTCAAGTGCTTTTTGTAGTTGCTTCGTAAACTTTTGGATTTACGCTTTACGCTTTGCCATTTTCCGAGGCTACTGATACCCTTATATTATATTTTCACTTTATTATTTTTAAATTAATTGAGCCCCCTTTTCTTTCACCCGATTATTTTTGATTGGAGTTTAATATTTCTAGAGTAAGTTTCGTATTTTTTAATAAATAAAGGAAATGAACATAAACTAAATTGTGTAGTGATGGAAGCCATGCCAACCCTGAGTGAACCTATAACTATCTTTGGATGGGGGTCGTTTTCAAATCATGCACTTTGACGACCATGGTTGGGTGAGGATAGCTAGCGACGCATCACACCTGAACGCGCTAGCCAACGCATCCGGAGATACCATCTAGGTTCTTTTTATTTTTTTCGCTTTGCTTTCGATATAGCTATCTATCTCTTTGTCTCCTTCTACATATCTCGTTCTCCATATCTCCCTCGGGTATCGCTCTGTCTCTCTCTCTCTCCTTTTCTCTCTACATATTTATATCATGTTCTCTCTCTTTTTCTCTTTTCTGTCCTTTGGGTAAGAGTCCTTGAAATGAGGTCGACTTACTGATCTGCCACTGAACCTGAAACAACAGCACGCGAATCAAAATTAAAGTTCTACAATTATTGAGAGAGAGTAGCGGTTTTCTCCTGCCGCACTAGGGACTTGACACGAGTTCAAAAAGAATATGTAATATTGGTTTTTCTGATCAGTAAGGCAAGTTAAATGCAGATTGGACCTGTCATAAAATAAGAAGATGTAGAGGATTAGTGAACCAGTTCTACGCCTTGGCGCTGATTACATAATTTTGACAGTTGTGGCAGTATTCGTTTAGACGGTATCAGGAGTTCATGAAAGATAATTAGCTGTTTGCTATCGGATGCTGAAGCAGGGTTTAAAGTGGACAAGCTCTACGACTTGGCACTAATGAAGCAGCAGTAATAGCAGCATGATGATGGACATGGACAAAGGTTAATTATATTGTGAATGTTATCAAGAAGATATGGTGATCACGTGGACCAGAGCTACGGCCTAGCTCACTACAGAATTCAACAGATTTCCAAAGTCCAGGTTAGGGATTTCTTTTTCTGTTTTTGTTTCATTTAGGTCAATAAAAGCTTTTAGTAATTTAGTAAGGACTAGGAACCGGTTAAATTTAATGTCTGTAGATCCTTTCCAATATTAGGTTAACAAAAGTGAAAGCTTAACCAATTTCTTTTTTTCGCGATAATTGCGACATTATGGTCTCAGTTGATACACTGATGTGGTGAAAAATTGCCAAGAGTAGCCTGAGATTGATTATTGCTGACAATCGATTGTGTTTTTTTTCTTTCTCTCTATTTTGTTGTGGCAACATTGGGTTTACAAAGGTGTTGCATGGCATCCATATTTTTTTATGAATTTTGCGTAAAATAATTCTATTTGATCGATAGTTTTAGTTGTTCTTTTTTGAAGCAACTTTAAATGTTTTTTATATCTTGCCTATAAGACTTAGGCATTATAAAGTTGCGAAAGTTATCGCAAATTGAAAATTTTAATCAGGCTTGTTTCATTTGCGCTGCAGCTATCGAATACCAAGCGCAGCTCTTAGTCACCAGTTGCAATCACGCGTTTCATCGCGTTTGTTTTTCCACGAGAGCTGGAAATAAGAAAATTTCTCCTGTTTGCAAAACCGCACTACATTCTTCAATACCAAATCTAAGTGTAGACCCAGTCATTGTGCAAGCTTCAATGTCGCAGACGACGAGCTTTAATAATAGAGCTCCAGCTCCTCACAGAAATCCTGAGACGGACAGTGGGTCTAACGAATATCCAAGTAGTCAAGATTCGCAGGAATCAGTAATGGCAAACTTACAGCTAACTGAGGAAACCCAACTCCTAGCACAGACAATTGAAGTAGGGTTCCAGCGCAGTTCAAGTCAAACGGGTGTTTCGAATACAGTTCCAAATCATTCTCGAACTGGAGTTTATCAGACTTTTGAAGAATTTTTGCAGCTGCCAACACGCGATTTTTTAGCGGGAACCACACCATAAATAAAAAAAAAAAAAAAACCATTTATTTTTTTTTTGGGTTTTTTTTTTTTATAATAGGGGGTACCCCCCCCAACCCCATTTTTGTAACCCCCCCCTTTTTTTTTTTTTTTTTTGTTGTTTTTTTTTTTTTTGGTTCTGTTTTGATTTTTTTTTTTTTTTTTGTTTTTTTTTTTTTTTTTTTTTTTATTTTTTATTTTTTATTTTTAATTTTTCTTTTTTCCTTTCCTTCCCCCACACCCCAACCCCCCCCCATTTTTTTTTTTTTTTTTTTTTTTTTTAAAAACTTTTTTTTCCCCTTCCTCCCCCCCCTTTCACCCCCCCCCCCCCACACTAACTTTTTTTTTTTTTTTTTTTTTTTTTTCCATTTTTTTTTTCTTTCCCCCCTTTGTGTCCGCCCGGGGGTTTTTTTTTTTGGTTTTTCCCATTCCTTCCTCTTCCCCCCCCCCGCCCCCCCCGCCTTTTTTTTTTTTTTTAGTTTTTATTTTAGTTTTTATCCCAGTGCATCAAGAATATTTCTTTTAAATTATTGCACTAGTCACGAAAATGTTTTTCAATCCTTTCAGTTTTTAAACTTATACTAACTTAAGACTAACAATGGTTCGACTAACAAAAAATAATTTATCGTCTCCGTAAACATAAATCACACAAGAAATAAGGTTATAATTATACATTTAAAATTGATAATCAAGCTATTAATTAAATTTATTAAATTAAATTAAAGATAAAAAAAAAAGTAAAGTGAAATTATTATTAATTATTTTGTCTCTGTAGATGTTCTTTAAGTTTAATTTTAAATTGCGTAGCGCTTTTTATGGACTTAACAGCATTTGGCAGTGAATTCCAATGGCGAGCAGCATATACGAAAAACTGTTTCTCAGAACTCGATAGTTTTATTTTGGGGCATATTAAGTTATTTGTTCTCGAGGATATGGCAAAGTTAAGCTTCTCATATAGATAAATTGGTTCTCTGCGAATGATAATGTTGTGTAATAAGATTAGGGCCCTAAACTTCATCCATTCGATAAGACAAAGGTCAAATATTTTATTAGCGAAAAATGTTATATGCTCATTCCTACTTTTTTGGAATATGTAACGAGCTATAGAATTAAACGCGACTTTCAATTTATGCATACTAGCTGCATCACAATGCCCAAAAATCTCAACGCCATAAAATAGAGTAGGAATTAGACACATCCTAGCCACTGTCATTCGAATTTGAATTGGAAGAAACTTTTGGGATAAAGACAGCTGCCTAAGTAATCCATACAACCTTCCAGTTGCTCTATTTATGTGGTCATTCCATGATAATGTTTTGTTGAAGTGGATACCCAAGTTGGAAGCTTCCTCAACATAATCTATTGGCATACCATCAACACATAATATAGGCAGCTGCAGCACATCTAGAGCCCTTTTGTACAAAACTAAGCATTTGGACTTGAGCGGATTAATTCCCAAACCATTTTCCTTAGACCAATCATTAACTTTTGAGAGTTCTTGATTACATATACAAACACACTCATTTAACTGACTTAGTGGACGACTTACATACATCTGTACATCATCAGCGTACATATGTACATTACAGACTGACAGGACATTAGGTAGGTCATTTACATACACAGAAAACAGTAAAGGCCCCAGAACAGATCCTTGGGGCACACCTCTCGTAATCGGAAGAAGGTCAGACGTGCGCGACCCTGCAACTACAGCCTGTTGTCTATTGCTTAGATAGGATTCAATTAGCTTGGTTGCTGTGGACGAGAAATTAAATAACACTTTGAGCTTTGTGCATAGTATTTGATGATTCACAGTGTCGAACGCTTTACTGTAGTCAAGCAGACATAGAAACGTTACTTGACCATCATCCAAACGGCTTCTTATATCCTCCGATATTTTTAGAATTGCTGTCGTGCAGCTTCTGTTTTTCCTAAAACCAGACTGGTTATCATTTAGCTTGGAGCTTATTGTTAGGAATTGCCGTATTTGATTTGCCATTAAGTGCTCGCAAACTTTCGATAAATATGGTAAAATCGATATTGGTCTATATTCATTAGATGATTTTGGTATCGGTAATATTTTTGCAAACTTCCACATATTTGGAAAGGTGGACGTGGTTAGGGCAGTGTTAATAACATAAGTGATATGGTCAAGTATAAGGGGAAGAAGTAGTTTGATAAATTTAGGGTTGATATCATCAAGGCCCACAGCATTTGATTTTATCTTCAGGATACATTCAAGTACATCACACGAACTAACACACATAAAACTAAAGCTATTATCACAGTAGGAATTCGGTTCTATATTAAGGTACATGTTTTGCGTAGCTTCAGGTACTGATATTTGGGTGAATTTATTATTAAGATGGTTTACGTCCAGTTCCGTCTTTAGTTTTGGTTTGAGTTTACCTATTCCTAAACTTTTTAGTTCATTCCAAGTTTGTTTGCTTGATATTGCACTATTGAACCTATTTTTGTAATAGTCTCGTTTGGCAGTGGCGATAATTTTAATAACATTTGCTCTCAAATTTTTAAAAACTGAGTAGAGCTCATCTGTTCTATAACGCTTCCACCTACAGTAGGCAGCATTCCGTTGGTCTATATGATGTTTAACATAGTTGTTAAACCAGGGCTTTAGAGAAGATCTAATAATTTTAGTTTTGACTTGCACACACTTATCATAAAGGCTTTGGACATTCGTGTTAAGTACTTGTAGCTGCAAGTCCGCAGTTGGATGGCTGTATATTTGAGACCAATCGCAATTATAGAACTCCCTTTGGAGAGTATCATTATCAATAGACTTAAAGTCTCTGTAGATAATCTGAACATCACTATACGCTAAGTCAATATCATAAGTTAAAAATATTAAATCATGTTTGGAAAATATTGGAGCTGATATCTGATCATAGTGTAAAATCTTTGCGGAGTCTGTGACGAAAAATATATCCAGTAGAGTATTGCAGTTTTTTGTAAAATGTGTAGGTATTGAGCTGTTAACTATTTTTAGGCCAAGAGATTCCATATCCTGCACCAGATGCTTTTCTGCTAAAACGTTGCTGTTTAGATCTCCAGTTAATATTATGTCAGTATAATTCAAGGTCAGGCTAGATATTATTTCAATTAACTGGGAACAGTCAATATTTCGGTGCGGTCTATAAATACAGCCAATGAGGGTTTTCATGACTGTTTGTTTATTGGTAATTTCTAAAAATATATATTCTATTTCACTGTCATTGGGGTGTTTCAGTAGAATCCTACATGTCAGTTTTATGTTTACATACACTGCTACACCTCCTGCATGTCCTAAACGGTCACCACGATACAGTTCATATCCCTCACAAGAAAATGATGTGTCACAGAAGTCAGATGCAAACCATGATTCAGACACACAAATCACATCAACATTCGAATTAACAAAGAGGTATCGAAACTCGTCCATCTTATTGACAAGGCTTTGGGCATTTATATGTGCAACAGTTAGACCTTTTTTATGGTTGTTTAGAACCCTAATCATACTGCTCGCAATTGTACTACCTAAATTCTGAGACATTTAAATAAAAAGAGTCGGGTAAAAAGCGCACGCTTAACATATAAAGAGACAAAATTACCTATTAAAATAGAGACGAATATAAAAGAACTAATTAAAATAATAAACATATTATCAATACGATGAGGGTATTTGGGTACGTAGACACAAAGCTTAGTCGCGAAAGTCATTAGTTGGTCCGTTTGAAATATTAGGAGGTGCGTCAGGTTCATCCGAAACGGCAATCATCTCAGTAACTAGAGGAGGCGGTTGATTTCTCTCTCTTATCTCTAAGAGATCTTCCATGCACTCGATGCAGCGCACATCTTCTCTTCCAGCTTGCCTGATATGCACAAGGCCGCGACGAGTGAACACTGCTGAGAGCGCCTTGTGCTTTTTGAGGCGCATTGCCTCTTTAAAAATTAAAAAGCTCTCTTTTGATAATTGCTCATTAACATAGATCGGCACGTCAGAGTTCATGTTCAGTAGTCGCAAAGTTAGTTGGCCGTTTCTTTCTCTTCGATACGCACCAATCGCTCGTAAAAGTGCAATTTTGTCGCGTGTGGTTTCCATTTTCATAATAATGACCGGGTCAACAGTGGAGTTTTGAGTTTTTCTGGCCCTGAAAATATCCCTGACCCTCGGCGCCGGCATAAGGTTAATGGAGAAACATAGCGTGTTGTAGATGTTGATTAACCTCTCGCCCTCCTCAAAGGGAACACCATGCATGCGCAAATCACACAGGCTTGCATTACTTGCATTCTTCTGCGCCACCAAATTCGCCCTTAGTAAGTCCACCTGCTCCTTCAGACTTCGCAGCTCACCAACCTCCTGTTCCAGCTGAACCACACGGTCACTGAGATGCTTCATTTCAGTTGACAACCCATTAAGGTGCGTCTGAAACATCTCCAGCATGCGCTTCTCAGCCTCGCCGACAGTGGATTTTATTAGTTCGGCCTGCTCCTCAAACCGACTGTTTAGGAGCTGAAGAAAGATAGCCGATGGAGCGTCGGCAGAGGCATCAGATGGACGGTCCCGCTTTAGGCCAGCCCCAGCGTTGTCCTTCACCCGCTTGCCTCGAGGTAGTGCACTCATTTTTAGTTTGTTTGATTTGATGTTCTTTTGTGTTTACAAATTAGTGAGTGTTTTTTGTTGTGTGGAATTCAGTTTCCGTTATTTTTGTTGAGTTGAGTGAAAGTGTTGGATTGAGTGATTGTTTTGTTTATGCTTTGTGCTCGTCGTAACTAGAGCGAGATCAAGATCCACAAGCCTCTCTCTTTTTCTTGTTTCGGATTTGGGTTGAGCGCGCACTTACACCCACTCACACATACACACATGCAATGGAAATATTGTCTTTTTGTTTAATTTTCGTGGTTTATTGTTGTTTGTTTTTAATGCGATTAAGCACAGCGGTGGCCGATGCACTTAGCCACTTGAAGAAACCGAGCTAAGAATTTTATTAGCAGTTGTTCTGTGTTTGCGGGTACTTAGATGCGGAGCAATCAAATTCGTGACAGTTTCAAGATTAACATACAGACCGTACGCAGAAGTCACCTTGCTCGGAAAAACTTTAAGTGGGCTCATGGATACGGGTGCGTCCATAAACTGCATAGGAGGAATGTTGGCACTGGAATTAGTTTAATAGAAGATAGAGATAGTACCAGTTCGATCGGCAGTAAGGACTGCAGATGGAAAGAGTCAAGCAATTGTGGGCAATATCACCACAAGCGTCTGTTTCCGAGAAGAGACCAAGGTTTTAAAATTCAATATCGTACCAACACTATCTCAAGTCCTATATTTAGGAATCTTACAATCTTTTGTCTGCCTTCTTGGCAAACAAGTCTCAGAGTGCAAAAAAATTATTGATTAACTGTGACGAGCTATCACATCTTTCGTTATCAGATAGTCAGCAAAAAGACTTATCAGATGCGAATAAAATGTTTCCATCCTTCGCCGAAAAGGGATTAGGCAAGACGACCTGGTTGACCCATGACATTGATGTGGGCCAAACCAAACCTATAAATCAGCGACATTATGCTGTGTCTCCTGCAGTGGAGAATCTCATGTACGCTGCACTGGATAGGATGATAGATTTAGGTGTGATTGAGGAATCAAATAGTCCTTGGTCATCACAAGTGGTACACACACAAGTGTACGTAAGCCAGGAAAAGTTCGTGTGTGCCTGGACAGCCGTAAGGTCAACGGAAATACCGTCAAGAATGCATATCCAATGCCATTGATCGACGGAATTTTTAGCTGACTTCCTAAAGCCGAATTCATTTCGAGTATCGATCTGAAGGACGCATATTGCCAAATTCCATTGCAGGAAAAGGCTCGAGAAAAGGCGGCTTTTACTGTACCTGGCCGGCCACTGTATCAGTTTACAGTGATGCCGTTCGGACTATCAAATGCGCCGCAAACGATGACAAAATTAATGGACAAAATAATTCCTCTAGAACTTAGAAACGAGATTTTCTTTTATCTCGACGATCTACTTGTCATATCAAATTCGTTTGAAAAGCATCTGGCCGTATTGAAAGCGCTAGCTGAAAGGTTAAAGCTCGCGGGATTGACTATTAATATCGAAAAAAGTAAGTTTGGCTTGAGAGAGGTCAAGTATCTTGGCCATGTAGTTGGATATGGTACAATACAGACTGATCCAGACAAAGTTGCCTCCATAAGTGAGTTCCCTACGCCCAGGTATTTAAAGCAGGTTCGGCGTTTTCTGGGATTAACCGGGTGGTATCACAAGTTTGTCAAGAACTATGCTGGTGTGGCTGCTCCTATTACAGACACCTTGAACTCGAGCCGCAAGTTTGTCTGGACAGACGAAGCTCAAGCTGCCTTTGAATCTTTGAAAAAACAAATGTGTGAGGCCCCAGTATTGCACAGTCCTGATTTCACGTCTCCGTTCGCTATTCACTATGACGCTAGTCATACTGGAGTAGGCGGGGTTTTGATGCAGACGGATCGAAACGGAAACGAAGTTCCGATAGCCTTTATGTTGCGCAAGCTTAACCGTTGTCAACGAAATTATTCGGTGACGGAAAAAGAGTGCTTGGCGGCAGTTATGTGCGTAAAAAAATTCCGAGCCTACATTGAGGGCCAGGAATTTTCAATCGTTACCGATCACGCCTCGTTGAAGTGGCTGATGTCCCAATCAGATTTGAGTTCGAGGCTAACTCGATGGGCACTTAAGCTACATGGATTTGACTTTAAGATTCTACATAATAAAAGAAGTCAAAATGTGTTGCCGGATGCACTGTCGCGGGTTAATTTGGAGGACTTGTCTGCTATCAGCATCGATGGGTTTTTGGACTTAAACTCAGAACATTTCAAGTCAGCGGGGTAAAAATCTGTCAAAGAATGAGTTTGGCCAATCAGTCTCGGATGCTAGACGTCAAGGTAGTTGACAGATATGTATACAGACGCGCTGAGCATGCGATTGGCGACAAATAGCTGATGACCTATGTTGGAAGCAATGGATTCCCAAAGCACTCGTGTCGACTGTTCTCAAAGAAACCCATGGTTGTCCTTTAGCGGCCCACATTGGCATTAATAAAACACTAGAAAGAATTCGCAGGTTCCATTACTGGCCAAATTTAGTGACAGATGTAAAAGATTACATCAATAGCTGCGAAATGTGTAAGTGCACAAAGCACCCAAATCGATCCCTGCGTCCATCAATGGGAAAAACGGTAGAAACCCAACGGTTTTTCCAAAAGATCAACGTAGATTTTTGGGTCCTTATCCCCGCAGTCGTTCGGGTAATATGTAGTGCTCGATCACTTTGCTAAATTCCCTTTTCTTAAAGCATCTAAAAAGTTTACAGCCGACTCAATTACGTGATAATTAGAGGAAGATCTCTTCCATTGTTACTGTATCCCGGAAGTTGTCGTGTCGGATAAAGGAGTGCAGTTCAAGTCGAATCTGTTCAATTTCTTGCTGCGAAAGTATCAAATACAACATTCCTATACTGCACTATATTCTCCGCAGGCGAACGCGTCCGAGAGAGTAAATCGGTTCGTCATTAAGCCATTAAGTCATACATTGCAGCTGACCAAACCAATTGGGATGAGCAGCTGAGTTATATAGCTTGCTCTTTACGAGCTAGTGTGCACTCGGCGATCAATAGCAGTCCATATCGCGTAGCTTTTGGTCAAAACATGATCACTAGCAGGGCGACATACCGTTTGTTAAGGCAATTGGAAATGCTAGAGGATCGAACAATTAGCTTTAATCGGGATGAATCGTTCGATTTGATTCGTAAATCGGCACAAAAAACTATACGGCGGCGGCAAGAGCGAAATGAAAGGCCTTACAACCTTAGAAGCCGGGATGTGTCCTTTCAGACTGGACAGAAAGTGTTCAGAAGGAACTTCCAGCAGAG
Organism: Lordiphosa collinella; assembly: GCA_018904265.1. Classification (NCBI taxonomy): domain Eukaryota; kingdom Metazoa; phylum Arthropoda; class Insecta; order Diptera; family Drosophilidae; genus Lordiphosa; species Lordiphosa collinella. Next base: position 288,591 of record JAEIFV010000228.1, read on the forward strand.
CAATTTCGCGAAAGGCTTCAACGCCAAACTTGCTCCGACATTTATCAAAGCAAGAATAGTGAAAAGACTCGGTAACTGTCATTATGACTTAGAGGATATGCAAGGTCATTATCGGGGTTGTCCTGGAAATCTCTAGAGATTTTGGCTTCGGTTGGTTTGCAAATCGCTCGAAAAATCCGTCGGTGTAAGTTAGCGAAGTCGCATTGGTTGGTATGTGTATTGGCTTTGGTCGGTTTCTCCAAATCTCTAAACAAAATACTAGAGGTTTGAAACCAACCGAAACAGATTTGGTTGGAAGAGATTTCTGGGACACCTCCGTATGTGGAAAAATTTCACGCAAAGGACATAAAACAATAGGTCATAGTAATGAAACGAATATGTCCTTCCCAAACGCGGATCACCCTTGTGCACTCCCCAAGTGTGATTTTGCCGGAGGAAATTGTAGAGGCGCTTGGTTCGGCCAAAAAGCAGAAAAGCCTAAAGGTATGCCGTCCTTTTTTCCTCACGGCCAGGCTAGTGACATATCCGCATCAGTCTATAAATATGTTACATGTTAATTATCATGATTGCAGCGCGAGAGTATGCCACATATTTGTAAAACCATTGATTAAGCTTTAAGCATTGCCGATCCAGTAGCTGTTTTTTAATAGAATTATTGTAAACAACATCCCGTTAAAAGTAAGAAACCAAAGGATGGCGCCAGACGAACTCCCGTTTGGAGTATTTCTCCACAACTTTAAGATGCCTCTGCTGAGGTTCGATTCGCACAGCTTTTGCTCTTGCTAGTAAGTCTAAGTCTTACTGTCAATCGACGCAGAACATTGTTTATCTTAAATAAATTACGAACTGTTATATTTTTATTGGGATGAACAACTACATCTTAGCCAAGAGTATCCATGGATAGGTTACCCTGCTGCGGAAAGAAGACTAAAGACTCCGGATCTCCTACTGTAAAAGACGAATTCCTCGTGAGACGAATGCTCCAGAGTCACAGTTCATTTTTGAAGGTCCTTGGCCTCAAGTTCAAGCCAAGCACTAACAGGGTCATCTCATTGGCGCAGCCGGTAGGATACAAAAGAGATTAATTTATCCAGAAATTCTCATTGTATCCGCAAAAGAACCAACCAACCCCGACGTCTCATCATGGCTTTGCTAGACGGCGCTTTCAACCAAAGTCTGTCGCACATCAGGCAGATCTCCCCATTCGACGTCGACACTGTGTACTTGGGACTTGGGACTTTCAGCTGTACCCCACCACCTCAGCAACTCAACAAGCCATCCATTATAGTGCTATTGAGGGACTCATCGTTGGATCAGCACAACAAATATTAATTCGTCGAGCACCTATGAAGTGGAGCAAACTTCGGGCAGCCCTGATTGAAGAATATAATACTCATGTTTCTTTGCACCAACTAATAATGAGTATACATCGCACTAATTTTAGTGGAAGCCTCCGTAAGTTATCGAAAACCTTGAAGACCAATCGAATATAATTTTAAGCAAATTACATTTAAGCAATGAACCAAATACTAGGATTGTTTACTTAAGCGCTCTTAATGATGCCATATGCAACACGATAAACGACATATTACCTGATCGAATTTTTATGTCTCTGTGTCGGTATAAGTACACTTTCAAAGTTAAGAGTAGAAGCACAAGTTATAGGTATTTATGAACAGAGAAACACACAAAAAAATCTAAAACCATTTATAATTCGAAAGCCTCAAACTGACGAAAATAATGCACACACGAATAATAATTCTCGAGTTGTAAGTGTAAGTACTCTTGACTTAGCCAAAGGATTCCATCAAATTGAGATGGACAATGATTCAATTGAAAAAACTGCCTTTATGAGTTTACTCGCATGACTTTCGGCTTAAAAAATGCCCCCGCCACCTTTCAAAGGTGTGTGAATGAAATCCTTCATGACATTATTGGCATACACTGCCTAGTTTACCTTGATGATGTAATCATCTATTCCGTTTCACTTGAGCACCTCATATCATTGCAAATCTTAAGCTCCAGTTGAACTAGTTTGAGTTCCTAAAACGTGAAACAGAGTTCCTTGGTCATATTGTGACCGAAGAGGGCATCAAGCCCAACCCTAATAAGATCAGTGCGGTCCTCGCCAAAGACTTCAAAGGAAATCAAATCCTTCCTAGGTTTATGTGGATTTTACAGAAAATTTATAAAAGACTTCGCCGCTATAGCCAAGCCTATGACTATATTTCTAAAAAAAGGTAAAAAAAATTTATATTAAAAACTAGCTGAATACCCGGCGTCGCCCGGGTTTTTATGATTCTTAAGAGAGCGACTATATTCAATCTAGTGCAGGCTGCATGTCGGTATAAACATTTTGGACCGTGCGATCTTTTTCTCTATATACACGTCTTCATGATAATCTAAAATCGGGACTTTTTTTCAAATTGTGACTTTTTTGACCGTTTGATTAAAACCTCCTGTTTACCCGTCTACAATTGCCGTCTATCAAATCTTCACAATAACCCAGGATCAAATCAAAAATTTGCAAGTTACGCAACAGCTTCCATTTACCAACGCCGGCATTGTAATATAAGCACTAAGCGCTTTCATAAATTCTCATAAGGTTATTTTGCAAATTTCGCGATTTTTAGACCTTAGAAACCTTCGCGGGCAAGCGTTGCCCAAAGTTTTATGGCAATCCGATGAACGGTATAGTTTTTGAAATTTCGTGGTTTTTTGACCATTTCCGGCCCATTTCTTCATTTAAGATACCTTTGCGGGCAAGCGAACAACCATTCCTCAAAGCTTCATCAAAATCAAACATTTTGTAAATTTAGCGGTTCTTGGACCATTTTCCGCCCATATCTTCCACTTTGAAAACTTTCCGGCCAAGCGTCGAACAATTCCTCAATGTTAACTGCAAATTTTGCAATTTTCTCGGTTTTTTTACCATTTTCTGAAAATTTCTTCAACTTAGAAACCGTTCTATTCATTCCCCAAAGTTTGATTGCAATCGGATGAACGGTATAATTTTGTGAATTTTGGCATTTTTGGACCATGGAAACCTTCGCGGCCAAGGGTCTAACCATTGACCAAAATTTCATCGCAATCGGATGAATGGTATAGTTTTTGAATTATCGCGGTTCTTGGACTATTTCCCACCCATTTCTTTAAATCAGAATCCTTCACACGCAGCGACCAATCAATCTCCAAAGTTTTAACACAAACGAACATTTGGCAAATTTTCGCAGTTTCTTCTACTTGGAAACCTTCCCGGGCAAGCGTCGAACCATTCCCCAAAGCTTTACCGAAACCATAAATTTTGCAATTTTCGCGGTTCTTGGACAATTTTCCGCAAATTTATTCCACTTAGAAACCTTCCCTGGTAAGCGTTCAGTCATTCCCCAAAGATATATTGCAATCGGATGAACGGTATAATTTTGCAAATTTCGCGGTTTTTGGACCATTTCACAGACATGAGACATAGCCTATGACACTTTCCCGATCGACATGAACATACTGTGAAAAATTCGTGAAGATCGGTTCAACGGTTTAGACGCCCATAAGGGACAAACATACAAACATACTTTCATTTTTATATAGATGTATAGATTGAGATTGAGCAATTGAACGAAAAACAGAGAAAAATAGCTAAAATTTGAAATAATGAGTCTGGCCGAAAAACGGCTAAAATACAAACACAATGATCCCAAGCTAAAAGTGTCAGCACTAACGGTTGTCAGCACTAACGTGCTACGAATTGCGTAACCTAACTTAGTGACGTATAGAAATGTTTACTTACGTCGCTAACGAAAACCAAAAATAATTAAATGATAAATTATTGGTTAGTTTCCTTTTTTTAAACAGGATGTGCGGGCACTCCTTGTGTCGCACTGTTGCACTGCTCTTCGCTTGGTGTGTGGGATGTTGAGGCACTGAGTGGGCGGGCGCGGGTGCTCTTGTGTCTGTTTGGCGGCCACCGATGGGGGTTGAATCTGCAGGCCAGAGAACAGCTCACGATTCAGCGGCAAAAAGGTGCTCCTTGGCTCGGATGCCACTGAGACGATATTTGGCACAGCTGTCATTATACGTCAATTACATAGCTGTCATTTGCGTTTTGTTATTCCAAGTCTGATTTTTTTTTGTTATACCACGTTTTATAGTGACTGACGTTTCATGTCAAGTCACACGGGAACGCTGTCGAACGGGATAAAAAGTATCTTATGTCCGTCTCCTGGCTCTAAGCTACCTCCCTACCAATTTTCACCCAAATCTGTTCTGCCGTTCTTGAGTTATAAGTGGTGTAACTAACACGACTTTCTTTTATATATATAGATTTCATGTAATATTCATGTACAACAAATAGTTTTATAGAACCTTTTTCTAATGATCAACGAGAACGTTGATTCCTCTTCGGGTGGGAGGAGCGACATATCCGTATCAGTCTATAAATATGTTACATGTTAATTATCATGATTGCAGCGCGACCATTGATTAAGCTTTAAGCATTGCCGATCCAGTAGCTGTTTATTAATAGAATTATTGTAAACAACATCCCGTTAAAAGTAAGAAACCAAAGGATGGCGCCAGACGAACTCCCGTTTGGAGTATTTCTCCACAACTTTAAGCTGCCTCTGCTGAGGTTCGATTCGCACAGCTTTTGCTCTTGCTAGTAAGTCTAAGTCTCACTGTCAATCGACGCAGAATATTGTTTATCTTAAATAAATTACGAACTGTAATATTCAACCAACGTTTTTATTGGGATGAACAACTAACTCTTAGCCAAGAGTATCCATGGAAAGGTTACCCTGCTGCGGAAAGAAGACTAAAGACTCCGGATCTCCTACTGCAAAAGACGAATTCCTCCTGAGACGAATGCTCCAGAATCACAGTTCATTTTTGAAGGTCCGATACTGCTAACCTTTCGGACTTGGCCTCAACTTCAAGCCAAGCACTAACAGGGTTTTTTCATTGGCTTTCTTTTTAAGTATACTATAAATTTAATTATATATGAATACAAATGAAGTTAATAGGTAGCTTATTATATATAGAGTATTTGTATCATATAAAAATATAAAATGTTCCGATAATTTGGTTCTGTCAATTATTCATCGAAGAGTCGCAACCTAGGAGTTTCGATAGTGGAGCGCTGTTAAATGTCAAGGTGAGAAGCCTAGTCTGCAGGTTATGTGGCTTTCCGAAAGCCCAGCTTCCGTCTTTCCGTTCTTGACCATCAAGCTGAACACATCGTCCTCTTCTCAACTTTCCAAGCACAAAAGTTCTTTTTTTCGCGAAAAGTTTAATCTTGTAATTGTGGTAGCAGCAGCAGCTCAAGTATAACGCTGCAAAACAAGGGCAAGTAAAACAAACGAAACGAGAGTGCTACTTTCTATAAGAGTCGGGAAGAACCAAAAGCGACAAGGTCAACTCGATCGGTGTGGTGTGCCCCAAAAAGGGTAATTATTACGAGAAAAGTGTTTCTAGTTGTTAGTTGAGCTAACCTCAACTTTATACCCGAAGGGCGTGTTGGTCATGGTGCGATCGAGTCATGATGAGAAGTGCCTATAACTACTCCGTATAAGTCCTAAACCAACCTTCCATTGGAGACTCACATCGAGTGACCCTTGAAGCCTCCGTTCATGTGCCCCAAGAAGTCTTAAAGCACGTTTCCCAGTTGGAGTCTCAAAAGTGTTCCCGTTGGAGTCTCGAAAGTTTCCCCCTTTGGGAGTCTCGTTTTATGCATACACACCTCATAGCCTCCGTTCATGTGCCCCAAGAAGTCTTAAGGCACGTTTCCCAGTTGGAGTCTCAAAAGTGTTCCCGGTGAAGTCTCAAAAGTTTCCCCCTTTGGGAGTCTCATTTTATGCATACACACCTCATAGCAGAAGCCAACCACAGCTGTCACATGTGTGTCGCTTGATCGCAGCAGTGAAGAAGAAGTGTGAGCTAGAGCATACCCTAGAAGTCGGCAGAGATGCCCAAAGCAGCGATTGGGTCTCTTCCCCGTACCCGTAGTTGATTAATTTTTTTGAATTTTTTTATTTGAGTTAAACTTTTCCTAAATGCGAATATAAAGTGAAAATAAAAGTGGTGCATATTTGATATGTTTTTTGTGTGACAAGCATGGGTACATATTTAATAATGAACTGCTCAAATAGTAAACATAAGTGCCATTAAACAAAAACTGAACCACTGTCCATCGATCCCAAACAAACAAACAATATACCTACACAGGCCAGCATGAAAGATTATTTGGCGCGGGAGTTGGAACAAACGTAAGTCACAACAAACCAATTTTTATTGCTTTTTCATTGTTATGCTTTGGTTTTGTTCCGTCTTGTGGTGCTCGCAACTGATAAGCGATCAACTCTTGCCTTCTGTTTAAAACAGAGCACGTAAATAACTCTCTACCCATATTTTCGGTCTGCTCTGCTCGCGACCGCAACCGAAAAAATAAAAATAAAAAGGGCTTGGTCTTCCCTCAACCGAATGTGTGCTGCTTTTGCGCTCGCTGTTAAGCGGCTGTTGTACACTCAGGCTGGTCGGTCTAACATCAACCTCATAACAGGCCCATTTCAGTCAAGCGGTCCCGAAGTGTGTGTTATCACTAACCATACAACATATAGACTACTTATTTCATACAACGAAAATGGACCTAAAAATTCCTTAGCGACAGGCCCCAGGCCTGTTAGCGGCGGGCCCCGTCGCTCTCTCGCGGCTCTCTCTCTCTCTTCGCTCTCTCATTCTTATGCCGCACACTGATTGCGAGAGTTCGCTCGTTCAGTCGCAGATTGCCGCATCTTCAAGAAGGTTGCTCTGCGCTTGAATTCTTCTTTTTATGTATGCGTGTTCATGCATTCACGTACACGGGTGCATGTGTGCGATCATTTTATTTCGACCCAGCAAGAATATTTGGTCTTTTGCTACTTTTCATACTAGGTACCCTAACAATATGGGCATATTCACTCTTGGGTTAATGGTAAAAATAAGAATGTTATATATTATAATATATTTCTTAATGTTTCAGCATACATTTCATATTTGTTTACAAATTCAAATCAGTGGCAGCAGTGAAATGTTTTGCATATATGTATGTATTCGAATGAATAAAAATCCATCTACTGAGATAGGAACAGGGCATATTGCAGTCGTTGTCACTTAAAACACCGACTGCTCTTATGTGGTTGAGAAATCAAATCAGCTGTTATTGTTGTTATGCGGCGGATGGTGCCTGCATACCCTACCGACGATTGCTTTTTAGGGGAGGGGAGCGGGCAGAAACAAAAACAGCTGATTGGCTTTGTTTTGTTTACATTTTTTATTGATATTTTTTCCGGACACTTGTTATGAATTTGGTTTATTGTTGTTATTTAATGATCTAGTTGTATATATTTTTATGTATGTTTGTTTTTTTTATATTTTCTTTATTTAAAAGTCGCCGCTCGAATTAGTTACCGATAAATATACACACATATACATATATACACCTGTGTTAAACAGTAGTTTTTAGACTTTTTCAAAACTTAAAAAAATTAATTTATATTAAATTTCTAAAATACTTTTTATATTTTTGTAAAGGTAAATGGAACAATATACAAATCTTCATTTTTTATTTAAATAATATTTTAATGAAAATAATTTAATAATTTTAATTGTACCAATATTTGTTAATATTGTTGTAAACACAGGTGTATGTAAGTAATATATGTATTTTAATCGGTATCCAGGGAACACCACGAGGAGGCCATTGCAATTGCAATGGAGTCTTTAATGAAGACTTACGAGTCGACTTGAGATTCCAAAATGCTTTGAAAATCTCCTTGTTCCCCACCTACCTAATAATACCACCTATACATACAAAAAAAAATGAGACATTTTATAAAAAATTTTACTGTTTGAGATATTTTTATTTTTAGACATTTTTTCTTATTTACTGTTTTTTCAGTAAATTTATCACAGCTTTTCATCCTGTGCTACTTAACCGAAATTTGAATAAATTAACTTTGAGCAATACAGACTTTTAATTTTTCCTTTATTCTTTTCATGTAAGGACTTTTGTCAAATATTTTTTTAAAAATATTGTAATGCATTTGAATTAAAGAGAAATAGTAATCTGATGGAGCTTTCAGTTTCAAACTTTTATCAGCGCAGTCATAATTTTTATTTATAATAAAATGTTCTGTGGAGCATTGTGCTTCTATATTTGTTTTTAATAGATCAGAACACATTTCGCAATCTTTTTTTGCAGAAATTTAAACAATATATTGCCATGCAAAATTGCAAGGCATTGCTTTATCAAATTCGTTTCCAGTTGCAATATCAAAAATATGATCAAATTCCGTCTCTTCATCTGAGAACATATCGAAATCGGTACTTACTACTTTATCGGTTTTTACGTCATTGCAAATTGTTTTTAAGCTGCAGTCCTAGACAACATTTATTAACATTGTATCATTCTGGGCCGCATTTACCAGATACTGATGTAGTGTTAATATTCTCATTGATAGCAATTTTGGACATTATGACCGTTAAAAACATGGACTTCGTTGGATTATTATTTGTTGCTCCGAAGGACCGCGCTGTAACGGATAAAATACGTCATTGCGTCAAGAGGTCTTGATTCGAATCTTCCGTGATTTTATAAAAAAGTTTAATTTGGGCTCCACAACTTTACAGCTCAAGTGCAAGCAATACTGAATTTTCATTCATGAAACCAAATAGATCTGACTGTTTTTGTTTACCTTTTTTTTGACTCTAAGCTTGTCTAAGCACATTACGCATTTGCGGATTTGCACGCAGAAGATGGAAAAGAGGCCAAAGACTTCAGAGGGTGTTTGAATACAAATTAGTTTAAATCGTTTCTCCAAACGGTAAAGACTGTGCGTTTTGTGAAGTGATTAAAATTTTATTAGCGATTTGTCCAAGAGTTTTGTGTTTAAATAGTTTAATTTAGAATATAGCGTGTTTTTTTCAAAACGCCTGTGTTGCTGTTCCGAGTGTCCGTGGTGGTATCGTAATCAAAGCAAGTATAAAATAGATTAATTTGTCCAGATATTCTTTTGTATATTTTTGCAATGAATGAGCATATTATTAGGAAAAATGGTCGGAGGTGTATTATTGAGTGCTGCATGAGGAGCTATAGGGATTCATCAAGCTCCATTCCATTTAAGTTGTTTTCATTTCCATCAGATGATAATAGACTCAAGAAATGGGTTGAATTATGCCATTTGGATGACAATTTTAATAAACGAACTGCGCGAATTTGTAATAGACATTTCGAAAGAAAATATATTGGGCTAAATAGGCTTAAAAGCAATGCCGTACCCACTTTAAATTTAACTGACAACTTCCTTTTGCGTCCGGACAGTACTGTTCCTTGTGAACAATTTGAATTCAATGATGATGGGGCGGCAGAACCAATTGGCATTTATGTAAACCCAATTAGATTAAATAATTTTTCTAATAGTTTAGATGTTAGCCCTTTAAATTTAGAAGCACCGAAGTTAGATGTTAGCTCTTCTAATTTAGAAACTCCTAATGCACAGCAGTTACATGTTAGCCCTTCTAATTTAGTAACTTTTAGTGCACCGCAGTTAGGAAATTGTTGTTATTGTCAGAAAAGGGAAGAAAATGAGATGTTTTATAGAAACAAAAATTACGAGATGTTTCTTGCAATAAAGACTTATAAAGAAAAAATTGAGAAATTAAGAAGAGCTAATATTTTAATGAAAAATGCGATGAAGCGCAAGAGTAAGAGAAATAGCAAGAAAAAATGCATAAATATATTAAATATTATAAATAAAATGCCTCATGTTTCTGAAGAGGCAAAAACTATATGCAAAATGCTACTTAAAAAATCAAATTCTTACAACAAAGCAGAAAAAGTAATAGCCCAAAATATAAACTTTTATTCATCCCGAACATACGAATATATGCGGGATGTTTTAAATTTAAAACTTCCGTCGAAAAGTACGTTGTCTCGATGGGCTTTGTTTAAAAATATGACGCCAGGATTTCAACCTGATTTATTAGAAAACCTTCAGAGAATTGTTGGTGAAATGAGTGAGAAAGGTAAAGAAGCAGTTATCTTATGTGATGAAATAAAAATAAAAAAAGGACTGCAATATAATACCGCACTCGATGAAATTCAAGGATTTGAAAACGATGGCGACAAAAGAACACGTTTCTTGGGGCAGCAAGTATGCGTTTTTATGGCTAGAGGATTATTTGAAAATTGGAAGTACGTTATAAGTTATACTGTTTCGGCTAACGGTATTAAACATGAAGCCCTCATGAGCAAAGTTGAAGCAAACATTGGAGTTATGCAAACTTTGGGGCTTAACGTACGAGCTATAATATGCGATCAAGGCTCAAATAATAGAGCAGCTTTCAAAAAATGGGGAGTTAACATAAACAAGCCGAGTTTTAATGTTAATGAAAAAGAAATATTTACAATATTTGATGCCCCACATCTTATAAAATCATTAAGAAATATAATAATGAAGAACAATTTAATTACGCCTGATGGCGTAGTATCTTGGGATATAATAAAGAAATTGTACCAGATTGAGTCAAGAAACTCAACACGACTTTGTCCCAAATTAACTGCCAAGCATATTAATCCAAATTCATTTGAAAAAATGAAAGTTAAATATGCTACACAAATATTTAGCCACACTGTTGCGGCCGCAATACGAACAGTGATTGATTCTGACGGATTTGTGGAATGCCGAAATAGCGCAGAAGCTACGGCAAATTTTATAGAAAAAATAAATAAGCTCTTTGATTGCCTCAATAGCCATGTTTTATATGAAAGAAATCCATATAGATGTGCAATGCAGAATAATAATAACGTGCACAAGTACCTCGTTGAAATGAGGAAGTATTTTGGAGAATTTAAATATCCACAAGCAGTGCATTGCATTGACGGAATGATTTTGAGCATGTCATCTGTACTTGCACTAGCTGAAAGTGTGTGGAGCTCGAAAATATTTTATATATCAACCGCGAAGTTGAATCAAGACCCCTTAGAAAACCTATTTTATTTAATAAGGGCTCGCGGAGCAACAAATAATAATCCAACGATGTATGAATTTAACATCATAATGTCCAAAATGCTATCAATGAAAATATTAACATCCACATCAGTATCTGGTAATTGCGGCCCAGATGATGATACAATGTTAATAAATGTTATCCAGGACTGCAGCTTAAAAACAATTTGCAATGACGTAAAAACCGATAAAGTAGAAAGTACCGATTTCGATATGTTCTCAGATGAAGAGACGGAAATTGAGCATATTTTTGATATTGCAACTGGAAACGAATTTGATAGCAATGCCTTGCGATATTTTGCAGGCTATATATTGTTTAAATTTCTGCAAAAAAAGATTGCGAAATGTGTTCTGATCTATTAAAAACAAATATAGAAGCACAATGCTCCACAGAACATTTTATTATAAATAAAAATTATGACTGCGCTGATAAAAGTTTGAAACTGAAAGCTCCATCAGATTACTATTTCTCTTTAATTCAAATGCATTACAATATTTTTAAAAAAATATTTGACAAAAGTCCTTACATGAAAAGAATAAAGGAAAAAATTAAACAGTCCTGTATACTCGCCACTCAAAAGTCTAGCATTTATTCAAATTGGTTTTCGGTTACCCATTCCTGTTATGAACACAGGATGAAAATGCTAGATGGATTTATTTTAATTTTACTGAGGAAAAACAGTAAATGGCTGACAGAAAAAATGTATACGAAAGGAAAACCTGTATCAACAGCGAGTGCAAGAAAACTAAAAATACTCAAACAGTAATAAGTTTCTTATAAAATGTCTCATTTTTTTTTGTATGTATAGGTGGTATTATTAGGTAGGTGGGGAACAAGGAGATTTTCAAAGCATTTTGGAATCTCAAGTCGACTCGTAAGTCTTCATTAAAGACTCCATTGCAATTGCAATGGCCTCCTCGTGGTGTTCCCTGGATACCGATTAAAATACATATATTACTTACATACACCTGTGTTTACAACAATATTAACAAATATTGGTACAATTAAAATTATTAAATTATTTTCATTAAAATATTATTTAAATAAAAAATGAAGATTTGTATATTGTTCCATTTACCTTTACAAAAATATAAAAAGTATTTTAGAAATTTAATCTAAATTAATTTTTTTTAAGTTTTGAAAAAGTCTAAAAACTACTGTTTAACACAGGTGTATATATGTATATGTGTGTATATTTATCGGTAACTAATTCGAGCGGCGACTTTTAAATAAAGAAAATATTAAAAAAAACAAACATACATAAAAATATATACAACTAGATCATTAAATAACAACAATAAACCAAATTCATAACAAGTGTCCGGAAAAAATATCAATAAAAATGTAAACAAAACAAAGCCAATCAGCTGTTTTTGTTTCTGCCCGCTCCCCCTCCCCTAAAAAGCAATCGTCGGTAGGGTATGCAGGCACCAGCCGCCGCATAAGGCGGAAAAGTAGCAAAAGAGTCGAATGGGTCGAAATGAAATGATCGCACACATGCACCCGTGTACGTGAATGCATGAACACACATACATATAAAGAAGAACTCAAGCGCAAACCAACCTTCTTAAAGATGCGCCAATCTGCGACTGAACGAGCGAACTCTCGCAATCAGTGTGCGGCATAAGAATGAGAGAGCGAAGAGAGAGAGAGAGCCGCGAGAGAGCGACGGGGCCTGCCGGGACAGGCCTGGGGCCTGTCACTAAGAAATTTTTGTGTCCATTTTCGTTGTATGAAATGAGTAGTCTATATGTTGTTTGGTGTGTAGTAAAACCAACAAAAATTTTTTTAAGTTATTTTTTCTTTTTTTTTAAAATATTTTTTTTTTTTCCGTATTTGGCAAATCCACAAACAAAAACAATTCAACAGACTCAACAAGGGTGGTTTGCGCTCGGTCATGTGTACAGAGAACGAGAGAGAGAGAGAGAGAAAAAGAGAGAAAGTTTGCTACGATCAAACACATGCACGCAAATAGCCGTCGAATTTGCTTACACACACACAGCAAAATGATGGATTAACGCTCGGCAATATTGCGGGAAGATTTAGTGTCAAATGTAGTTTTGGACAAAGCGGAAGCCAGCAGCCGATTAACGCGGCCGTCGGGCCAATGGCCATGGGGTACGTGCCGCAGCCGCAGCCCCCCACAAATGTATTTGAAAATCATTGGGGCGCGCTGTTGCACCAACAGCAGCAGTGGCAGGCCAATCAACTGCAACAGCTTCAACAACAGCAACAACAACAACAAAAACAACACCAACAAAAGAAGGCAAATCCGAATCGCGGTGGCAAAAAACCTGTGCAGCAGCAGCAACTGCAGTCGCAAAAAATAGAAATTAGGCTGCTTAAGGAGCAGGTTGCCACGCTGCAGGCGCAAGTCAGCGAAATTCAGCTGCAAATGCAGCTTTTGGTGCCACCGCAGCAGCTTGGCACCTTTGGCGTTAATCCGCCGCTTCTTCAAAATGGGGCTTCTTGGCAGTTGCAGCAGCCACAGCAACAACAACTGCAGCAGCCATTGCAACAACTGCAGCAGCCACAGCAACAACAACTGCAGCAGTCATTGCAACAACAATTGCAGCAGCCACAGCAACAACAACTGCAGCAGCCATTGCAACAACAACTGCAGCAGCCACAGCAACAACAACTGCAGCAGCCATTGCAACAACTATTGCAGCAACAACTCCAGCAGCAGCAGCTACGTCCACAACTACAGCCGCCTCAGCAACAACAGCAGCCACAGCAGATGGAGCAAAAACAGCAACAGCAGCCAGAGCCACAACAACATTAAAACTTAATCCTAATCCTAATCAAAATAATATTAATTGATGATGAAAATAATACTAATTATCTGTTGTTTTTTTAAAAGAAAGCAATTTTTGGTTTGTGTTTTTTTGTTTATTTTTGTTTTGGCATCTCTTCTAGATTTTTTCTAGGTCTTTGGACGTGCGTACACACACATACAAAACGCATGGGCATAGATGTATGTATGGTTGTATGCAGCATGTATGTCTGTACCTTTTTTGTCTCGACTACTCACGAAAGTAGACTATGAATTTGCCTTCAATTCATGAATTGCTGTTGCGCAGCCAACTTAACGTTGCTTTGGTGTTGCCAGATCTTTGTTTTTCCATATGTGTGTGCTGATCATTTTGTGAATTCACAAAAGCTGCATAACCAGGAACAACGAACGAAGTAACTGATCGTTTTAATAATAGCTATAGCTATTTTTTTTAGCTATTTAGCTTTTAATAGCTAAACTGATCATCAAGTCCATACTGACAGCGGCGAACCGCGCCGGGTGATACGCTAGTTATATATATAAAACTGTTTAACCTGACTGACTGATTGACTGACTGACTGACAGGTGACCGTCGCACAGCCTTAACGGTAAGAGCTAGACGGCTGAAATTTGGACAGGAGTTTCCTTATGTGGTGAAAGTGCGTACTAAGACTGGGTTTTGGAAAGTTCCACCCGGAAAAGCCGGAAGAGCGTCGGGAAAATTTGTATGGGGAAAATTTTATTTTTCATCCGATTGACATAAAATTCGGTTTGTAAGCATAGTATGCAAAATAATTGGACACGTGTTTTCCCGATTTCGGAAAATCCGCCCACAAGGAAAATTCTCGGGAAATTCGATATGCAAAAATCTATTTTTCATCCGATTGACTTGAAATTCGGTTTGTAAGGACAGTAAATAAAATAAATTGAAACGTGATTTTCCGATGCTGAAAAATTTGACCGTAGGGTCGGAAAATTCCCGGAAAAGCATCGGAAAAGTTTGAATGGAGAAAATTTCATTTTTCATCCCATTGACTTGAGAATTTCAAGCATAGTATGCAAAAAAAAATGGACACGTATTTTCCCGATTTCGGAAAATCCGTCCACAAGGAAAATTCTCGGGAAATTCGATATGCAAAAATCTATTTTTCATCCGATTGACTTGAAATTCGGTTTGTAAGGACAGTAAGTGAAAAAAATTGAAATGTGATTTTCTAATGCTGGAAAATTCGACCGTTGGGTCGGGAAATTCGCGGAAAAGCGTCGGAAAAGTTTGTATGGGAAATATTTTATTTTTTATCCGATTGACTTGAAATTCGGTTTGTAAGCATAGTATGCAAAATAATTGGACACGTGTTTTCCCGATTTCGGAAAATCCGACCACAAGGAAAATTCTCGGGAAATTCGATATGCAAAAATCTATTTTTCATCCGATTGACTTGAAATTCGGTTTGTAAGGACAGTAAATAAAATAAATTGAAATGTGATTTTCCGATGCTGGAAAATTTGACCGTAGGGTAGGGAAATTCCCTGAAAAGCGTCGGAAAAGTTTGTATGGAGAAAATTTCATTTTTAATCCGATTGACTTGAAATTCGGTTTGGAAGCATAGTATGCAAAATAATTGGACAAGTGTTTTCCCGATTTCGGAAAATCCGCCCACAAGGAATATTCTCGGGAAATTCGATATGCAAAAATCTATTTTTCATCCAATTGACTTGAAATTAGGTTTGTAAGGACAGTAAGTGAATAAAATTGAAATGTGATTTTCTAATGCTGGAAAATTCGACCGTTGGGTCGGGAAATTCGCGGAAAAGCGTCGGAAAAGTTTGTATGGGAAATTTTTTATTTTTTGTCCGATTTGAAATTCGGGTTGTAAAGACTGTAAATGAAATAAATTGAAATGTGATTTTCCGATGCTGGAAAATTCGACCCTAGGGTCTTCCCGACTTCGGAAAATCTGCCCGCAAGGAAAATACCCGGGAAATTCGATATGCCAAAATTTATTATTCATCGGATTGATTTGAAATTCTGTTTGTAAGTGAAATGAATTGAAATGTGATTTTTCGATGATGGGAAATTGGAAAATTCCCCGGAAAACCGTCGGAAAAGTCTGCATGGTGAGAATTTTGTTTGTCGTCCGACTGGCTTGAATTTCGGTTTGTAAGCAAAGTTTGATAAATAATTGGACACGTATTTTCCCGATTTCGAAAAATCTGCGCGCAAGGAAAATTCCCGGTAAATTGGATATGCAAAATCTTTTTTTTCATCCGATTGACTTGAAAGTCGGTTTGTAAGGATAGTAAGTGATATAATTTGTAATGTTATTTTCTGAAGTTGGAAAATTTGACCTTAGGGTCGGAAAACTCAGCAGACTAAAACCTATTTTCATCCGATTGGCTTTAAACTTGGTTTGTAAGGATAGTATAAGAAATAACGAAATAACAGTAATTCGGACTGCCGTTTTCCATTGTACTGGCTGTGTGCGGGACCTGGACCTCAACCTGGAGCTGGCACTGGACCTGGACGTGGACCTGAAAGTGGCCATTGAGGTGGGCGTGGAGGTAACCATGGAGGTGGCCGTGGAGGTGGCCATGGAGGTGGCCATGGAGGTGGCCATGGTGGTGGCTATGAAGGTGGCCATGGAGGTGTCCATGGAGTTGTCCATGGAGGTGGCCATGGAGGTGGCCATGAAGGTGTCCATGGTGGTGGCTATGGAGGTGGCAATGGAGGTGGCGATGGAGGTGTCCATGGAGGTGGACCTGTAGGTGGACATGGAGGTGGATAATGGTCCAAAAACCGCAATATTTGCAAAATTCTTAATCTCGGTGAAACTTTGGGGATTGGCTAGACGCTTGCCCGGAAGGTTTTTAAGCAGAAGAAATGGGCGGAAAATGGTGCACAATCTGCTAAATTTGAAAAGTTATAGCGTTCATCCGGATGCAATGCAACTTTGAAGAATGGTTGGAGAATTGGTAGAAAATGTTATTTGTTGGCCGATCTTTATCAAATTGTGTTTGTAAGCTTTAAATTTGAAAAGTTCACCACCAAGATCGGAAATGTCAGGAGAGACTTTATTTTTAACCGCAGGCGGGGCATAAGAGTTATTCTCTGCTTTGAGCCGATGTATGTAAGATGTCAAATATTTTCCAATTTGTGAAATTCACCCCCAAGACGGAAAAGAAAAACTGATACTCTTATCGGTTAAAATAGCTTAACTGATGGCGGCGCAGCGAAGCAAGCCGGGATATTTGCTAGTCTCTATATATATAAAAAAGTTTGTCCTGTCTGACTGACTGATTGGCAATCATCGCACAGCCTAAACAGTAAGAGATAGAAGGCTGAAATTTGGAGAGGAGTTTCGTTATGTGGGGAAAGTGCGTACTAAGACGGGGTTTTGGAAAATTCCACCTGAAAAAGCCGGAAAAGTTTGTATGGGGAAATTTTTTTTTCATCCGATTGTGTTGAAACTCGGTTTGTAAGCAAAGTATGCGAAATAATTGGACACGTGTTTTCCCGATTTCGGAAAATCCGCCCACAAGGAAAATCCCCGGAAAACTTGATATGCTAAAAACCTATTTTTCATCCGATTGACTTGAAATTCGGTTTGTAAGGATAGTAAGTGAAATGAATTGAAATGTGATTTTTCGATGATGGGAAATTGGAAAATTCCCCGGAAAAGCGTCGGAAAAGTCTGTATGGTGAGAATTTTATTTGTCGTCCGATTGACTTGAATTTCGGTTTGTAAGCAAAGTATGATAAATAATTGGACACGTATTTTCCCGATTTCGAAAAATCTGCGCGCAAGGAAATCTCCCAGGAAATTCGATATGCAAAATCGTTCTTTTCATCCGATTGACTTGAAATTCGGTTTGTAAGGATAGAAGGTGAAATAATTTGTAAAGTTATTTTCTGAAGTTGGAAAATTTGACCTTAGGGTCGGAAAAATCAGCAGACAAGAACCTATTTTCATACGATCAGCTTTAACCTTGGTTTGTAAGGATAGTATAAGAAATAACGAAATAACAGTAACTCGGGCTGCCGTTTTTCATTGTACTGGCTGTGTGCGGGACCTGGACCTCGACCTGGAGATGGCACTGGACCTGGACGTGGAAGTGGACGTGGACCTGAAAGTGGCCATTGAGGTGGCCATGGAGGTAGTCATGGAGGTGGCCGTGGAGGTGGCCATGGAGGTGGCCTTGGTGGTGGCTATGGAGATGGCCATGGAGGTGTCCATGGAGGTGTTCATGGAAGTGGCCCTGGAGGTGGCCATGGAGGTGTCCATGTAGGTGGCCATGGAGGTGGACATGGAGGTGGAAAATGGTCAAGAAACCGCAATATTTGCAAAATTCTTAATCTCGGTGAAACTTTGGGGATTGGCTAGACGCTTGCCCGGAAGGTTTTTAAGCAGAAGAATAGGGCGGAAAATGGTGCACAATCTGCGAAATTTGAAAAATTATAGTGTTCATCCGGATGCAATGCAACTTTGAGGAATGGCTGGAGAATTGGTGGAAAATGATATTTGTTGGCCGATCTTTATCAAATTGTGTTTGTAAGCTTTAAATTTGAAAAGTTCGCCACCAAGATCGGAAATGTCAGAAGAGACTTTATTTTTAACCGTGGAAGGGGCATAAGAGTTAATCTCTGCTTTCAGCCGATGTATGTAAGATACGGTCAAATATTTTCCGATTTGTGAAATCCACCCCCAAGTCGGAAAAGAAAAACAGATACTCTTATCGGTTAAAATAGCTTAACTGATGGCGGCGCAGCGAAGCAAGCCGAGATATTTGCTAGTCTATATATATAAAACTGTTTAACCTGACTGACTGACTGACTGGTGACCGTCGCACAGCCTAAACGGTAAGAGCTAGAGGGCTGAAATTTGGACAGGAGTTTCCTTATGTGGGAATAGTGCGTACTAAGACTGGGTTTTGGAAAATTCCACTCGGAAAAGCGTCGGAAAACTTTGTATGGGGAAAATTTTATTTTTCATCCGATTGACTTGAAATTCGGTTTGTAAGCATAGTATGCAAAATAATTGGACACGTGTTTTCCCGATTTCGGAAAATCCGCCCACAAGGAAAATTCTCGGGAAATTCGATATGCAAAAATCTATTTTCCATCCAATTGACTTGAAATTCGGTTTGTAAGGACAGCTAAGCCAGTGTCAGCCAACACCACTCCAATGGCAGCCGCAACAACAAAAGCCAGGACAGACCCATCAGGCAGGACGGTGGCAACCCTGCCAGCAGCCTCAGCAATACAGCGGCCAGTGGCAACAGCAACAACAACCACCAGCACAACGGGAGCCTGGGGTGCTACAGGTCCAGACGCAACCACCACAACCGCCACAACAGCACCACCAACCTGGCCACCCCTCCCCGCCGCTAGCTCTCAACAGTCCAGCCAATTTCAACAACAGCCATCCAGAGGAACAACGCAGTCACCTATAAATACGCCATTCGGTTCTATGGCAGCACTCCAAATAAACACCGCTTAAGAAATATTAAAAATGTCAAAATAATTTGAAAAAATAAACAACAAAAAAACTGGAAAGAAAAAAGGTAAATGTAGTACTATTTTTTACTTATTTATATTCTAAGGAACTCTTACATTTACATATTTAGCTAACAGTTGCTCTCATTCACAAAAACAACAAATGGATTTGTGACAAACTGTACACTATGTAACTATTTTATTATGCAGTTACAATTTAATGGAGAGCGACGAACGAGTGCAGTTAGGACATATTAGAAGCAAAAATCAAAACAAACGGCCGCTGACTGAGTGCCAATGTCAGAGCAAAAGAATCAAATACATGCGAACATCCCCAGCGGACCAAATCTCCGTAAACGATATTGCAAACGAGAGTTACGCGAAACAAAAACGTGTAAAACTATCGCAAACAGATCCGAAAACGATAAGAAAACGAATCACTGGTCGCTCAGTTTGTGGCAGTGAAAGTTTCGTATTCGATAGCTCGCAAATGATTCGTTTGCGAGCCTTTTGCGATATCTTTTACGGGCCTTTTCTGCTATTGTTTACGATTTGAAAAAGATTCGTTTGCGAGCCTTCTGCGATATCTTCTACGGGCCTTTTCTGATATTGTTAACGATTTGAAATAGATTCGTTTGCGAGCCTTCTGCGATATCTTTTGCGAGTCACTTTTACTCGTATACAATATCAAAATAGGCTTGCAAAAGATATCGCAAAATGCTCAAAAACGAATCTTCACGCGTTTTACTCCGATTTATCCCCATAATGAAAATACTGTAAAATTTTATTTATATTTTTGTTCAATAATATTCATTAATATTTATTCATTAATATTTATTACTTATATATCTAACAAAAGAATTAAAACTTCATTAAACTTAAACTACTAACATATCTAAAAAAATAAATAAAACCTAAAAACTTCATTAAAATTAAAGAATAATATTCATTACTTATGAAAAATTAACTTAAATTTCTAAAAAGAAATTTCAATAATATTCATTAATATTTATTACTTACATATATAACAAAAATGGAAACTTCATTAAACTAAAACTACTAACATATCAAAAAAATAAATAAAACCTAAAAACTTCATTAAAATTAAAGAATAATATTCATTACTTATGAAAAATTAACTTAAATTTCTAAAAAAAAACCCAAAAAAAATGTAAAAAAAAAACTAGTACAAGAATGATGAAAAAGAAATTAGGAATTCTGTTTGTCCACTTTACGGACTTTTTGTGCCTTTCCAATTCTATCCTGGGCATATTGATAGAACTTTTGGGTGACCCTGTCAAATTCACCATCCTCCGGGCAAATTTTTGTTTAAATGCAGCTGTGAAAATAATAAATGAAGCTGAGTACAATATAATTTGCATATGATTCTAAAAATAATACTTACTACGGATTGCTAGGGAGATTCGCATGCCCCTGACGCACTTCTTGGCCTCTGTGCCACGCCAACTGCACTGTCTTGCCACCTCGTCAGAAATTATAGCTCGCCAAGAGCTTCGAATGAACTTATCGTACGCCTTTTCCCCCAACATTAGAAGTTCAGAAATCTGTTAAAAAAGTATAAGTACAATTATAAATAGATTATAATAGATCATGCCAATGAATCAGGGATGCAAACCGGTTCTGAACCAAACCGAACCGCTTATTCTAGCTGGTAAACCGAACCACAAACCGAACCGGCTTTCTTTCAGAACTGCTGGTCCGAACCGAAAACCACACAGAAAAACGGTTCGATTCGGTTTGGTTCAGTTCTCTGGCGAGTTGTAAGTCGTGAATCTATTTCCTCTAGCCAATGATACTTATTAATTTGAGAATTTTTATCGTTTCCCTAAGATAATTTAAATACGACATTCCGTTTGCCCCTTTATAAGCCGGACCTTAGTGATCCTTTGCGATGCTGGATCGATAGAGCCTTTAAGGGTGACTTGACATAAATTTTACAACATGTAATTCTGTAAGTCTTCTGCAATTGCTCGCCGATCTCTTACCATACCTGTCATTAGTTTGCATTCTTTTCATAAAGAAATTCTCTACCTTAATTCAATCTTAGCCAGGAATGTATTTTCTCATTCGATAAATAGGGTGTATATGACGCACGGTACGTATTCTTTTGTAGCCGACATTCTCTGTTTTTGAAGTGCATTCCTAGAACTTACAGGCGAAACCTGGAAATCCGACTTCATAAATTTTGGCATTATTTTAAGGATTTTAAAGATATTCATATGGTTTGAAGAATTTAATTTCCAAAGTGAGCGAAAAGTTACACTACGACAGAAATCATAATATTTTAAAATATGCCTTAATGAATCACTGAACCGAACCGAAACTGCAATTCAGAAACTTTGTGAACCATTGAACCGATCTAGTAGTTATCTTCGAGTGGTTGCATCCCTGCAAAAAATACGTACCACATTTTTGAACACCGTTTCCTCCTGCAGGCTTAGTTCGAAGCTTTCGAAATCGGTGAGAGTTTTTAGGGGCTCCATAGGCAACGCTTCTTTTGGTTTGTGGATGTCCCCAAAAACCTTTGCCTTCACACTGGAAACCTCAGACCTAAGTGCCACCAATTCCGTGGTGTTTCGGTCAAGCTTGCTTATGATTAGGTCCATTTTTTTGTCTAATTTCAGTAACATATCTGAGATATCTGTAATTGAAAATAATTATTTAATATAAACGTATTCAGATCAAGGTTATACTCATTCAGCTGCCGAACAGGTCGGACGTGTTTTTGTCGCGCTCCGGTTTAAATCGTTGTATAAGCACTCGTGCTTATGTTGTCCAAAAATATCTAATAATTAATAATACCAAAACAAACAGGCGAAATTAAAAGCCGCTTAATATGAGCGGGCCTAGCCCTCGCTCATTAACCCCGCTCCAAAACAAAACAAACAATAGAAGTGCATATTTCTCGTTCTCGCATGTGTCAAATCACACGAACAACTATCTAAGACCCGATGAACAAATGATGCCGAGATCTGCCTCTCCAACTTTGCCCAGTGCAAGGTGCTCAGCTCCATGGAGCGCTCAGTGCGCCTCTCCCGTAACTCCGCTCTCAACAACAACAACCACTACTACAGCCCAAGCGTCACCAACGTTTCTGCTCTCCACACTCCCGCCTACAAATTTGTCAACATCAACGGTTACCACAACAACATCAACAATTACAGCGACGACGGCAACAGTTAGCTCTCTCCGCTCCTCTCTCACCACACCAGCTTCAACGTATGCAACTGCACAAACTGCTACAAACACACATACGCAATTACAAAAATCAAACAATACTAATACAAAAATGTCAACTCAGCACGATCTCCCGCAAAATCATACACAACGAAATGCAACACCCACTACCCGCTCGTATGTGCAGACTGGCATCGATCGGTATGTACAAATAAACAAACGCAAATTAAGCCCGCAAAACAAAAACAGCGGCAACATTTCAAAGATAAACAAAACAAGCGATACACCTGTGGACAAAGATCCCCTCACTGGGAATAGGTTCCAAATTCTTGGCCAACAGTCTGATGCTGAGTGTGAAGAAAAGACTCCGAATGCCCCAAAACCAAAGCCTCCACCCATTTATATAAGGGATAGCAACTGTGCGGCCCTAGTCCCAAAGCTTGTATCGCTAATAGGCAACAACAACTTTTATGTAACATCCGTCAACAAAGGCAATATCCGCGAAACAAAGCTCCAAGTCAACACCGAAGAAAATTATCGAGCAGTCGAAAAATGCCTAAGAGCTGAAAAAAAGCTACTACACCTACCAACTAAAAAGTAGCAAGGGTCTACAAGTAGTAATCAAGGGCATTGAATCAAGTGTACCTGTAACGGAAGTCGCATCTGCCTTGGAGGAAAAGGGATTCAAGGTCAAGTCCGTTATTAACTTAATAAACAGGGACAAAAAACCACAGCCACTATTCAAAATTGAACTAAGCCCGGAAGACACAGCTCCAAAAAATAATGAAGTGCATCCAATTTACAAACTGCCTTTCTTATTGCACCGCAGAATAACCGTAGAGGAGCCGCACAAACGCACAAATCCAGTGCAATGTACCAATTGCCAAGAATTTGGGCACAAAAAAGCCTACTGCACCCTGCGATCAGTTTGTGTAGCATGCGGAGAGCTGCACAACACTGCCTCATGCCCTGCTAACAAGGAGGATCCATCTGTCAAAAAATGCAGTAACTGTGGAGGTAACCACACTGCAAACTACAGAGGTTGCCCAGTCTACAAAGATCTGAAGAGCAGGATTAGTACACGCACAGAATTTGCCCGATCCAATGGAAACCTTAATCAGTTCACACCCTCGCAGTCGACCCCTGGAGTCTTCATCACCAAAGCTACGAGATCGACCTTTGCCCCAACGAATACAACCCAAGGTGTTTCTTTCGCAAGCGCCTTGAAACTAGGAAATGACAGACCCGCACCCATATCTACGGTTTCGCATGAAATTCGAAGTGAGCCGACACTGCCATCAAAACAAGCGGAAGAACCATCAAACTATAGTAGCTTAGAAACTATGTTTCTATCGTTACAGCAGACGCTGAAGGATTTTATGGTATTTATGCAAAACGCAATGCAAGAACAAATGAGAACACAAGGAATTCTCATTCAAATGCTCACTTCGCAACAATCCAAATAATGGCTCTTCTACGAGTTTCACTCTGGAATGCAAATGGCATTCCCCGCCACAAAGTGGAGTTATCAAAATTTCTCCAGGACAATGAAATCGACATAATGCTTCTTGCAGAAACTCACTTGACGGACCGATACAATTTTCAATTACCTGGGTATGCATTTTACGGCACAAATCACCCAGATGGCAAAGCCCATGGTGGCACTGGCATCCTCGTCAGAAGCCGCATCAAGCATTACCCACTAACAGGATTTTCGGAAAACTACCTACAAGCCACATCGATATGTGTAGAGTCTAAACGAGGCAATATCACTCTGTCCGCGGTTTACTGTCCCCCACGTTTCGCAATATCAGAAAATCAATTCCTAGATTTCTTTAATACACTTGGTCAACGCTTCTTGGCTGCGGGTGACTATAATTCGAAACATCCCCACTGGGGCTCCAGACTGACCAATCCCAAAGGGAAGCAACTCTACAGCGTACTCACGCGCGCATCAAACAAACTCGACTATGTATCTCCGGGTAGGCCTACATACTGGCCGGCAGACCCAAAGAAATTACCCGATCTTATAGACTTTGCTATAACAAGAAAAGTTCCACAAAACTTGGTAACTGCAGAAGCCCTTGCTGACTTGTCGTCAGACCATTCTCCAATAATATTCACCCTTCTGGAGTGCCCTCATGTTAGAGAATATCCTCGGAGACTGACATCACACAAGACAAACTGGCTCAAATACAAAAAATATATCAGCAGTCACATCGAGCTGAGCCCAACCATAAACAGCGAAGAAGACATCGACAATACTGTTCAAGCCCTCACCTCTATCATTACTGCCGCTGCTCATCACTCAAACCCCCAAACGACAACAACAGCACCTCAGCAAGATCGTAGATTGACAAACAGTTACATTGACCGGCTGGTCACAGAAAAGCGGCGTGCAAGAAGAGAATGGCAAAGCTTTAGATCGCCTGCCGTCTGAGACTTGCAGAACGCGTACTTCGCAAAGCACTCGAAGCCGAAGAACAGCTTGCACATAGCCGTTATATCGAAAAATTATCGCCTACAAGCACCAAATTTCCCCTATGGAGGGCACGCGCCAGCATAAAGCCACCTGCAAAGGTAGACACGCCTCTAAGAGATCAGACAGGAAGATGGGCCCGCAGCGACGAAGAAAAGGCAACTGTCTTTGCACTTCACCTTAGAAATGTTTTCCAGCCAAATCCTTCAACCAATGGCTATGAACTTCCATTGGTTCCGACCGCCGCACAAACTGACCCAATCAAAGTTCATTCGCTAGAAATAAAAAATGCCATCGGAGAGCTAAATCCCAGAAAAGCCCCCTGGACATGACCTTATTACACCTAAAATGATTATGGAACTTCCAAGTCCCGCCATTACATATATCTCAAGGCTTTTCAATGCTGTTCTGCGATGTGGATACTTTCCAACTCAGTGGAGGAAGTCCACAATCATAATGATTCAGAAACCAGGAAAAGATAAAAACACAAGCGTCATCATACAGACCCATTAGTCTGCTACCTTGCCTGTCAAAACTATTTGAGAAGATCCTACTCAGTAAAATTGATGCCCATACACAAAATATCATTCCCTCACATCAATTTGGGTTTAGAGCAAAGCATGGGACTATTGAGCAAGTCAACCGTTTAACTTCAGACATTCGGACTGCGTTTGAGCACCACGAATACTGCTCTGCAATTTTCTTAGATGTTGCCCAAGCATTTGACCGCGTTTGATTGGATGGTCTTATATTCAAGATAAGGACAATGCTTCCTCCAAATACTCACAAAGTCCTAGAAAGTTACGTCAGTAACAGAGTATTTACAGTTCGTCAAAATGAGTACACAACGGAAGAGTTCACTATAGGAGCCGGAGTGCCGCAGGGTAGCGTACTCGGTCCTCTCCTATATGTAATGTACACTGCCGACATACCAACAGACCCTCGACTTACAATAAGTACTTTTGCGGATGATACGGCAATATTAAGCAGATCACGATGTCCAATTACCGCAACAAGTCTCCTGGCAAGCCACCTAGCTAAAGTGGAAGAGTGGCTGGCCAACTGGCGCATAAAAATCAACGAGCAAAAGTGTAAACATGTGACGTTCACACTCAACAGAAGCACCTGTCCCCAGCTATCCTTAAATGCAACCCAGATCCCGCAATCAAACGATGTTGTATACCTAGGTGTGCACCTCGATAGAAGGCTCACATGGCGCAAACACATAAGAGTCGAAAAAGCTTCAAATCAAGCTAAAGGCCAACAGCCTTCATTGGCTAATCAACTCCCGTTCCCCTCTTAAACTGGAATATAAAGTCCTGCTGTACAAAAGCATCATAAAGCCTGTCTGGACGTATGGCTCGCAGTTATGGGGAAATGCCTGTGCGAGCAGTGTGGACATCCTCCAAAGATCACAGTCAAGAATTCTCAGAACCATCACTGGAGCGCCATGGTACATTCGCAATGAGTGTATCCACAACGATCTCAGCATCCCATTGGTCGAAACTGAAATAGAGCAACTTAAACAAAAATATTCTGAGAAGCTTCTTACCCACCCAAATCAACTTGCAAAATCTCTTTCCATGCTAGCAACGCATTCTCGTCTCAGAAGAAATGACCTACCAACCCAGCGACTGACTTGAAGGGCCGCAGAACACAAACTATCTCCAACAGGGGACGGTTTATAAAATAGTTTCTAGATTAAGATCTGAAAAATTATTGTTAGTCTTATTAAGAGAAGATTCAATAAATACAAGTCTAAAAAAAAAAAAAAAAAAGATCAAGGTTAACAGGATTTCCTTACTTGATTGGTGATCCTTTCCCCTTTGTTTTTTGCGGGGGCGGCAACAAACTTGCCGGAATCTATATTAAAGAGTTTTTTTAGTTTTTTTTTAAAAGTAAAGGAAAGTAAATGTGCACATTGGTATCAAATATATGAAGTATTTTCCCTGAAATCATTTTTAATGAATGCTGCACTACGTTGTTGTCGCAATTAAAACATTTTGAAGAAAATATGCCGACAAGGGTGGAATCTATGGGGAACTAAAATGGCTCAAGATCGACAACTGATCTGCTGTACAAGGTATTATTTTTGATTTCCAAAATTTTAAATATTTTATATGAAGTTGTATCCTGAATGTAATAGAAACTATTTGATTCTTTTAGATCGAAATACAAATCATTGTGGGTAATTTTATTAGCGACATTTTTAAGGCTCAAAGTTTTTTTTTTAGGCACAACGTTTAAAATACTTCGCTCCACAATACGGTTGTATAATTGCTCAATTACATAATCTGATTTTTTAACCATTTTCTTTAAGTGTCCCAGGAAATTTTCAAAAGGAAAAGAACTAATGGTCTCCAAAGAGCCGAAGTTTAAGGACTGTTTGCTTAAAATGCGTTAGGCAATGAAAATTGAATGTGAGCATTGTAAAAATGTATAATGAAGGAATTTGGTCTACGAAATCATTAGGTAATCTGGAAGCCAGAAGGTTTTTAGTGACACAATATTCTTTATGAAGAAGAAGTCGTATTCCTAAACTGAGCAATAAAAAGTGATTGTAACGGGCTGAGTCTACAGTGTTTTTCAATACAATGGGTCCAGTATACAATAAAAATGTTCTGAACTCTGTCGCTTTAAATCTTTCAAGATCATCAAGAGATCTCGGCTTTCTGTTAAATTCAAAAGGAATAAATCTCTTGAATGAAACTAGTTTTGAATTCATTGAACTGATTGTATGCCGATTCAAAGAAAATGGGTGACCTTTTACTCTAACCATGGCCACTAATAAAGTTTTCATAACGCCCAGACAAACTACGTGCATGTAATCAAATGGAAACTGATTGACCATATCAATTGGCAAGTTTTCTAGTGCCAATTTCTCCTGTAGGTTGTGATGCTCGGGCTGAAAGCGATTTCTGAAACTGTGGTCAGTCCGAGGGGGATTCTCTGTCATTTTAAAAATCATTCTTCTTTGAAAACTTTCGCCTTTTTGAGTGCATTGGTTGCATGAATAAAACCCAGAGTGGTGTTTCACACCCAATATAAATGCACGGGCTGGCGCATCGCAAATAATTGATCTTATGTTAACATGAATTGTTTTGCCTTGAAATATCATGCCATCCCTTATCAAATCTAGTAATTCGCTAACGAATTCCTCTAAATATATGTTGGGATTGCTGGGCTTGGAATTCCCAACGTATATCCCAGCTACCAGAACAGGTTTTGTGCCATTAATATTAATTAAAATGGGCCACGTCTGCTTAAGTGAACTTTTAAATAAAGGAAGTCCGTCCACATTAACGTTGAGGCTCATGGTAGCAGATTCATAGCAGAAATTGCTAAGAAAATCCGTTAGCGCGTCTTTTACACCGTAGTGCACATAGCTTCCTGGCTCCACATTCCTTTTAATAATCCCCCGTGGAGTGTGCTTTAAAGCCCGAGCATCTCGTGGCAACCCTGGAATTTTTTCGGACAACAACTTGAGCAAATCGTTGGATGGTCTTTTGCTTATATTATTTTCCGACAACCATTGGCCTAGGCGCATATTAAAATCTTTTGCCACTGAATCCTGAACTGAAACATTGGGACAATCACTTGAGGAGTCAGAAAACTCAAAGTTATCTACATTTTCTTCAATAATATTGATTTTACTATTATTATCACTTTTATTTATATGCTTCGATTCGCATATATACTTGCGGCTTTTACGCTTAGATGACATTTAAAGAAAAATAATATACTCCCCTTTGCAGTGTTAGGGTATTCAGTATTCGGTAGGCGCGCAGAATTCCAGGAAAAAGGCGGGGCTGCTAGTTGCGTCTGGCACTGGAGGCTGCATGGCAACAATCATGAATTTGGTGCATTAAATGTTTGCATTTGCAATAGACATGATACCCATTGCAAAATGAATAATAAATTGTTATTTACTTACCGTTTTTTTAATAATATAAACACTGAATTTACTTTAACAAAACAAAATTGAATTTAATTGACAAGCACGTTCTCTCGCTGCGGCTTCCAAACACAAAATAGCGTATCGAAAGAAGAACAGGAGAGAAGCACAGCAGCAACAACAAAACGCATTTGCCGAAAAGTTTCGGCAAAACACACTTCGGGGAGAGACAAAATCGGGCAAAAATGTTCGGCTTCTGCCTGATCTGATGTTTCTTCCGCATATCACTCGTTTATAAGCCCGCTTATGATAGTTTGGCGAGACTTTCGTCTTTGCTGACTACTCTCCGGTCTCTTTTGCCTCTTGATTTTTATGTATCATTTTTTCCCCGCATATCACTCGTTTATAAGCCCGCTTATGATAGTTCTGGCGAGACTTTTGCCAACACTCGCAGATATGTCTCGTTTGTAAGTCCGTTTGCGAACATTATAAGATAGTTTCGTTTTACTATCGCGCTCTGGTCCACTGGGTCGTTACAGTTATATGTATGTATGCATGTTTGTATGTATGTTAGATTTTTACTGAGCGCATCGCAAAGAGAGAATAGACAAAAAACGAAGTTGCAGTTTAAGGCTACACAAAAAAATATGTATAAGAGCACAAGTCGAAGAGAACCTATTTTGATATGTGTCGATCAGGAGCTTAAGGAAAAGCTTATGAGGGCATGATCATTTCTTGAGCGCTAATTTTTAAAATGAATCAAGGCAGAGGTGGACGTGCTTCATGGTTGTCTGCACTTGCAACAACAACAACTAAAAAAACAACAACTACAATTAAAAAGAAAAAATATACAAATAGTTAAGCTGCAGCAACAATTAAAAAAACAACAACAAGAAATAAACAAAATAAAAGCAAATGAGGAAAAGACAGCGGCTAAAACTTTAAAAATGGAGGCAGGTGTCTTCCAACAGCCTGGGCAGCCAAGCCAGTGGCAGCCAAGCCAGTGGCAACCAAGCCAGTGGCAGCCAAGCCAGTGGCAGCCAAGCCAGTGGCAACCAAGCCAGTGGCAGCCAAGCCAGTGGCAGCCGCAACAACAACAGCCAGGATGGTTGCAACAGCAGCCCAGCCAGTGGCAGCCCCAACAGCCAGGATGGTGGCAACCCAGCCAGCAGCCACAGCAGTACGGCGGCCAGTGGCAACAGCAACAACAACCAGCAGCACAACGGGAGACTGGATTGGTGCAAATCCAGGGGCAACCACCACTACCGCCACAACAGCACCACCAACCTGGGCCCCACCTCCCCGCCGCTAGCCCACTACAGCCATCCGGAGGAGCAATGCAGCCACCCATGAACACGCCATCCGCCCCTATGGCAGCACTACAAATAAATACCAACTAAATTTAAATATTTAAATGTAAGAATAATTTGAAAAAAAATAAAAAAAAAAAAAAAAAACGAAAGAAAAACGTTAAATGTATTACAATTTTTTTTCTTATTTACATATGTTCATTTACATTTACATATGTAGCTATGATTTGCTTTCATTCGCAAAAACAACAAACGAACAAGTGCAGTTAGGATTTACATATGTATGTACATATTAAAAGCAAAACCCGAAACAAACGGCCGCTGACTGTGTGCCAAGGTCAGAGCCAAAGAATGAAAGTTATATGTATGTATGCATGTGTATGTTAGATCTTTACTGAGCGCAACGCAAAGGGAATAGACAAAAAACGAAGTTGCATTTCGTCAGCATGCGAAGGCTTGCAAGTTATTCTTATACTTCTACACAAATAACTGTAAAAAAAGCTGGAGTGTAAGCTTTGTTTTTGTTTTTGCTTTCCATTGCGTGTCTTTAATTTGGATTAATATGCCATTTGTTTTGGTTTCACACTGTTTAGCTTTGCTTCTCATTTTTTTCAAGTGTTTCTGCGGGATCAATCGGTAAGTCAACCACTTCTTCTACTTCATAATTATCTTAGATATTATTTAGATATTACTTTAAATTTAATTTTGGCTAAAAAATATTAATACAAAAGGACATATATATCTCTTTTTTCTATACAAGTAGAGTATAGACGCTGATAGCGTTGTTTCTTATAACACGTTATATATAGCGAAGTATAGACGTTGATATTGTTGTTGCTTATAGCACTTTATATATAGCGAAGTCTGTTTTGACTGTTTTCTATACAAATAGCGTTGTTTCCTTTAACACGTTATAATAAAAGGATATATATATCTTTTTTCTATACAAATAATGTATAGACGCTGATAACGTTGTTGCTTAAAATTGCTTATAACACGTTATATATAGCGAAGTCTTCTTTGACTTATTTTAGATTTTAGATATATTTATATCTTCTTTCTATAATAAAAATAGCGCATAGACGCTGTATACGTTGTTAACACCTTATAAAGTAGCGTAAACTTTGACCGCAATGCCAATCGAGGCTTTAGACATTAATGGTGCGTTGGTGCCTCACTGCGTAGTTCCCATTATTGGCGATGGAGCCTGCCTTTTTAGGGCTATTTCTTATGTGTTATATGACACACAGAAATTTGACAGCTTAATTCGGCAGCAAATAGTATCACATGTGGTTCACCAATGGAATCATTTCAAAGAATTTACCTATGATCCCCAAGGTAATAGGTTATAGTACATTAATACTATATCAGAACGAAATGTTGCTACCACAAACTTATGGAACCTTATGTGAAATATATGCAGCTGCACAGATATATGCAATCCGATTAGAAGGCTTTCGTAACAGTACACTTTACATTGCATATGGTAATTTGGGATGTCCTGTGAAAAGATTACGCTTCACTGGCAATATTAATAGTGGCCATTTTGATGTTAACATGTTGCATCAAGTTGATTCTTTTTCACAAATTGATTCTCAGTCAATTGATGTCAAAATACCCAGTAGAAAACAAGCTCAATCAGTGGATGTAAAAAAACCCACACAGAGGGAAAAACCGGGTTCAGAAAATAAGATTTTTTCATCTCAAAAGAAGCACAGAATGTTCTCTCGAATTTGTGAGAACAAATGTTCCGAATGGTTTTAACATGAGTAAAGTTGTACTCAATCGTAGAATATTTGCTTTTTTCTTAGCAGCGAAACCGGTTTTCGGCGGCTTGAAACACTAAGAGAGAGAATTTGCTCTCTTTTAGGTCTCTCTCTGGTTTATTATGCGAGCGAAGCGCTGCGAAGTTGCAGCGCTCTGGCTCTGGCGCGTGTCATTTCGAGCTGTAACTTCAAAGTGAGTGGTTAAAAAAAAGTGTTTAAAAAAAAAATGATGGATCCATTTGAACTGGAGATATTGGAGACTCCGCCGGACGACGGCTTACAGGCGCTATTAAAGGAGTTCAATATGGAACACGTGCTTGTATATTTACAAGGTAAGCTTTGAAAATTAAACGACGCGTCGTTTACCGCCGCGACGGTAGCTGTCTGCACACGCGTATATGTACGTACAAAAATCGCATTTCTTGCAAGCATATGCATATACATACATACATATACATGTGTATGCCCATGCATACATACATATGAA
This sequence comes from Lordiphosa collinella, assembly GCA_018904265.1. NCBI lineage: Eukaryota > Metazoa > Arthropoda > Insecta > Diptera > Drosophilidae > Lordiphosa > Lordiphosa collinella. The sequence goes on from JAEIFV010000228.1 coordinate 321,033, forward strand.
ACATTCAAATCACAAAATAAAATGCGTTGTGGCTGCTTGTATTATGCATACATATGTAAACACATTGAAAAAATAAAATGCGTTTTGGCTGTAACATATGTAAACACATTTATTTTGTGGTAATGTATATGTACATAGATATGTATATACAAATCTGTATGGCGTGTGTAAAAAGCTACCGATTTTTGGCAGGCATATGTTTGTATGTATATACATAGTTACATACATTTAAACGCTCAAACATGCAAAAAAAAAACGTGTACATACATGTACATACATATATACGTATGTATGAACTACCAACAGAAACGCATTTTTGGCAGGCATATGTTTGTATTTACATAGTTACATACATTTAAACGCTCAAACATGCAAAAAAAAATTCGTTAGCTTTTTACACACGCCATACAGATTTGTATATACATATCTATGTACATATACATTATCACAAAATCAATGTGTTTACATATGTATGCATAATACAAGCAGCCAAAACGCATTTTAATTTGTGATTTGAATGTTTCATATCTACATACTTTCTAATCCAAAATTATTTATCGATGATATATAATGATACAGATCGGATGAACGGTTCTCGAGATATGAGCAAAAAAGTATCCGCTGCAGCATTGCGGTAGCAGCGCTGCTTACCTTGGCCAAGTGCTACAAAGTACATATGTATAATCAAATTAATTTATATTTATGTTGTATTTTAGATGCAGGAGTGACTTTTCACAGTCTGCAATATATGAAGGCGGAAGACTTCCCAGAAGCCATTCCACCTCTTGGACTTCGCATGGAGTTCCGCGAGAAGCTGTTTTTATGGCAGAAAAAGGGTAAGAACGGTTAATGTACATTTTATTGCAAACATTTCTAATTTAATACAATTACCATTGCAGCTTGGCAAATACGACGAAACTGATTCCACGGTCTCATCAAAGGAGTCAGATGTCAGTCCACCAGAGAGCAAAAAATTTTCCGGAAAATTCTACAAAGGAAAGTCGATTCTAAATAAACCCTTATGTTCTCTGCTCCGAGAAACAACGAAAGGAAGATATGTTCTCGCTTATCCAGAGGACCAGGGTAGCCTTACTAATAGGCTAAGAGAGGATCTTCTTAATATTATAATGGAAGAAGTCATGGCAAGCAATATAGCCATTAAAACTTCAGATTTTCCATTTTTGGTTGATGAAATCTGCTTCACTTTCCATTGTGAAGAAAAAAATAAGGTAAGGATTCTTAGGTAACGCCTCGTACTTAGAACGACAAAAACACTTTGGATTTGCTTTGATGCTCTTGAGCTGTTTTGAAAGTGTTTCTGTATTGTGAAGGAAGTTGCTCAGTCAGATTATGCTTTTTTGAAACCATTAGAAATTAAGAGAAAATATTGAATTGTAAACATAATAGATAACGCACTGAAGCCAGCTAATCGTAGTCTCTTAAGCTTATCTTTAGTTATCTTTGCTCTTGCTCTCTCGCATCCTACGTTTTTATGCTCGCTAGGCAAAAATCAAAGCATTTATTTTCTAATAAAGTCAGTTGCCGAAATTAACTTGCGGAAGTCACCCGCGGTTGGTCTGCAATCAAGTTGCATTTTTCCCTAAAGGAAGTTAGATTGGAATTAGCTTGGAGTAAGCTAAACATTTTGGCGCCCCCGGGTGGACCCTTTCGCTGATTTGGATACTGGATATCGTCGGCTACTCATCTTGGAATTCGTTGGACTCGGGCATTCATTTGGACTTGCTTGGAGGAACACTTGTGACTGCTTTTTTGCGTTTATTGTTTATTGAAGACGGAAGTTTGATCCCGGTAAATAGACAAAGTGAACTTACATATGTACATTGTACATATACATACATATGCATACATCGAATTTTAGAGGTTATTTAAAGGTGACTTATTTTGTCGTCTGAAGTTGTACATAATTATTTTACACAGACACATACATTTGTGTAGATGTGCCGTTGCTACGCCTGCGCAAATCTATTTCTAACAGGCATTGTGTGTGCACATATATTGGCTGCTGCAGCAGCGGTTATTGTTGGATTCTTTTTGGACTTATCCTCAGTCGGCTGCCAAGTTTAAAGACCTTTGCCTTTGAAAGTGAACAAAGTCAAATTTTCGTGTTTGTCTGTATTAAAGCAACAGAAGCGACTTTCATTCTGCACATCCATACATATAGAAAAATAGCGAGGGTTGCTTTAAATAAAGGGGATTGTTAGTCAGCTTACACTTAAACATGGGAAAGCGTAACGGAAATTCTTCTGTAGTATAAGAACACGATGAAATTGAATTGCTTCAAGAGCGAGAGGTATTACTCGCTAACATATCGCGCATTAAAAAATCCATTACCACTGGCATTATTTCTATGGATGCATCACAATTAGAATGTCGTGCTGAGATCTTGAACGACTATATGGAAAAGGCGATGAAGGTACAGTGGGCATTGGATAAAATCAACCCTGACTTATCATCTTGTGAGGAATTGGAAGATTTATGTGTGACTACTAAGGCTCTAATGAAATCTATTGTAGGAACTAAACAACGCAAAAGTGAAACAAACTACTCGAGTGCACATCATAGACAACTGCCACAAATGAAGCTGCCAAAGTTTAGTGGAACTTACTCAGAGTATAAAAACTTCATTGGGTTGTTTAAAAGTTTAGTCGATGATGATGAGATGTTAACAAACGTGGAAAAATTCAACCATTTGCTCGCATGTCTCGAAAAGGAAGCATTGGGTACTGTCAAAGGCTTTCAAGTGACAAGCGGCAACTATCCGAAAACCTTAGCTGCTTTAAAAGCTTTAAAAAGAGTTTACCTTCCTGTTTGACCTTCCGTCAATATCTAGTCCATCTGCTGTGGCTTTAAGGTCGATGGTCGACACGGTAACTGCAATTTATGAGTCTATGTTGTCTGTGGGTGACGACAAGAAGATAGCAAATGCGATGCTCATCCACATCGTTATGTCAAAGGTCGATCCAGGAACGCGATCACGATGGGAGGAATCGCTTGACTACAGTGAAATTCCCTTGTGGAGGGACTGTGAAGATGCCCTCAATAGGCGCTTTCAACATTTGTCAGCAGACGAAGCGTCTACAGGGCGAGGGAAGATCAGCAAATCCATTCGAATTGAGTCAAATCAGCAAAAGAAAGGTTCTAAAACAGCATTAGCAGTATCTCAGGTTGATCAATCTCATCCCCACAAATGTGTCTTTTGCAAATCAAATGAACATTTTATTAATTCGTGCTCTTCATTCAATGCTACTTCGCTTGCTAATAGATACAAGTTCGCTAAAACTTTCCCATTGTGCCTCAATTGTCTCAAAAAAGGACATAATGTGGCAACTTGCAAATCGACACATTGTCGAGTTTGCTCCATGCCCCACCATACGCTGTTGCATAGATATGCATCAGACTCGCTGCAAGTTACTCCAGCTCAAACAGTGCCTACTCAAACTGCATTAGCCACACAACAGGAGCTTCTCACATCCTCCGTGAATCATTCCATGTCAGATAAGTCGGATCAAGTAGTTTTAGCAACAGCTTTAGTAAAGATAAAGGGTCAGCTTGGTGACTATCAAGTAGCAAGAGTGTTATTGGATTCGTGATCTCAGGTCAATTTTATAACCGAAAGCTTAGCCAACACGTTGAAGCTTCAAAGAGTAAGAAAAGAGATTCGACTACTAGGAATCGGGAAGTCAAATTCATCCACTGAGCATACTGTTCAGACTACAGTAGCCTCAAGAGTAACTGATTTCGAAATAGAAGCAGAATTTAGTATACTTCCATCCATATCATCTTATCAACCTGAGAGGGCAATCCAAGCTACTGATTTATACATCCCAAAACAAGTACAGCTTGCAGATTCGATGTTCTATAAACCTCAGAGGGTTGATCTGCTTCTTGGAGCAGATGCCTTTTTCGACTTGATGATTGCTGGCCACATAAAATGTGGCATCGACAAACCAATTTTGCAAAACAGTGTTTTCGGGTGGATTGTATCAGGCCGATACAAGTCATGAAAAAGTCAACCTCTACAAGCAAGTTCTCTGCTAAGCGTTTTACAAGATCCTTGTCCGCTCGATGCATTAATGCAAAAATTCTGGGAGTTGGAAGAAATTCCAAAAGCTACTGAAGCTAAATTGTATACCCCAGAACAAAGTCTTTGCGAGAAATCGTTTAAGGAATCGATTTTACGACTACCCTCGGGTCGGTTCTCACTACCCTTCAAGTCCAATACAGCTGGTTTAGGTCTTTCGTTCGAAACAGCAAAGAGAAGATTTTTGTCCCTCGAGCGAAGATTGGCAAACCAACCGGAAATTCGTGCGATGTATGTCTCCTTTATGAAGGAGTACTTAGCTTTGGGACATATGACACTAGCCGACAGCCAGATTCCGAGAGAGCCACATTATTTTATACCCCACCAATGTGTGCTGAGACCGCAAAGTTCGTCAACGCAATTACGTGTAGTTTATGACGCATCTAGCAAATCGTCATCTCACATATCCTTAAATGATCTGCTAATGGTAGGACCTACTATTCAGCCATGTTTGTTTTCCACTCTCTTACGATTCCGTTTTCGTACGAGACGAGAATCAGCGCAAGTTTCAGCTGATTGTTTGGAGAGAGTGCGCTACAGATTTATTGCAGATATATCGCCTGAATACGGTAACTTATGGTACAGCATCAGCTCCATTCTTAGCAATCCGTTGTTTGAAGCATCTCAGCGAGCTTTATGCTAAGTCACATCCAAATGGTTCACGGGTTTTGGTCAGAGATTTTTACGTAGACGACCTATTATCAGGAGCCGATACCCAGGAGGAGTTGCAGGTAATATGCCGAGAACTTATTGTAATCCTGGAATCAGCTGGTCTATCACTTGCCAAGTGGGCTTCAAACGTCCACTTTAGTGCTGTCGAATCTAATGAGACATCGGTAACACTCGGAGAACAAAAAGACACGAAAACATTGGGTCTCACTTGGAATCCCAATACAGATGTGTTTAAATACTCCTTAATGGATTTTGACCCGAACTGTGTTCCTACAAAACGTTCAATTTTATCCTTTTCAGCTCGTCTGTATGACCCCCTTGGATTGTTAAGCCCACTCACAACAAAGTTAAAGATTCTTCTTCAGGAGTTATGGTTGTGTAAGCTCGGCTGGGACGATCCACTGCCTAAAGAACTGCTTCAAAACTGGGAGATAATGGCTGCTTGTTTTTTAGAGCTCGATAAGATATCAGTTCCGCGACACGTTGGGACGACTCAAGCAAGTGCATGCGGAATTCATGGATTCGCAGATGCATCATCGAGAGTATATGGTTGCTGCCTCTACGCTCGAGTTCGTCAGTGTCAAGGTGCATCAGTCCGCCTGCTTACCGCAAAGTCTAGAGTCGCACCACTGAAAACAAAGAGCATTCCCAGGTTAGAGCTTTGTGCTGCTCACTTGCTGGCTAAACTCTGGGAGACGGTTAGCGAAGACATCGACTTTCCAGTGGAGCGAATCGTGTTTTCGTCCGATTCTGAGGTAGTACTGCATTGGTTGCAGCAGCATCCTTCAACCATGAATACCTTTGTTGCAAATCGTGTTGCAGACATACAGGAGCTTACAGCAGATGCTGTTTGGCGCCATGTGCCAACCAAGGAAAATCCCGCTGACTTAGTGTCTCGCGGTTGTGCAATTAACGAGCTGAATGATTCCTTTTGGTTTGATGGCCCATCATTCTTGAAAAAGGAAATGGACTGCTGCCCCAAAAACCCTCATTTCGAATTGTCAGTTGAACAGACAGTCCTGGAAAAACGCTCATCAGCAACTGTTCTCATCGCGGCCGATAGCGAGCCTGATCGACTTTTAACCCTGGTCGAAAACCAATCGTCTTACCTAAAAGTCCTACGGATAGTCTCCTACGTTTTGCGATTTGTTCGAGGAAGGAAAGGAGGTCACTACTCGTCCACAGTTATCACTGCCCAATAACTGAACCAAGCGTTTTTAGCAGTCGTGCACAGTGTTCAACAATTTGCGTTTGCAGAGGAACTTCACAAATTAGAAAGGTCACAAATACTGCAAGCAACCTACCAGAAGATGACTCCATTTATCTTTCATCATCAAGATGGAAGTCGGAAGTTTCCGCTTTTACGAGTTGGTGGCCGATTACTGAATGCTCCATTACCATACGATGCGAAGTACCCATTGCTCATTGGATTGGCCATTGGATTGGCAGAGCATCACTGGTTGAGAGAAGTCGTGAGTTAAATCAGCTCAGTGAAAAGTGTGTGAATTGCCGAAATAACCCTATAGACAAATCCACCAAAGTGGTACAATCGTGTATGAACATATGCCAAATCACATATATAGTTCAAAAGACACAAAGAAGCCTGTTTTTGTGATATTTCACTTTCAAAGTGTTTGGGGGCTCCGCTGGCCAAACATAAGTTTACAATAACAACAGACATAAGTGCATTTACCGGTGTCCGCATATTCGCCGCGAGTGAGTGTTTGTGGGAGAGTGCATACTGCCGTGTCGGCAAAGCAGTGCATACCCCTTGACTGTCACAAGCTCCTGAGGGACTTATAGTGCATTTGACAGTAGTAAAACTGAAGCCCAGGTAGCGGAGTGCGGAGGTGGCTAACTCTGAACCAGGAGGTCGCAGGTTCGAGTCCCACTGTGGTCCGAAAAAAAGTGTTTATTTTTTCTTTTTTTATTTATTTTTTATTTTTGTAATTAAACAAATAAATCAAAGAATAAATCTCATTTATATCACCTAGGCTGTTGGGGAGAAAAAGGAGCAGAAGGTCTAGGATCCGACCAATTACCAACCTCCCCGCCTCAGCGGTGCCCAAATAACGAGGCTCTGGTGACCGAAACGGAGCGGTATACCTCCCATCGGTTAAACGCCAAGGGAAACTTTAGGCCAACGAGGGACTCCCCCATACAGCATAGTATTGAGTTATAGGCACCCTGGATACCCAAGATCCGGCGGCTTTCTTGCGGCGCTCCGCGCTGCCGAGATCCCCGCCGACACAATGGGGCACGCCGATGGGCCAAAACACCCCACAACGAGCATCAGGGCCAACACGATGAACAGAGTCTGGTCGTTAGTACCCTAAAAGAAGCTATTGATGATATCGGAGCCACTCTGAATGGTCTTAGTTCTCTTTTTAAAGGTCAAAAGGTCATCAACCAGTTGATGAGAGACGAGCTGAGCAAAGTCATCAGTCTCCAAAAAGCGGCAGCCATGTTCTGTGATACGGAAACTGAGTCCAAGAGTGTCGAATCGCAAACCACACCCTCGCTTATTGGCCCGGCTAAGGTGATAGTGCATGCAGGGACGGCGGGTGTTCCTGTAGGTACCCCAAAACGCCTTCGAGACTCACCAACGAGCAAAAAGTCTTCCCCTAAGAGAGCTAAAGGCCCAAAGAATGGCTCCCAGCAACAGCAGCAGATGCAGTTACAACGCGCTGAGCATCCCGATAAGTGTCCAGTGTTGGGAAGCAATGGACCAACTCAAGGAAGCGAGCCGAAAAGTAGCTGGATTAAGATCCAAAAAAGGAGGAAAAGAAAACAAGTCTTCACCTCGAAACCAGATGCAGTCGTGGTAAAAACAACCGACCAATGCACGTTCGCCGATGTCCTGAAGATTGTTAAGTCCGACCCATCGCTAAAAGAGGTCAGTGGAATGGTGAGTGGAATTAGAAAGACAGCTGGAGGAGACCTACTTTTCCGCCTTGAAAAGGAAGCGTAGCCGCACACGGCTAAACTCCAGACGGCCATTGAACAGGCAATGAGCGGCAAGGCAGAAGTCAAAACCCTTAAGGATAAAGAAGGGCTCGAGATTAGAGATATCGATGAGGACACATCGAAAGAGGAAATCTGTGCAGCCATAAACTTGGCACTGGTGGACCAGCAGATAGTCGTCGAGGATGTAATTTCGCTTCGTGCTGCCTATGGTGGAACACAGATAGCAGTGTTATCATTGACTAAGGGCCAGGCGACACAGTTAGTCAAGTTAGGCAAAGTTCGAATCGGCTGGGTTCAGTGCCGGGTGAGGGTAAAACCGCAATTGAGGAAATGCTTCAAATGCCTGGAATTTGGTCATATAGCTATCAACTGCAAAAGCGAGAGCAACTGCAATGGTGGCTGTTTCAAATGTGGCGACATTGAGCACCAAGCGAGACAGTGCACCAAAGAACCTAACTGCATTTTATGCATTAGGAGAGGCGGAAAGGCAATCAAGCACTACACGGGAAGCAGTAAATGTCCTGTATACCAAGAGGCCCTTGCTAAGTTAACAGGATGAATCTTTTACAGCTAAACCTTAACCACTGTATAGCGGCCCAGTCCCTTCTAGAACACACCACCAAGGAGCATAATATTCACCTGGCAATACTGAGCGAACCACACCACAGACAGAGCGAATGTACAAGGACCTGGGCATCCGACACAACGGGAAAAGCGGCTCTATGGATATGTGGGAATTCAGCTTTTTGTCTGGACGAGGTGAAATGTTTTGCTGGATTCGTGCGCGCAAAGTTTGGAAACCTGTGGGTCTATAGCTGCTACCTAGCTCCAAACCTGCACCTAGACGAGTTTGAAATGACACTGACAGCTCTTTCAGACGATGTCAGGAGCCGTAACAGAGCTGTTATTGCTGGAGATTTCAACGCCTGGGCCGAGGAATGGGGCTGTCCCACGACAAACCATAGAGGACGTGCTTTACTGGAGATATTCGCCTCCCTTGACATAGCTCTACTAAATGTCGGTTCGCAGCATACTTTTAGCAGAGCAGGACGCGGTTCAATCATTGACCTTACATTCGCAAGCGCAGCATTGTATAATGTAACCCAGTGGAGAATCGGGTCACTGTATACAGCTAGTGACCACGAGGCCATTTTATGCTCGATTGGCGGTCGTGCAGAAATGAGGCCTAAGAAGCCAATGAGGGAGAAAGAGTATCGGCTTGAAACCTTTAACACACAAGCGTTCTCAAATGCTCTCGTAGCTTTTACAACTAGTGGAACCGCAGAAGATAGAGCGCAGCAGACCGCATTTCAATTAGAAAGGGCCTGTGACGCGAGCATGGCTAGGCGCAAGCCTTATAGACGGCATGAACCAACATATTGGTGGAACGAAAGTATTGCCGATGCCCGCCGTGCGTGTCTTCACGCCAGGAGGCTGTACCAGCGTTCAAGAGGAAGGCCGAGTTTTTCTCTGAGGCATGCAGAGTACCAGGCGGCTAGAAAGATGCTAAAAGATGAGATTAGAGCGAGTAAGCGAGAGTGCTTCCTCCAGTTGTGCGACTCCGCTGACCACGACCCCTGGGGTCAGGCCTACAAAATAGTCGTTAAACGACTCTACGCCAATAAACAGGCCACACCAAGCGACCCGTGTGAGCTGAAAAAGATTGTTGAAAATCTCTTTCCGACTCGCTTGTCTCAATTACCCATGCACCCTTATATTTTCACCCCAAATACTATAGAGGAGATAACGGAATCAGAGATACTGGCGGCAGCGATGAACCTTCAGCCCAATAAAGCACCCGGACCGGATGGTGTTCCGAACCGAGCTGTGAAACTAGCCATGACACTGCATCCAGCACAGTTTGTGGATATTTTCAATGAGTGTTTGCGAGAAGGAATTTTTCCAACCATTTGGAAAAAACAGCTACTTATACTTCTTCCTAAACCAAGAAACCAACCAAGCGACCCACCGTCCTATAGACCAATCTGCCTTCTCGATACGGTCGGTAAGGTACTGGAGAAGCTCATAAGCCAGAGACTCGATGAGGCCATCAGTGGAGCAGGTGGGCTTTCGCCAAATCAGTTTGGCTTTAGAAAGGCCAAGTCAACAGTGGATGCGATTGACAAGGTGGTTACAATTGCACGCAGTGCTATTAAGGGATCTAGCTGGAAACGAGGATCTAAGGAGTACTGTCTTGTGGTCACCCTAGACGTGAAAAATGCGTTTAACAGCGCAGACTGGAACAGAATCCTAAGCGCTCTAGGTGAATTTGGTGTTCCGTCGTACCTCCAGGCAATCATCAGGTCGTACTTCAGTGGTAGAGTCCTTACGTACCCCACGTCAGAGGGGAACAAAACCCACGTGGTTTCTGCTGGGGTTCCACAAGGCTCCGTGCTTGGACCTGTTTTATGGAACGCCATGTATGATGGGGTCCTCCGACTCTCTCTACCTCCAGGAGTGCATTTAGTGGGCTTTGCTGATGACGTGGCACTTGTTGCTGTAGGCAAAGTGCTTCGAAGAACCGAGGAGGCGTGCAATTATGGCATTGAGCGCATCCACCAGTGGCTTAGCGCGGCAGGTCTCGATCTTGCGGCGCAAAAGACAGAGGCGGTTCTAATAAGCAGTCGGAAAAAGGTGGAGTCAGCCTGGGTCAGAGTCAATGGAACCGCAATAAAATCCAAAAGAGCCATTAAATACCTTGGAGTTATGCTGGACACCAGGCTATGCTTCCGAGAACATCTGGCTTACGTCGGAGAGAAGGCAGCAAAGTCAAGCAGCGCCTTAGCTAGGATCATGCTGAACACGCGCGGTCCTAAACAAGGGCGAAGAAGACTTTTGGCGAGTGTAACTAAGGCCACGATCTTATACGCGGCGCCAATCTGGCACAGGTCCATGGTTTACTCTAGCTACATAAAAGGCGTCTGTGGGGCGTACCGTCTAAGTGCGCTTAGAGTTACTTCAGCGTATCGTACGGTGTCGGAAGATGCTGCTTTGGTCATTGCCGGGATGATTCCACTTAACGAGCTGGCCACAGAAGGATACGAGAGGTACCGGGCTTCACGGTTGAGTGCCTCAAGTCAACCATACAGTGGTACACAGCAGCAGGAAGCGAGGCAGCGGAGCATCGAGAAGTGGCAACAGCGTTGGGACCAATCCACGAAGGGTCGCTGGACCCATAGGCTAATCCCGAGATTGTCACCATGGCTGTCTAGGAAACATGGTGAGGTGAACTTTCACCTAACTCAGCTCCTTAGTGGACATGGCTGTTTTAGGAGTTATCTAAAAAGAGTCGGCCATGATGATAGCGAGGAGTGCACTTGCTGTGAAGAAGGTCCTATGGAGGACGCCAGACACGTCTTATTCGAGTGTGTAAGGTTTCACACCGAGAGGGCGGAACTATCCAGGGCGATGGGCGGAGATATAGCTGAAGATACTTTAGTCCCTTACATGCTGATGTCGGAGGGAAACTGGGAGGCAGCGTGTGACTTCGCAGCTAACATTATGGCAACTCTGCGGAGACTGGACTTGCAGCGTAGAATCAGGGAGTAGGCGGGTCATCAAATCTGCGAAGCAATGCCTTGCGGCCGTACCGCAGGTTTTAGATGTTCTGTCAAACTTTCCGTGGTTTCATGTTGTACCAAAGTGCTTATTTGTAAATAGTAGTTGTTAAAAATAAAAGAATTAAAAAAAAAAAAACCCAAAAAAAAAAATTGCTCATGCCAAAAAATTGTGGATTCACCAAACTGTTATGTTCATACAACATCTGCATCAGACAAACCACCATGCAGGCCCAAGAATTTTATTTTTTTATATGGATAGTCAATGCTCGTCAGACATGCAGCTCTATTGTACGCGAATGTATTCTGTGCTTTCCAAAAAAACCTTGTTTTTTTTATCCCAAATTATGGGAAATTTACCCACTGATAGGCTCAATGGAAAGTTTCCATCCAGTCCAGTCCGCGAAGCACCTCATGATCCGGGCAATAGGCAGCGCGCTATTGAGCAAAGACGAGCTCGATACGGTCATCGTGGAAGTGGAGGCCGTGTTGAATTCGCGCCCGATAGTGGCCGATACTACCAACCCAAAGGACATAGAAGCAGTGACCCCAGCCCATCTAATAACCGGCAGAACGCTCGAAGCGCTGCCTCCCGTATCCGCTCAGCTCGTGAGCGACGACAAGCTGCCCTACTTGAGCAGATGGCGGTTCGTGTCCGCGATCAAGGAGCGCTTTTGGACCAGTTGGTCTCGAGAATACCTTCTCGGCCTACAACAGAAGCAGAAATGGACCAAAGATCAACGGAACCTAGAGGAAGGCACGGTCGTGCTGATACACGAAGACAACGTTCCGTCGCAGACATGGCTCCTAGGCGTCGTCGTTAAGGTCATCGCGGGGACTGATGGAAAGGTGCGAGTTGCTGAGGTGAAAACCAATAGGGGCATTTGCAAACGTGCCATACATCGTCTAGCCCCACTCCCCATTGATTGAAGTCGGGATGCCTTCAACGCGGCCGATGTTCAGTCAGATTATGCTTATTTGAAACCATTAGAAATTAAGAGAAAATATTGAATTGTAAACATAACAGATAACGCACTGAAGCCAGCTAATCGTAGTCTCTTAAGCTTATCTTTAGTTATCTTTGCTCTTGCTCTATCGCATCCTACGTTTGTATGCTCGCTAGGCAAAAATCAAAGCATTTATTTTCTAATAAAGTCAGTTGCCGAAATTAACTTGCGGAAGTCACCCGCGTTTGGTCTGCAATCAAGTTGCATTTTTCCCTAAAGGAAGTTAGATTGGAATTAGCTTGGAGTAAGCTAAACAGAAGTTAAATTTTGTCGATCTGAGTATGAGGCTCAAGCAAATATACATTTAATCATAATAAACGGGGGCGACACGAAAATCTCTAGTGATTTTCGTATAAACGTTTGCATTTCAATTTTAAAGTCTTCACCTTTATATGTAAAGTATATCTTTGGTTGCTAGATCAGTTGGTAAATTCTAAGCGATTTGGAACCTTCTACCTAAATCTACTTGCCCTTGAACAGTCGGTTTCAATTCGCGCAACTTTCAACTTCTTATCTAGTAACCAAGATTTTTTTTTCATTTCACATATAAATTTAATATAAATTCCAAAAGTTTTAGTTCGAAATACAAGCGTTTATACGAAAATCACTAGAGATTTCCGTGTCAGCCCCGAACATCAACAAGGCTGTACACAAACCAGAGAAAATGAAGTTAAAACGAACTCTTATAGGCTATTCACACTGAGCACATCTAACATTCGACATCATGAGTCATAAAAATTTTTCTGGCCGAAATTTGTCATGTGTGTAGCATGTTTCTATTAGACATTGTCCCACTTAATAATTTGATTTAACAATAGCTTAAAAATGTTCGCATAGCAAAAAGTTATTAAGCATTCAAGCTCAAGATGTTGGATGTTAGATGTGCTCAGTGTGATTAGCCTATTAGTCCGACTAACTTGAATATATATACATCTGTGACCAAAATTCTCATATCCTTCTAATATTTACTCCAATTTTTGCGAATTTGTCTCACTTTTACAGGATTTCTATTTTATTTAAAGAGGATCGCGATCCAATGCCAGTGGCCGGCTTTATTCTAAGTACAAGAATATGCGAAATAGGAAAAATTATAAGAGGATGCAAAAGAGTTCGTCCAACGAAAATAGTTTACTTTCTGCAAACTCGAATGTTTCTGAATTCGATGAAGAAATTGCAAAGGCTGCTAAGACTACCCTAAATCGAGATTGCGCCGATTGGGAACAGGTTCGCGCGAACTGGAAAAAAACGTTTCAGCTTCGGCAACGGGACCTTAAACAGCTAGATAGCATTGCCTTTTTCCAACAATGGACCAAATTTCGACATGCTAGAGTTGCAGATTTGGTAAGAATACGCAACTAATCACTAATGTGAAATTGTGAAATATATAAAAAAAATTCGGATCATTTTACTTCCAGATTGTTATTGATTTTTCAATAATGTACCAAGATAAACAGAATTTACTTCTTAGTAAGTGGGATACATTTAAGCGAAGCATCCTTGCTTATTATGAGAATAATTTAAGCAATAGCTATTGCAAGCAGTTGCTGGCATTGATTAAAGCGACGTCAGATACAGGTAATTATTTATCATATTTATTATTAATTTCATGATTTTTTTTGTAAAAAGGGAATTGGTAAATGTTTATTTATTCAAAAATCTAAAAGGAATTTGATTTGTACATACCTTTACTCTACAAACTCAAGTGTTTTACGCCGAATTACCTAATCATAATTCAATGGATTCTGTTGATTCAGCCAATTTGAAACTGGCAAAGAAATACCAAAAGAAAAATCTATTTTCCAAAAATAAACAATTATTTCGCATGCCCTTGCCATTAGCGATGTCCATTTGTTCGTCCGTCTATTCCCCTACTATGTACCCTGCACAGAGAAAAAAAGGATATTAAAAGATATCTATTGGATAATTTTCCGTATCCATTTGGACTGGATATGTCTTTCATATCCTTTTAATTATCCAACGGAGCTGAAAATCATCCAATGGATATGATTTGGATGATTTTCAGCTACGCTGGATGGTTAAAAAGGATATTATAGGCATATCCATTCCAAATGGATCTTTTTTGGATCTTTTTTTTCTGTGTGACAGTTTTATAAAGCCGATGTTGATTTTATCGTATTTTATTTAATAAGAATCTGATGAAAACCTTTTTTTTGTTTTGTTTTACAGATTCCCAGGATTATCTTTATACCATCCTCTTAAACGCAGTGATTCCATCTGCGGCCTGATTTAGTGATTAATCGGGAAAAAAAATCCAAAAAGCAACAATTGTTGATTCGCAAGAGAGTATGGTTTTGATATTAACGACATTGAATGATTATGAACGACAAGTGAATGCAGTTATTAACAAATACTACTCCGCTGGATTCACTGTACAGCCGTTTATCATTGTGGAGGGAATGGACGACTCCTACATTAAAGGATTTTATATATATTTCGATAAGAACTTAATTAAGTTTGATTCATTCCTTGAAAGCCTTGAAATTTGCTTTCAACTATTCCAAGTACTATCGCTAGAGTATCCAAAAGCATGCCAGCAGGCTTGGCAGTTTATTCAAAACTATTTTTTTAATATTAATACCAGCTATGATTATCAAACATCAAACATTTCCTCACTTATAAATTTTCTATCCTCTAAGTCTTCTTCAAAGTTGAACTAAGACCTTCAAAGTTGAACTAAGACTGCGCTTTAAGTTTAAAAAATTAAGTGAAATCTATTTTGAAATCTAAATATTCAAGTCGTATTCGTATATATAAATCAAGTTCAAAGCATAGCTTACAAAATCCTTTTTGAATACTTGTAGGATTTGAAGAAGCGTAAACAAAGCAGAGCTCGTATAAGGAAAAAATATTTAAAAGGGCATAGCAGAATACCATTAGAGACATATTTTTGCAACTCATGCACTCAACAAAAATTCATTAAAATGTATATTTGTTACATTTGTCTAAAATCTTTCGAAATACCAAGTGTATTAATACAACACTTTAAAAAAAATCACTTCTTAACAAAAACCTCAAAAAAGTTGAAATGTATGCAGAAAAACTGTCATCAAAGTTTTACTAATTTTGTGACTTCATATACATTTGGAAAAACGACATAAAATTGATGTAACCGCAACCGCAACTCCACTTTCCCAAATGGGTGGTGACTTAGGGACCCTGTTTAGAGAACCCTGTTTAAAAGCACAAAATTGTTGTGGAAGTGGTATTGGTAACGCTGTCAAGACTAGGTTAGATCAAAATGTTGTGTTTTCTGAAAGTCGCGAATGTTCTTTATCATCTTCACAAATATCGAAAGACGGAAGTAACGTGAAACTTTCTCATACTATAAACAAATTAAAAAGAGGAGCCCTGGAGATGTCATTATCAATGTATGATCAAAATTTTATGCCAAGAAATCAAGTTGAAGTCTTTTAAGCGAAAGTGAAATGCTTGATGATATAAAACAATTATTAAGTTTCTGCAAAGATCCTTTTTCAGAAGTACATTCAGAGCACAGGATTTTAAAAACGTTATCGAAATTAAATTTATTTCAAAATGCACATGAATACCAGATAGATGAAAGAATATCTGATATTATTTTTAATGGCAACCCTACTTTAGGTATAAAGTCTTACAAAATATATGTAATGCCATTAACTTTTATGTTTAAGCGAATATTTGAAATTCCTAAACTTCTAGATTACTCATTAGAAAAAATAGCAGCAAGTCTACATGAAGACAGACTATTTAATTTTGTCAATGGAGAAATATTAAAAAAAAAATGAATGCTTTTGAGACTAAGCTAGTTGTTCCTTTTATAATGTACTTCGACGACTTCGAAATCAATAATCCACTGGGTGGTCGAACTTTCCCACTTTGTGGCTGTTACATATCTTTCCCTACTATGCCACCACATCTTTTGTCAAAGTTAAATTTTATCTTTCAAACTGCTTTTCTTTCATCAGTTTCTTTAAAAAGATGCGGAAATGAAAAATCTTTCTTTCATTTGGTAGAAGAGTTAAAAGAATTTTAAAATGGAATAGATATCAACATAGAGAACCAAGTAAGAAAAGTCCATTTTGTATTGGGTTTGATTGTAGGCGATAATTTGGCTGTCAATAGCATCTTAGGGTTTGTTCAATCCTTTAATTCGAATAAATTTTGTCGTTCTTGCAGAAAATGCAAATCAGAAATGAAACTTGATACTTTAGAAGCACCAGACTCGTTAAGGAACGAAGAAAACTATAAATTGGACTTGGAAATCAATAATTTTAAAGAAACGGGCATAAAAGATGATTGTGTGTTTAATGGCTTACCAACTTTTCACGTTACCGACAACTTTTGTTTTGACATAATGCATGATGTATTCGAAGGAGTCTGTTTCTATGATATCTGTCACGTACTAGTCGCATTAATCAAAACAAAAGTGGTTTCATTAAACGAAATTAATGGTAGAAAAAGTCTTTTTCAATATGGAGCGACAGAAGTAGGTAATATATCTGATAATCTCGATTTTGGGCGGTTAAAAGAATTCAGGTTGGGAATGACTGCTAGCCAAATAATTTGCCTTGTTCATTTTTTGCCATTGTTAATTGGAGATTTGATTCCACATAATAATGAATATTGGAATGTTTTCTTACTTTTGCTAGACATAGTCGATTTGCTTTTTAAACCTGAATACACCACAAGCGACCAGGATTTGTTGCAAATCTTGTGAATGAACACCATACTTTGTACCTAAAATTCTTTGGCTCATTAAAACCTAAGCACCACTTTTTAATACACTACTCTAGTGCAATCAAAAAGTGTGGCCCACTAAAATTGCTGTGGTGTATGCGTTTTGAAGCGAAACACAGGGAAGCTAAGAGTTATTTTCACAGCATACGGTCAAGAACTAATCCGCCCTACTCATTAGCTGTGAAATCAGGACTAAAATTTGCCAAGTTTCTACTTGACCATGAGCAATTTGTTGAACCCAATTTTTCATGTCCTTCTTCATCATGGTTAGATTTAACTAAGGAGAACTATTTTTGCCAAATATGTGAAAAACCTGATATTAATTTAAGTCATGTTAATGTTACTAAGATGATTATATTTAATGGAACAACATATAAACCAAAATATTATTTAGCTATTAAAAAAAACTTTTTGGAACTGTTTAAAATTATGGACTTTATATTAGACAATGAACATGTTTTTGTAATATGTTACCAGACACGTATTGTTTCTTTTGATAGCCATTTAAGAGCATACGAAGTAGGTAAATTAATGGAAAATGTATTCATAAAAAATATCAAAGAATTTAGCAGTCCACCATTACACCTATATCCACTAAACAATGGAAAATCTTATGTAAGACATAAATACTTTTAATTTTTGTGATCAATTAATAAAATAAAAAGCAATAATTTTGACTCATTTTTAGCTATTTACGTTCTTGATTCAAGAATGAACTGTACTAGTTTTGAGTATATTTTTTACTAATGATTCCGGTTGGTGACCTTTGTGTTGTAACAATGTTGTTTTTGCCGGCAAAAACAACATTGTATATTTTTTACTTAAAATAAGACCAATTTCTTCCCATTTTCAGCTGTTTTTGTTCATAATTTGAGAATCATATCAACTTCTTTTAAGCGTAATTGGTCTCATTTTAAGTAAAAAATGGTCTCAAAACAAATTAATTTTGGTCTTCATTGGAGTAAGATTGTTCTCACAGTAAGACATATTTTTACTCATTTCGAGAACATTGGCGATTAAAATGAGAACAAATTTACTTAAAAAGAGTTTTGTTTGTTCTCATATGTAGGAAACAAATATTCTCAAATACGGAACATATCAACTCACATCAAGAATTTTCGTTCTCAAAAAAAAGTTCTTGAAGTGAGAAATTGTTCTTAAAGTGAGAAAATCCGGTAATGATTAGTTTTTGTGACCGAATGTGCTCATTTTGAGTCCAATGTTCACGGTTTTTTCCCTCTGTGCATTAAAAAACGAGCTAGATTTTCTGATTTAACCAAAAAGAGGAAGCGAAAGCTTATATCAGAAAAATATCGCGATGGGCATCGTAAAGAGCTAAGCGATGCTGATAAGAAATATCGGACACAGAATCCTCAAATCCACAGCAATGCTGCTAAGAAATTTCAGACTGATAATCCTCAAGTTCACCGCAATGCAGCTATGAAATTTCAGACTGAGAATCCTCAAGTTCACCGCAATGCAGCTAAGAAATTTCAGACTGAGAATCCTCAAGTTCACCGCAATGCAGCTAAGAAATTTCAGACTGATAATCCTCAAGCCCACCGCATTGCAGCTAAGAAATTTCAGACTGAGAATCCTCAAATCCACCGCAATGCAGCAAAGAAATTTCAGACCCAAAATCCAGAAGTGCACAGAATAGCGGTTAGAATATATGAACAAAATAATCCGAACATACAAAAAATCAGAGTTTTGCGTCCATGGAAGGTAAAAGCAATGTCTGGTGTTCAGATAAGATTCATTCCGCTCGTCCGAAAAAGCTAATACCCATAAGTAGATTAAGAAGTCCTACTTTCGATAACTTCATGCTGGGAGTTATCGAAAGTATCTCTGAAATTAAAATGAAAATATACATACATATGCAACTTCCTCTTTTGCAAATGAAACCGAACCAACAAGTCGTGTTTTTTATACCCCCCGTACACTCAGAAAAAAATGGCGTTCTGAAAGGCAGCCCCATTTTCTTACTTTTATACCCAATCCGTTCTTGATTTTTACGTTCTTAAAACAAGACCACGTTCTTAAAAGTATACCAAACGTTCTTAATCGGCGAACAAATTAAGAAAACTCGTTCTTAAATTGGGTCTTGAAAAATGACCGACGAGTCCAAAATGATGATAGTCGCTAAAAACAAAATGTATTTAAAGTTTGGGATCAATTATTTTATGTTATTTAATAAAATAACGAGTAGGCTTAGCTATCTTTGTCTGTGCCGAAGTTCTTATACCCTTTAAAGTGCGCGTAATGATTTACTGATTTCAAACCTATTTGGCAAAGTCCGTTTGAAAGTAAATGTTATTAATATTGGCCGAGTTGAAAAACATAGTAACAAATTTAGAGTTTTATAAGAAACATTATCCGACCTATCGGTCCTATGGCAGCCTTAAGATATGGTCATCCGATTTCGACCAAATTTGTCAAATACCTTTAAAAGCAAATAATATTAATCATTGCCGAGTTTGGGAGCCTTAACATTAAAAACCAAAACAAATTTTCTCACTAAGAAACATTTTTCGACCGATCATTCATTAAAATGCAATGGTCCTCCGTAGAATTATGTGAGAGCATCTAAAACTAACAAGTACGATACCATCAAAAACAAAAAAGATTTTCTGCAGCCCCATTTTTTGTATGGGAGCTATACCTTAGTAGAATTATGAAATCCTATATATTCAATATTTTATTTCGGTATTATCCCAACGCTACAGGTACATAATGGACATTCCATATCAACTCAGCCACCCCAATTTATTTTTTATTTCATAAAATTTTTTAATGGCTATATTGAAGTGCTATTGATGGATGGAAAACACCAACATTTTGTTCCTTTTTCGTCAATAGTTCTCCAGATAATCCGGAAAACACATAAAACGTTGAAAAATCATAGCTTTTGAACGGTGTAACGGATTTGATCGAATCAAAAACTTTTTTTGGTACTTTCTCGTGAACATTACGGGAAAAATATAAGACAACTTACAAAGTTTTCAAAAGTAGTATTTTTAAATAAAACAAACAGTTTTTTGATATATTCTTGAAGAGGACCACTCGATATTTCATTCGAATATTTTTTTTCAGATAGAGCATATTTTTAAGAACAATCGCAATATTTTCCAAGATGACAGACAGCCTGAGAGCTCGGGAATCAATTTTATTGTATATCCAATTTTAGGTCTTTATCTGATTTCTCAAATATTATGTACGAAATGTCCCAACAAATTAACAATTAATCAATTTGTTGTTTAATTTTGATTAATTGTTAATTTGTTGGGACATTTCGAACATAGTATTTGAGAAAATCAGTCAGACCCAAAATCGAATATACAAAAAAAATTATTGATTTTTAGGCTGTCTGCCATCTTGAAAAATATTGCGAAATGTACTTAAAAATATGCTCTATATGAAAAAAAATATTCGAATAAATATCGAGTGGCCCTCTTCAAGAAAATTTTTAAGAGCAATCGTCTCTATGGGAGCAAAAAGGAAAGTAATCGAAGATATTTCTGTTATACTTTGGATTCCGAAAAAAAACTTTTGAACAAAAAACAAAGTCAAAAAAAAATTGTTTTATAATGTAAAAAAAATCGAGTTCTGGTTCAACAACTTAAAGCACGTTTGACTGATCGGTTGGTGGTCAAAGTTAGGTAATAAGAAGAGAGAAACTTGACTTAAACAGAAGCTGTTATTTATTCTTTTTTGGGGCCAATAATCGGGTGGCTCACATTCTGTAAATTTTGTATTTTAGTTAAAAGATGCATGTAACTTTGCTAATCATTATTTTTTGAAAAAAAAATTGTGGTTTTTTTTCATATAATTTAAAAAAAAAGTGATTTATTGACATTTTAAAAACTTGTGGGGTGTTGTGAGCCACCCGTTTAAAAGTTTGAAATTCGTGTTTGTTGGTAGTTATTCTTTATTAAATCAAAAAAATAATAATTTTTCTTATAATCTGAATAAAAAAATATTAATAAAAAATCGGCAGCCGCCTTGTTTTCTTATATTTACGAGCTGGTGGCTGTTTTTTTGTTTGCCTTTCTTTTTTAATGTTTTTTGTCCTCTTTGGAGCGTTTTGCTTATGTCTTTTAGCATATCATTCCAACATTCTATTCGGAAGTCAAAACCGACGTTTTTGCAGGGACAAATTTCGTTGGCTCACAACACCAGATACATCACTTTTTTTATTGGCGCCACAAACCCAAAACAAAATTTTTCCCACGCCTACATACATATGTATGTACATACTTTAAAAGCGGTTAGAATTGTGGCTTATTCATGCATAAATACATACACACATGTCAGGGAGTCGCGCTAGGGCTAAAGCTACAATGTTTACCCAAAATGATTTTGCAGAGGCTAAGATAAGGCAAAACAAATTGCGACAATAGTTGTCCGTAAAAATTAAAAGAGTTATAACAGCCTTAAAGATATTTAATTATTTATTTATTTATTTGGTTAACGATGATCTGCTAACTTACATATGTATGTATGTACCTCCCTACATACATATATTGACTCGCATACCAAGTTACATTCACTTGTATGTACATATGTATGCATTTTCAATCGCATACGTCATTTATGACGAGAGAGCGTCTCACTTGCAAGAGAGCACCTTAGCCCAGGCCTAAGCCTTCTAACCTGCAAGGGAGAGTGAGATAGCATGCTGCTATTTCATCACAACGCGTAATAGTTGCGCGCAAATTTACCGCTATGCTGCAGATGTGTATAAACGACGCACAGTGGGTAAACTTTTACTTCTATGGAGATAATTTTAATACAATTTTTTTTGGGTTGACAAGCAATTTTCAATATGGATATGGATATGTTTAAGAGTTAATTGTAATAAGGATACATAATCAAATATTTTACTAATTGTGACTGTGTAAACTACCTGCATGAAAATTAAACCATCATGTTTTGGCCTGCATGAGGTCTAAAATATTTACAACAAAAAATTTGTTCTACCAGATTGCCAATGATTACACTAGTTTACAGCATTTTTCAATCTCTTCACTTTGATGTTATTCTTTATTTAAAATCTGGAGTTAAAAAATTTTAAGTAAAACAGATTTCGAGATAATCCCAAATTATCAAATTATTATAAAATCTGGAGTTAAAAATTTTAAGTAAAACAGATTTCGAGATAATCCCAAATTATCGTTTATTGCATTTTTGACAAAAATTTGTCGAGGATGAGAAAGTCATTCATTATTTGTAAACTTGTGTTATTTGACAAAAGCATTGTCATGGTTTATATATTTATGCGAATGCAAAACATATTAAAAACAATTCAAAAATGGAAACACATTTTTTGCCGCAGTTTACCCACTGTGCACAGATCATTTTGCAAATCGGAAATTTGGCTCTCCGAGTTCAAATTGTGTTGAGCCTTTGATACGCGCGGACGCTAGCAGTTGAATTAAAAAAATAAAATCGTACGCAATGCCTAAAAAAAAAGTTAAGAACTTAAAGTGAGAGTGGCAAATAAAAAACAGAAAGTGAGTGTGGAAAATAAAACATTAGAATATGAAATCGCCAATGCCGACGAGGTTGTGTCAATCGGGGACGCCGCGACCGAGGAAGAAGATGACAACAATCTAAAACGCTTCCTGGAAAAAATTCAACTCTCTGAAGTTTTTCCATATTTAAAAGGTAAGTAACTGTACACTAATTAAAAGAAAATTCAGAATGTACTTTCTTACATTGTAACCACATACATACATTCAAGGTTACGATCCGCTGCATTTTTGTATATACATATGTGTGTGTGTGTGTTTGTGTGCATATCCCTGCACGCAGCTGTGGAGACATAAAAAAGCGCGAAATGTTTGCATAGACATATGTATGACCATATCTAAGTTGTACATAACGAGTATTTGTGGTTGAAGATTGACAAAATTGTGTTCACATACATATGTACACTCATGGATAATATAATAAGTTTGAAGTTTGTTTTTTTTTTCAATATCGATTTAAATCGATATAAACATACAGGATGTCAAGAAAGCGTTTTTGCACAGTAAAAAGATTCACATTTTTCACTTATTTTGCAAAAAAAAAGGTGCTATCTCGAAACGGTAAAATTTTGTTTTTAATTTATTTTAATTCTTTTTGGTTCTTAGAACTAGATTGCAAAAGAAAGTAACCAAATCAATCTAGAGTTAGCATTAAAAAAAATTAAAAACAAAAAAAATAGTTTTTAAAAAGTGTCAAGAAAGTGTTTCTACATAATGTCTAAACTCATATATTCTCATACATGGTTTTCTAAGTCCCCATTTAGTTATATTTTCCTAATACCTTACCTTCTGCAACCAAATAATTGTATTTATAAACTTCAGGTTAATGTTTTGCTTCATACACCTATTTTATTGACAAGCCGAGTTTGCATTCCAACCAATAAAACAATCCACAATTTTTCCAGAAAGCTAAATAGTTCCGGGAATTCATCCAATTCTTACCGAAACAGTGGGACCATATTAACAAAACAGTGTGACCACGGCCCATCTAATTCAATTAAGACAGCCGATATCAACTTACATTAATTATAGAATGTATCAAATGTATTTGAATTTTAGTTAATATTAATTTTTCAGATGCCCGTGTCACTTATAAAAGTTTAAAGTATATCAAATCTGAGGACATAAAGGAAGCAATCCCTCCGTTAGGACTACGTGTCGAGTTCCGCGAGAAACTCTTTTTGTGGAAAAAAGAAGAGGTAAGTTTCTTGTCACCAGTGCTTAAATCAAATAAAAATGTTTCTGTTTACATAGTTAGGAGTCGAGGAAGATACCTTGTCGGTGCCGACCAGGGTTACGGAGTGGTTACAGTGCAATCCCAGCGTATGTATGTCCCCAACGACAAACTCTTCCTGTGTGGGAAAAGCTCTTAATAAGGTATATGTCAAATGCATGCATTTTAGATAATATTAATATACTACTATTTACAGGACTTGAAGGAACTAATAGCAGAGTCGGTGAAAGGAAAAGCTCTACTTGAGTTCTCCAATGAAAATCATATGTTTAACAAACATCATAGACTCGATTTGGTAGACATTATCATTGAAGAAATCATTCGTGTAAATGCTGCGCTACGAACTCGAGACTTCACAGATTTATTCAATGAAATCTGTTCTGTATTTCCCCACGAGTTGCACCTGAAGGTAAATTTATACGTTTGTGCTACATGTTTTTTTTTTAATCAAAACATTTTGCATTTATATATGACGTGTAGTAAAAAGAAATCTAATATTTTTGTATGAAATTGAAGGGAGTTTTTTGTTTATGTTTTTGAGTGATTTCTTCCTTCAGACGGACTAATTGTTGGAAGCTTTAACGAGTTGCATAATTTTATCAACATTTTTGACAATTGGCCCTCCGGCTGCTTTTGAGCGATTGCTTCCTTTAGACGGACTAATTGTTGAACGCTTTAACAAGTTCCATAATTCTATCAACATTTTTGACAATTGGCCCTCCAATTCATCTTCATCTTCAACCTCATAATTACCGGAACGGAATCGACATAACTTAAATTGCGCATGGTTGTCTGTTACAGTATCAGGCCATAAACATTATTTACATTTTCAGCCGCCTGACTTGCCTTTTAGCCTTTATTGTAGAAAAACTGAAAAATATAGCGTATTTTCTCTTTGCAAGGGTTCATTTCAACTAAATCAATCAAAGCAAAATAGTCAAAAATGTTTTTCTGGTACTAACTGTCACCTTTACAACGAAATTTATTGTAAATCAATGAAACAAAAACTACGCCAGATACAGAGTAATAAAGCCGTTTATTGAGATAATAAGGCATTACTTTTAACTACACATTATATTTAAAAATCAATAATCATCTACTTTTTTCCTTTTCAGGATTTCTATTACATCTCAAGGAAAGGGGGTTTGATCCTCACTTTCAAGCATACGAAATTGGCCAACCATATGATAATCTTAATTTGAAAACATTTGATGAGTTTGTAAGCTATCCCTTTCATGTTTATCCCATGAATAATGGAAAAATGTACTTTAGAATAAAATATATATAACTTTTTCTGTTTAAATAAATATAAATAATTTATATACAAAACTAATTTCTTTAATTGTAATTGGCTTTAAAATAACAACAAATGGATCTAAAAAATCTGACTTTTCGTTCTCAATTGCCGTTCTTGAGATGAGATGAAAGCGAGAACGAAATGGTCTTAAGAGCGTTCTAGAGGTGTACCCAAAACGTTCATAAATTTCCACCAAAATGTTCTTGAAGAGTTCCATTATTGAGAACGAAATGGTCTTAAAAGCGTTCTAAAGGTGAGCCCGCAACGTTCATAAATTTCCACCAAAATGTTCTCAAAGCGTTCCATTATTGAGAACTAAATGGGCTAAAAGCGTTCTATAGATAAGCCTGAAATGTTCATAAAATGATACCAGAATGTACCTAAAGTGTTCTGGGAGTGAGAACAAAGCGGTATGTTATTGTGAACTAAATGTTCTTAAAAGCGTTCTAAAAATGAACCCGAAACGTTCATAAATTTCCCCCAAAATGTTCTTAAAGTGTTCTAGGATTGAGAACAAAGCGGTACATTATTGAACCCGAGATGTGCTCAACAATTTACCAGAACGTTCTTAACACAAGCACGGAGCGTTCTTAAAACTAAAAAATCGGTCTTAAAAAAAGCGTTCTATAATCAAGACCGTTGTTCTCAGAATAAGAAAAAACGGTATTACCCTACTATTGAGAACGAAAAGACACGTTTTCGGTACTTTTAGAACGGATTTTTTTCTGAGTGTACGATCCGTTCCCAACCCCAAAAGTTCTTTTTGCGCAGCCGCAACCCCTAACCCCCAAAGTGCAAACAGAGCCACCTGAAAATCTGCCCTACCACATTTTCATTGGTC
The DNA here is from genome assembly GCA_018904265.1 of Lordiphosa collinella. Classification (NCBI taxonomy): domain Eukaryota; kingdom Metazoa; phylum Arthropoda; class Insecta; order Diptera; family Drosophilidae; genus Lordiphosa; species Lordiphosa collinella. The sequence continues at coordinate 346,978 of JAEIFV010000228.1, forward strand.
CTTCGAGCCGGATAAGACAGAGACGACGATCAGGAATCAGAAGTCTCCCCCTAAGCCCAGCAAGCGTCGGTGGATTTTAACAACATCAAGTTAAGTGCATATTCCCAAGTGCCATATTCCCGCATAGTTACATATGTATATACATATATGTCTCCCACTGTGAACTGCCAATCCATCTAGTTCCGCCAATTTTCTGGCCTCCAAATTTGTTCGGGCACAATTCCAGTGTGGTTAAAATATATGTATATGCACATGTGGGTACATACATATGTAAACTTGGACCATCCAAATTCCCATACATATGTTTGTAACTTGCAAACGCCAGTGTCCCAGTCATAAGACTAAACACCCCAACAACACACACACACCCACAAGCACATTCATTTGTCCATCATACCCATTTAATAAGCACACAAATTTATTTGAAAAAAACACACACAATCAGTTCCTTTACATTTACTACATTTATTTATACACCATTTACACACACGCACACGGCAGCAAACAAGTTGCACAACCACACACACCTTTCTCCAGGTTCACCGCAAGGCTCCAAGTGGATGCCATTCTATTTTTATCAAATAAAAATCTGAGACGAAAAAAGGTAAACATTGTTTAATTGCATTCCTATATATATATATACGTCAACCACATTTATCGATAATTGTTAGCGATCGACAGATTGAATTGCGCCCTTAGAACCAAATTTTATTCTGCGCCAAATAAATGTTGGCATGTGTTCCAAATCCCATTTCGTTCCAGTCAATTAATAAAACCAAATAATACAAAGAAAAAACTGGAATATTAATAAAAATATAAAAATTGAATAAAAAATACAAGTCTACACTTCCTAACATCGTGCTTAAACATTTTTTAATTGTACCGCATTCCGTTTTTTTGTGGATTGGGTTACAAAATTATTGTGGTCGAGGCTCCTGTGAGAGCCCATTATGTCAACTGGTAACGAGAAAGATCAGAATCAACTGTCGGTTCCGTCCCATAGCAGTTTAGGTAGACGCCACTCTCTCTCTCTCTACCACCATCCGTTAGACAGGCTGCGGACCAGTTGCCCGCAGAATCAAAGAGCGAGTCTTCGACACCTGTCCTAAAAAAAGTGGCTATGCCGCTTCCGGTTGATAAGCCAGCGTCTCAATGAACGCGATCAAAGACCAAAACAAGACACAGCTCAGCAGACATGGCCCTACAAGATTTTATTGCGTGCACAGATAGGCTCACACAGTTTGAGGCAAGAATTTCGGCCCCCTCAAGTGATGAGGTCTCCTTATATACGTTCCAAGTCCGCCGCTATCAAGTAAAGAACCTGTGGGCAAAAATAGATAGCGAGTACGAAAGATGCAGCAAACTTTTGGATGAAGATGCCGAAAATGAAGACTCTCAAGGTAAGGACCTGGCGGCTATGCAGGGCTAGCTCGACCATTGCTACTCTGTTTATGAGAGATGTGCATCAGAGTTGGCGGAAAAAATAGCGCTAGCTTCAAAAAACTCAAAAAAAGGTCCACCGGATGCAGATTCGATGTCAAGAGGCTGCAGCCTACCTCCATGTGACACAGAAATGTTCTATGGGGATTATTTGAAGTGGCCCACTTTTCGAGATCTATTCACCGCGATTTATATAAAGAATCCTCGCCTCACTCCGGTAGAAAAGCTTTTCCACTTAACCGCGAAGACGGGTGGTGAGGCAAGAACAATCGACTCAAGGTCCCCACTAACTAATGACGGCTTCGAATCCGCATGGCAGGATTTAAAAGATCGTTTTGAAAACACGAGGCTGCTAGTGAATAGCCAACTAAAAATTCTGTTTAACCTCCAAGTTATATCGTCCGAGTCAGGTCCAGCATTAAAAGAATTGCAGGGTACAATTGAAGGGTGCTTAAAAGCCCTTAAGCATTCTAAAGTTGATACAGCTAGCTGGGACTCTCTTCTAGTGTTCATGATTTCTTCCAAACTGCCAAAACTAACATTGTCATTATGGGAACAATCGCTGTCAGACAAAGCCAAAATTCCTACGTGGCAGGAAATTAATGACTTCCTAAGTGAGCGATACCGGACGTTAGAAGCCATCGAAGACGTTAAGCCAGGCACTTCCAATCAATCTAGTTCCCGTCCATCGAAAGGTCCGTCTGGTAATCAACCTATATCCAAAAAAGTTAATTCCTTTGAGACAAAAGTTAGCGCAAAAACGCAGACTTGCAAATTGTGCTCAAAGGAAAATCATCCTATACGCATGTGTCCTCGGTTTCTCCAGATGCCGGTGAACGAAAGGAACACTTTCATAAAGCAACAGAAGCTCTGCTTGAACTGTTTTGCGCGTGGCCATCAAGTAAAAGAATGTACCAGTCATCACAACTGCTACACTTGTAAGGGTCGCCACAATACCCTTCTCCATCGGAATGATGCGGCAGCCTCTGTATCAACTTTCATCCCACAAACTAACTCCGGTACACAACTTCAAGGTTTACAGTCCACTCTATCTGTCGAGCAAGCGAACATGCAAAATTATTTTGCTTCTAGTACGCAAGGAGCTCTTCTCGGTACGGCTGTCGTAAACATTTTGCATAATGGTTCTAATTACACAGCACGCGCGCTAATAGATACGGGATCCGAGGGTACGTTTATTTCAGAACGCCTATTCAAAACGATAAAGTTACCTTTCCAAAATGTGGAGGCACATGTCTCTGGGTTAAACAAAACAGTTTCAGGTCACTCAACGAAACTGTGCCGATTCCATCTAGTCTCGCCTCATAAGCCAAGGATTCAAATTGAAACAACGGCTTACGTTCTCCCGCAATTGGCAGGCAATCTCCCATCACGCTCAATTTCACTCTCTGCTCTAAAAGATTTGCCGAATCTCCAACTCGCCGACCCAGCCTTCTCCAAAAGTTCGCAGATTGATGTGTTAATCGGCGCAGACATACTTCCATCGATATTGCTAGGCGGCTTCCGATCAAACATTTGCGGCACTCTTATAGGACAATAGACAATTTTCGGTTGGATTATTTCGGGTCCAGTGTCAAATGCGAAAGGCCAATCCATTAGGTCCTTTTCCACTCAAATATCTTTTAGCTCAGAACCATTGATCAGCTCCTCACAACCTTTTGGGTGTTGGAAGATATACCGGTGAAACCGGTCAAGGAGTCTGATGCATTTTGTGAGAAGAATTTTGTTAAGACTACCCGAAGGGAGAACAATGGGAGATACATGGTAACTCTTCCCTTTCGTGATCCAGAACGAATCACTCTAGGCCATTCCCGATCCATTGCACTGGCACAATTTTTAAAAGTCGAACGCCGCTTTAAGAGAGACGCTCAGTTAAAAACTCAGTACGAATCAGTGATTCAAGAATATTTGGACCTAGGCCACATGCGGCAGGTATCATGCTGTGCTCAAACCTGATAGCACTACTACACAAGTACGCGTGGTTTTCAACGCGTCTAGTAAATCCACTAACGGAATCAGTCTCAACGATCTCCTTCACCCTGGGCCTGTACTCCAATCTGACCTAAACATTCAGATTTTGATATGGAGTTTTTTCCAATTTGTGTTCAATGCCGACATAACCAAAATGTACCGGCAGATCCTTGTGCATCCTGACCATACTCCGTTCCAAAGAATCCTATTCCGCAATGCAGATGGCAAACTCTGTGACTATGAGCTTAGTACAGTCACGTTCGGCATAAACTGCGCTCCTTTCCTAGCCATTAGAGTTCTGCAACAACTCGCGAGTGACGTTCAAACTCAATATCCCCTAGCAAGTGATGTAGTTAGGAACTATATGTATGTAGATGACGTTTTGGCAGGAGCGCATTCAGAAAAAGATTCTATATCGATAATTCGGGAATTGAGGAAAGCTCTTGACTCAGCGGGATTCCCATTGAGAAAGTGGTCCGCGAATAAAAAAGGCGTGTTAAAGGACATACCAAAGAGCCAGTTATTAAATTCCGAATTCCTTGAGCTCGAAGAAGCCAGTACAGCTAAAACATTGGGTATTCGGTGGAAAGCGACCACTGATGAGTTTTATTGCATCCGAATTGGAACTCAAGTCCACATACACCAAACGTGAAGTCCTTTCCCAAATCGCAAAATTGTTTGATCCAGCTGACTGGTTAGCTCCTTTTATCATCCAGTTCAAAATTTTCATGCAGGAGATATGGTTAAGAGTGCTAGGATGGGATGAAAGTCTACCTAGTGATCTCCTTCAAAAATGGCTAGACTATCTCCGGAGCTATGTCCATATTGACGAGATTCGAATCCCGAGATGGTTGAAATTTGTTCCTCAAGCAAAGGTGCAATATCATGGCTTTTGTGATGCCTCGCGACGCGCATATGGGGCAGCTGTTTACATCCGCATCGAGACTGACCAGGGAGTATCGTGCTCTCTCCTCACGTCTAAAACCAGAGTTGCTCCGGTCAAAACTGTTTCCCTCCCACGATTGGAACTATGTGGGGCAGTTCTCTTGGCCGAACTATGTGCGGCAATAATGCCCCAACTACCCTTGACTAGTGTCGAAATATTTTATTGGACCGACTCGATCATTGTCCTAGCTTGGTTAAACAAGCCCCCGTGCCAGTGGACTACCTTTGTAGCCAACAGAGTGGCCATGATCGGTCAATGTACCAGCGCAGACGAATGGCACCATGTTCGGTCTGAAGACAACCCGGCTGACTTGGCAAGTCGTGGAGTATCATCCCAAGACCTACTTATCAGCAAATTATGGTGGTGCGGCCCTGAGTGGCTGACAGATCCAACCGAAAGGTGGAGGATGCCAAAAGTTTCAGCTCCAGAAACTAATTTAGAGCAACGCGTAGTAAGGGCCCACTGCGCAGCCATTTCGCCTTCATCCGATATTCTTAAGAGATTTTCCGATTTGGGGAAAGCTATACGCGTGCTAGGCTATGCTATCCGTTTTTTAAAGCTATGCCGAAAAATCCTTTTGAGATTAAGAGCTTCACGGGACGTGCCTGTCGCATAACCAAGGGCTACGTGTGCGTTTTTGTGTGCTTTTCAACAAGGGCAATCCATTTAGAGGCCACATCCGATTTAACAACTGAAAAGTTTTTAGAAGCCTTTGCACGATTCATTTCGCGAAGAGGATGTCCACTTCAAGTCCAATCCGATAACGGCAAAACCTTCGTGGGGGCTTCCAGGGCTCTGCAAGACGATTTCCTACAAGTCCTTAAGACAAGTGTCTGCAAAATATATAGTCATCAGAACTTGACTTGGCATTTCATTCCTCCAGGAGCGCCACACATGGGCGGTCTTTGGGAAGCAGGCGTCAAAAGCTTCAAGACCATATTCTACAAGTCCACGTCTGCGACAAAGTATACTTTTGAAGAGTTTTCGACTCTTCTATCAAAAATTGAAGCATGTCTCAACTCCAGACCCATATCTCCAATGTCGGAAGACCCAGCTGATTCCCTAGCATTAAGCCCCGGCCATTTTTTGATCGGAGGACCGATGCTATCAGTCGCTGAGCCAGAAATCCAGGATAACGCTTCTTCCATCTTAAATCGCTGGCAACGTCTTAATGCGTTGAATCAGCAGTTGTGTGCTCGTTGGAAAAACGAGTACTTAAAAGAACTCCATAAGCGGAACAAATGGAAGTATCCCACCAAAAATCTCGATAAGGGAGACTTGGTCATAATCAAAGAAGACAATATTCCTTCCAATGAGTGGCGTCTAGGCCGGGTCCACAAAACCTGCCCCGGCTCCGATGACAAGGTCCGTGTGGTAGAGCTTGTAACGGCTCGAGGCCTAATCAAAAGGCCAATATCCAAACTTGTCCTACTTCCTGTTGAATCCAATATCCAATCCTGCTACTCCCAATTCCACATGAGTATTTAAGCAACATACACTTATCCAGTATTTGTTTCATTGTTTTTATTTTTTATATAGTCCTCCCTCCTCCTATAAGATGGCCCCACGTAACCGAGAAAGAGAGCAACTGGCCGATAATCGCCAACACTTTCGGGGAACGATGTCCTTCCGCTGCAGAGTGTGCCGCGGGATCCATCCGCTTAAGAGGTGTAAGCGTTTCCTACGGTTGAACGCAGAGAAACGCTTGAGGGCAGTATTGATCAACAAATACTGTCCTAACTGTTTGGCACACCAACACTCGAAGCGATCGTGCCGTAGTGGAGACACCTGCAGGGTATGTCAGGGAATGAGCGTAGTCGAGAGAGCTCTCCTCAGTCTCGACCTGGCACTCCACTGTCTCGGACTGGTTCTCCACAGCTTCGACTAAGCTCTCCCCAGTCGCATCCTCACGCTCCAAGCCTTCAACTTGACTCCCGACCGGCTCAATCTGAGTCGCGTATCAAACCGCCGTCACTGACCACACTGTTGCAGCATCGTCATCCAAACGTGCTGCCCACCGCTATCATTAAACTCGACACTGGATTGAAGATATATGAGACGTGCGCATTGATCGACTTGTGAGGAGTAATTCCTCACAAGCCAGGAACTACAGGGTAGCACGGCGAATTGGGGAAAGCTCGCTCTCATGATAATAGAGCGAGAGAGAGCGATCTGTGGAGAGTTAGAGAGCAAGGGCCGTGGCCGGAGAGGCAAAGGCCTTGCTTCTAACGGAACCGTAACTGGAGGACGGCGGCGAGCGGGGATTGGGCGGAGAGGCGGAAAACCAACGGGACAGAATGTTCTAGACGGCTGCAAGCAGACGGTTCGTGTAGCGACAGCAGCGAAAGGCCTCGATGGAGCAGCAGCAGAGGAAGGCCCCGGTCGAGAGACAGCAGCAGATGAAGCCAGGCAGGCCCCGTTTGAAACACATAACGGTGTCGGGGACGAGACAGGCCCTGCTTGAAGCAGCGGAACGGGGCCAGCGAAGCAGCTATATAAGGAGCGTCTGCCCAGAAGACGGGACAGTTGGAGATTTACAAGTGCGCGGAGCGGCAGTAATCAGTGCGAACCGAAGTGCGGGCAAACGGCAACCGAAACGGCAGAGGGGCGTAAAACTTGCGGAAAGTTGAAGCGATTGGCTCAACGTTAAGTGGCAAGGAAGTCAACGGTAGTCAGAGAGAAGGCAGAGTGACGTAAACTTGCGGAAAGTCGAAGCGATTGGCTCGACGTTAAGTGGCAAGGAGGTCAACGATAGCCAGTGTATAGTGCGAAAGTCCTGCGAGGTCGAGGCGATTTGCACGACGAAGGCGGACGTGGCACTAGAAACTGAGCGAGTACTTCGAATTCGGTACGGGAGCAAGCACGAACGGGCGAACGGTCGAATTAAGAACTGAAGTGTTTGAAGAATTGTGAAACTAGCCTAAGGCTTATTACTAAGTGATTTACACCAACCCAAATATAGACTTAAGTACATTTAAATCGTTGTCTTCTTATTTCTGGCAATTCTTCAATATAAATTTGTTGAAGCGATCCCCTAGCACCCCTGAGCTACTACCAGCTGCAAAGGTTCGTTACAACTGGCGCCCAACGTGGTATTGCAAGAATAAGAAGAGTAAGACAGCGTAAAAATGGTACGAGCATGGGTGTATAACCTCAAAAAGGAGGAGTTGGTTAAATATGCGAAGGAATTTGGGTTGGAAGTGAGTGGAACAGTGGAAAATATGAGGAAAGAGTTTGGTGAATGGGCACAAAGTATGGAAAAGGACTTGAGATTGGGTCTGAGGATCGACGAATTAGCCAGACTTCACGCCAGGAACAGTCCGGTAAAAGATCAGCTACAGATACCGGGCAGGATTTCGAACTGGAGGAGTTGTCCATACCCAGTATGACCGCTGAGGCTAAAAATACGCGGAACAAGGAAGGACAGACGCCGAAACAACCACCAAGGAGTGACTACTCCAAAGTAGCCAAGCAGGTGAGAGAATGGGGAATAAGTTTCGATGGACAAGGCAAGCCACTTGAGTTTATTGAACAAGTAGAGTGGTCCGCGGACACATACGGAATAAACTTGAATTGGTTACCTAGGACAATGCCGGAGTTGTTAAAAGGGATAGCTCTAAAGTGGTATGTGGCAAATAACCAGCAGTGGACCACTTGGGTAGCGTTTCTGGAGAGTTTCCAAGAGTACTTTCTGCCAAGAGACTACTTTACAAAGGTGGAAGACGAAGTATACAGAAGGAAACAGGGAATATCCGAAAAATTTAAAGTATACATGGTCGAGATGCAGATGTTAATGCGACCACTGCGTTATAAACCATGAGAGCGTTCATACGACCATTTTTGTGCGACAATCTGAACCAACTAATGAAGCTAGCAGACGAATTTGAAGAGTTGGAGCGAGACAGGTACAATTTGAGGCAGGAAAGCAGACCGAATAGGTCGCGTTTTATGGCAGTCAGCTCTCCTACCACACCCGGAACAAAATTTCAGGCACAAAATGACGGTTGTCATAGATGTGCAAGAATAGCACCCCAAGGACATGCGCAGGCGGTTGCTCAACCGCGCGGGGATGGATTTGTTGAAAACCCCTCACAAGCATGCCGGCGGTGCGGGCATGTAGAGCATTTTGCGCGAGAGTGTCAAGGGGTGTGGAGAGAGTACTGTTGGCAGTGTGGAAGGATAGGAGTGAAAACCTGGGAGTGCTGCAGACGTTCGGGAAACGATCGTCGACCCCGGTCTGCGAGGGACGAGCGGGTGTCGTCAGGACCAGCCCCTCAGCACTAATAGGAGAGTTAAAGGACGAGGGAGCGCATTTGTCTGCAACAGTGCTGATCGGAAAGACAGCGTATAAGGCCACAATCGACACTGGGGCTACCAGTAGTTTTGTGAGCGAGGAAATGTTGCAGAGAATGCGTGGGGAAGGATCGCTAAACCGAGTAAGGAGACAGGTGAGGCTAGCAGATGGCAGGAGCAGCAATGTTTGCGAGCAATTTGAAGCAAGGATAAGTTTCGGGAATAAGGAATTGGCAATGGAATTACTGGTCCTGCCAGGAGTCATAGATGGGCTGGTGTTGAGATGGGATTTCCTAGTAAAGTCCGGTTTGAGAGTGTAATGTGCGGGGGTGACAATAAAGATCCCACCAAGAGGCAGAAGGAATGGTTGGTTGGAGGAGAAAATATCGGTGGCAGTTGTAGAAATCGAGAACAGTCCAAAAGAGCCAAGAGCAAGAGATGAGCCTGAGGTAGAAAGTCCAGAAGCCCGCGTGGAAAAATTTTTGCAAAAAGAATTAGCAGAATTTGCAAACATGAAGGGTCTATCGAACATTACACAACATCGGATAACTATGAAGGACGACAGGCCGGTAAAGCAACGATACTTTCCAAAAAATCCGAAAATGCAGGCTGAGATAAACAGCAAAGTTTTTTTTTTTTTTTTCTCTGATTTTATTTAAAATCTGTCCCTACAGGGACAATCATTAAATTTTATGGTTACATTGACTTAGGATATATTAATTTTTATGGGTCTCTAAATGGTAGGTCCAGGGGATGGTAACGCCTGAGTCGTCTAGTGGTGGTGCTGTTGTCCAGCAAGTTAATGGCTAGTGGGTTGTCATGGTCTGACAGTTTCGCCGTGTATTTGGTGCTTATTCTTTTAATCTCCTCCGCCACCCATGGGATCTTCAGCGTCGTGTGCAGCTCTTCGTTGGAGGTTAAGAAGTGTGCTCCAGTGGCTATGCGCAACGCCTTGTTTTGCACTCGCTGGATGACCGCAATGTTCAAGTTGGAGGCGGTACCCCAAAGCTGGATCCCGTAGGTCCATACAGGCTTGATTATGGCCTTGTATAGCAAACAGCAAAGTGGATGAACTTTTGGAAAAGGGTTGCATTGAGCCGTCGAAAAGTCCTCATAGTGCACCAGTGGTAATGGTCAAGAAGAAGAACGGAAAATGGAGGTTATGCGTCGATTTTAGGGACATGAATGCACGATCTGAAAAGGATGCATATCCACTGCCTCGGGTAAATCATATCCTTGAGCAATTGAGGGAAGCGAAGTACATAAGTAACCTCGACTTAAAGGATGGCTACTGGCAAATTCCATTGGAACCGTAAAGCAGACCATGTACAGCTTTTACGGTTCCAGGAAGGGGGCTATTCCAGTGGCGAGTGATGCCGTTTGGCCTCGCGTCAGCTCTAGCCACTTTCCAAAGAGCACTTGACCAAATAATTGGTCCCGAAATGATGCCTCATGCGTTCGCATATTTGGACTACATCATTGTGATTGGGCGGACACTGGAAGAGCATATGGAAAATCTGGCTGAGGTATTTCGCAGATTGAAGGCAGAAAACCTCAAAATAAATGTCGAGAAGTGCGAATTTTTCAAGAAGGAGTTAAGGTACTTGGGGCATATGGTGACTGAGGAAGGTATTAAAACGGACCCGGACAAAGTCGCGGCAATAGCGGAGCTCAAACCACCCACAAATGTCAGAGAGTTAAGACAGTATCTGGGGGTAGCGTCATGGTACAGGCGATTTGTACCGGATTTCGCGTCTACGGTACAACTCTCTGCTTAAAAAGGGAACTAAATGGGAGTGGACGGAGGAAAGACGTAATGCGTTCGAGGAAGTTCGAGCAAGACTAACGTCTGCACCCGTATTGGCGTGCCCGGATTTTGAGAAAGAATTCGTGTTACAAACGGATGCGAGCAATTACGGTTTGGGAGCTATACTAACTCAGTCATCAGACGAAGGAGAGAGAGTTATCTCTTACGCCAGTAGAACTCTAAACGCAGCAGAACAGAATTACTCGGCTACGGAGAAAGAGCGTAGTGGGCAGTCCGTAAACTAAGGCAATACATAGAGGGATACCGTTTTAAGGTCATAACGGATCACATGGCACTAAAATGGCTGATTTCTATAGAAAGTCCATCAGGGCGGGTTGCCCGATGGGCATTAGAATTGCAGCAATATGATTTTGAGGTAGTGTACAGGAAAGGCAAACTGAATGTGGTAGCCGATGCACTCTCACGGCAACCATTGGATGCGGGAAAATGCGATAAACTGATGTTAGCCGATGAAGGTGAGAAGATCGGGTGGATTCAGAGAATGGAGGAGAAGATTCAACAGAATCCGCAAAAATTTCCGGATTACTTAAAAGAGTCGGGGAAAAATTTGTACAGACATATACGTCATCGAGCGGGACACGAAGAAGTAGCAGCGTGAAAATTGTGCGTGCCAGAAAAAGAGCAGAAAAGGGTGCTACTTGAGAACCACGATGCGGCAACAGCAGGGCACACGGGCACAAGGCGAACAATCGCAAGAGTAGCTGCGAGGTATTATTGGCCCGGAATGCAAAGAGACATTCGCAAGTATGTCGGGAAATGCGAAACATGCCAGAAATACAAATCGCACCAATTGCAAGCGGCTGGGAAGATGCTTACGCAGATCCCCGAAGAGCCGTGGGCAACGGTTTGTGCAGATTTCGTAGGGCCATTGCCTCGATCGAAGCATGGGAACTCGGTGTTACTAGTACAGATCGATCGATTTTCGAAATGGACAGAACTAGTAGCACTAAGAACGGCAACTGCGGTGGCCTTGCAGAAAGCGTTCAGGGAACGAATCTTGGCACGGTTCGGAGTACCAAAGGTGCTTATAACAGACAATGGAGCACAGTTCACGAGCAAGGCGTTTAATCGATTTTTGGAAGAGATGGGGGTATCGCATCAATTTACAGCGCCATATACTCCTCAAGAGAACCCAACGGAGCGAGCAAACAGGACGGTCAAGACGATGATAGCTCAGTTTGCAGGCTCCGATCAGAGAAGGTGGGATGAGCTGCTACCGGAACTGACGTTAGCAGTCAATTCCAGTGTGGCGGAATCGACAGGATACACACCGGCGTTTCTCGTAAGAAGACGCGCTTGGAAACCAGTGGTTGGCGACGAGGTATATGCCAAAACGCACCATCTCTCGAAGGCATCGGAAGGATTCGCTGCAAAGTTAGCACCCAGGTATGAAGGTCCCTATCAGATTATAAGTTTTATATCCCCAGTTATTTGTAAATTGAGGGAAAAAGGGAAACAGAAGCTGAGAACGGCACATATCAGCGGATTAAAACCAGCGAGGCAGGAGGAAGAAGTCGAGAAAGTGGAAGGAATATAAATGCCCAAAAGAAATAGACTGAAAATAGCAAGTAAGAGACATATCTCATTGATAGACTGAAAATATCAAGTAAGAGCCATATCTCATTGATAAGGGGGAAAAAAATACATAAAATAATAATAATAATAAATAAAATAAAACCCCAAGCTGGAAATGAAGAAAATCTAAGGAAAAAGCAAAAATAATGATCATTTTGAAGGTCTAGGGTATGAAGAAGGCGATCCCAAACACGTTACACAGAAATGGGGCGAAGAGAGAGCGTACGATTAGCGCCGTAGGAGTGAAAGGGATAGCGACAGTAGAATTTACCGTTGCAGGGTTTTTCTCTCCAAAAAGCTCGTAAAAGAACGGTGAACTGGCGTGATTGCTGCGCAGCCGCAGAGGGACCGAGGCTTTATAAAGCTAGGAAGTCGGAAACTCAGCCTATTAAAACGTACGAAGATGAATAAGCAAGGCGCAAGTATACAGGAGGAGAAAAAGCAGGTCGGCGTGGCACGTGGTGGCGTGGCTAGGCGGAGTCTGCGATTCCCAGGTGTCGGTCGGAGTGGTAGCCGGATCCCGCGGAGGCGGCTCCGTGTGCGTAGGCCCTCCGACGTGCTGACCCTGGACGCATCGCCGATCCGGGAGGCGATCGATAGATCGCCTTCCAGGTCGCCCGCGACGACATGGGAATGGTCAACGCCAAGCACGCCATCGCCCAGGTGCAGCCCTAGCAGTGGAGAAGAGGGCGTACCACCAGGTCCGAGCTATCCGTCCCCGGCGATTTGGGCCGGGGAATGGGCAATCGAGAGCGAGCTGGCCGAGATGGGCAGCGGACTCGAAGATTTGGACGACTCGGAGCCCGTGTGGAAGCCGGCACGCCCTGCGACGCCCATTCCGGTGATCGAGCTGAGCGAGACGGAGGACGAAGCGATGCCGGAGGTCATCGCCGAGCCTCGAATTAGGCCGAAGCCGATGCCGGAATAGGTGTCGGACGAGGAGATGGAGAGAGAGACGGCAGCAGGGTGGGAGCCCTGGGAATCAGGTGACGAGGAGCAGACGAGGACGGTGCAGCCGACGGAGGATGAGGGGCAGGGCAGCTGGCGAGGCGGTGGGCACGCACCGCCATGCGTGACACAGACACGGCGGTCGTACTTCGCCGAGGGGCGTTGGTTCCACGATGTCACCACAGTGGCCACATGGAGCGAGGCCCTCGGGACGGCCGCGGAACCGAAGGAGGAACCGAAGGAGTCGACGGTGGTGATTGAGGAGATGGACGACGAGCCGGAGAAGCCGCAGGCTTCAAACGCCCGGGACCCACGAGGATTTCAGCGAGAACCGGAGGAGGCGCACGCGGGAGAGGCGGAAGCAGACGAGGCGGTGGAGGGAGAGAGAGGGCCATGGGTCTGGCCAGCACCAGAGCCGACCAATCCCGCACCGGAGCAGACCTGGCCAGCACCAGAGCCGACCAAGCCCGCACCGAAACAGACCAGGCCAGCGTTTGGACAGCAGGCGTCATGGCCACAAACGCGACGGGGCGAGCGGTGGCAGGAGCTAGCCAATGCGGAGTGGCCGGACGAGGTGTTTGCAGCTTGGAGCGGACGCGATGAGAGACGCAGGGGCTGCAAGCTCCCCGGTTGGCGGGAGCCACCAACAAAACACACAACACAAAACAAAAAAAAAAGTTTCACACACAATTTCGAAACACGAAATCAGCGGCAGCGGCAGCATCAGGGCGACAGCGGAGGCAGCAGCATCAGGGCGACGACAGGGGCAGCCTGGCCATGGGTCAGGCAGGGCAACATCCAGCCGGCCGCGCTGGCTGAAAGGAAAAAAACACAATGAATGGGCGGCAGGGGGGAGGGAAAACAGCAGGGGAACTCACCTGGGCGGAAGAGGAACCATAATTAGTGTACCTGTGGGAAGAAGAATCGTAATTAGGCGATATTTTGCAAAAATTTAACACACAGAAACGTACCTGTGGAACAGCATGGGGGCACGATCGGTATCGATATCGATAAGGGACGTGGGAAAAATACCGAAAATAATCGGTGCAACGGTCACCCTGGCAGCAACAAGTATCGATAGCGGTGTTATCGATCACGGGCTGGTGTGTCCAGAGGGGCATAAGGGGAAAAGTTGGCGCGCAAATTTAAATGGAGAGCGGGAATTGGGACAAGGGCGCGGAAGTTTAAATTTAAGCGAAAGGTAGTAAAGGGGCGCGCAATTGGAAAAGGTGGCGCGCAAAATTTAAATGGGGAGCGGGAAAGTTGAAAACAGTGAACGGGAGGTTATGGGAGGAGTTAATGGGTTTTTTTTTGTGGGAACAAAAATAGCCGAAGAAAGGGGGGAGTGTGAGGAGTAATTCCTCACAATCCAGGAACTACAGGGTAGCACGGCGAATTGGGGAAAGCTCGCTCTCATGATAATAGAGCGAGAGAGAGCGATCTGTGGAGAGTTAGAGAGCAAGGGCCGTGGCTGGAGAGGCAAAGGCCTTGCTTCTAACGGAACCGTAACTGGAGGACGGCGGCGAGCGGGGATTGGGCGGAGAGGCGGAAAACCAACGGGACAGAATGTTCTAGACGGCTGCAAGCAGACGGTTTGTGTTGCTAGGCAGCACGAAAAGTAGCGAAAGTCCCGTTATAGCGACAGCAGCAAAAGGCCTCGATGGAGCAGCAGCAGAGGAAGGCCCCGGTCGAGAGACAGCAGCAGATGAAGCCAAGCAGGCCCCGTTTGAAACACATAACGGTGTCGGGGACGAGACAGGCCCTGCTTGAAGCAGCGGAACGGGGCCTGCGAGCAGCTATATAAGGAGCGGCTGCCCAGAAGACGGGACAGTTGGAGATTTACAAGTGCGCGGAGCGGCAGTAATCAGTGCGAACCGAAGTGCGGGCAAACGGCAACCGAAACGGCAGAGGGGCGTAAAACTTGCGGAAAGTTGAAGCGATTGGCTCGACGTTAAGTGGCAAGGAGGTCAACGATAGCCAGTGTATAGTGCGAAAGTCCTGCGAGGTCGAGGCGATTTGCACGACGAAGGCGGACGTGGCACTAGAAACTGAGCGAGTACTTCGAATTCGGTACGGGAGCAAGCACGAACGGGCGAACGGTCGAATTAAGAACTGAAGTGTTTGAAGAATTGTGAAACTAGCCTAAGGCTTATTACTAAGTGATTTACACCAACCCAAATATAGACTTAAGTACATTTAAATCGTTGTCTTCTTATTTCTGGCAATTCTTCAATATAAATTTGTTGAAGCCATCCCCTAGCACCCCTGAGCTACGCCCAGCTGCAAAGGTTCGTTACAGACTCAAGCGCTCCAGTGTCGCGTATTAATGCTTCCTTCGCGGCGGCTCTCCGGCTTACTACGGTTCGAGTAGGAGAAGAAGAAGCATGCTCAGCAGTGCTTCGGTCCAAGACGTGCCCGGAGTTCAGGTTGGAGGTCGTCTTCCAGGTGGATCCTCAGCTCCAATGTCGAGTTCCAAGGCGTCCTGGCTGATGAACATTTTTATCGGCAATCCACGGTATTCGTTATACTGGGGTCAGACGTATATGCGGATATCATCCGCCCCGGATTTCTTCCAAGCTCAGGCGGCTTACCCGTTGCACAGAGCACTGTGTTTGGGTGGATTCTGTCAGGCTCTTGCAGCGCCTAATCCTTCACGGCACAGAAAAAACTAGTCCTAAACAAAACATAGTAATAAAAATGAAGTAAAAGTTCCTAAGGCTAACTGAATAGCTAAGCTAAGCGTCGAATTGCACTATGTCGCAAGGGGGGCGGGATGTTCAGATAAGATTCATTCCGCTCGTCCCAAAAAGCTAATACCCATAAGTAGATTAAGAAGTCCTACTTTCGATAACTTCATGCTGGGAGTTATCGAAAGTATCCCTGAAATTGAAATGAAAATATACATACATATGCAACTTCCTCTTCTGCAAATGAAACCGAACCAACAAGTCGTGTTTTTTATACCCCCCGTACGATCCGTTCCCAACCCCAAAAGTTCTTTTTGCGCTGCCGCAACCCCTAACCCCCAAAGTGCAAACAGAGCCACCTGAAAATCTGCCCTACCACATTTTCATCTGGCTTTAAGTATGATTCCGAAACGGAATATAATGCAGAAAATGACAGTCTCATTGCATTAGGTTCTATGTCCTCTAAATGTGAGTTTTGTTATGCTCTTAAGTGGAAACTAGAATCAAAAGGCATGTGTTGTAAAAGTGGAAAAGTTCAACTTCCACCATTGGAAAATCCACCTGAGCCGCTTAAAAGTTTAATTTTAGGTGATCATCCTAAACATGTTCATTTTATGAAACACATTAGGAAATACAATAGCTGCTTTCAAATGACTTCATTTGGTGGTAAAAAAATTTTAGAAGAGGATTGTAATTTTTCATTTAAAATACAAGGCCAGGTTTATCATTTAATTGGTAGTATTTTGCCTGAGTCTGGTCATGAGCCTAAATTTCTTCAAATATATTTTGTTGGTGAAGATGAGAAGGAAGCAAATCTAAGGTGCAAAAACATTCGAGATGTGGAACATCAATTAGTGAAAACACTACAGTCAATGTTACACAAGCATAACACATACATTTAAAAAGTGCTCTTGAAAAAATTCCTACAAATAGCAAAGGACTTTAAAATGATTATTAGAGCTGACAAAAAACCAGTAAACGCCCATAGAGGTAAATTTAATGCACCCACTGTAAGTGAGGTAGCATTGTTGATAGTTGGACAGCAATTTGAAAAGAGAGATATAGTTATTGAAAAGCGTAATAACTTAAAGTATCGTATCTCTGAATTGCACCATTCTTATGATGCTTTGCAATATCCACTAATATTTTGTCGAGGAGAAGACGGATATTGCATTACTATACCTCAAATTGATCCTCTAAAAAAAACTGAGCTAAAAACTACTGTATCAGCATTAAGCTTTTATAGCTACAGACTTATGATTCGGCAATCAGAAATGAATCATTTATTGTACTTTCGAGCTCTTTTTAGCCAATTCTTGGTACATATGTATGCCAAGATTGAAACAGAAAGGCTAAATTTCCTTCGAAATAGCCAAGCAAAACTTAGGGCAGAAGAATATATACATCTTAAAGATGCCATAGGAAGACAAGATACCGATATTGCTCAACTTGGCCGAATGGTAATTCTTCCAACTTCATTTACCGGCTCGCCACGATATATGCATGAAAAAACTCAGGATGCCATGACATATGTTCGTCATTACGGTCGTCCTGATCTTTTTATAATGTTCACATGCAATCCTAAATGGAAAAATATTACAGATTTGTTATTATCAGGGCAAAAGCCTCACGATCGCCATGACATTATTGCTAGAGTTTTTCACTTAAAAGTTAAAGCAATAATGGCAATATTAAACAAAGGTGAATTATTTGGAAAATTACAATGCTTCATGTACTCTGTAGAGTGGCAGAAGCGTGGTTTGCCTCACGTTCACATTCTGCTTTGGTTAGTTAAATCAATTATGCCAGATCATGTGGATTCAATTATTTGTGCAGAAATACCTGATCCTAAAAATGATCCAATTCTTTACGACGTTGTTAAAGCTAACATGATTCATGGCCCTTGCGGTCCACTGAACTATAAATCACCATGTATGGCAGATAATAAATGCACCAAAAAGTTCCCTCGACCTTTTCTCAAAGAAACTATCACAGGAAATGACGGTTATCCTCAGTATCGGCGAAGGGCCCCTCATGAATTAATGGTAATATCATAGATAACCGTTGGGTTGTACCTTATAACAAGGTACTTTCACGAACTTTTGAAGCTCACATTAATATAGAGTACTGCAACTCTGTAAAGAGCATCAAATACATTTGCAAATAAGGGCAGTGATCAAGCATCATTTGCACTCGAAGATCAAAAAGACGAGATTAAAATGTATGAAAGTGGTAGATACATTAGCAGTTCAGAAGCCGTATGGAGAATTCTTGCGTTTCCCATACATGAAAGGTTTCCAGCTGTTTTCCAATTGGCTGTGCACTGTGCACCAATTGACTGTGCACTTAGAAAATGGCCAGAGAGTTGTGTTTGACCCAAACGATCAAGACCAATTACAGAGAAATCTCAACAACCCGCCCAAAACAACATTAATAGCTTTTTTTGAATTATGCGAAAAAGATGATTTTGCGAAAACTCTACTATCGGCGGTGTCCCAGAAACCTCTTCCAACCAAATTCCAACCCAAATCCAATTCTCGATGTCCTAGAAATCTCTTTCGGTTGGTTTCAAAGCTCTCGTATTTTGTTGGGAGATTTTGGCAAACCATCCTATACACAAACCAGCCAATACATTTCCCAACCAATAGCGAATTCACCAACCCACGCAATTTATCAGCACTGTTTTTGTAGTAGGACCATAACCCTATGCACACTCCTTTCGAACTCGACTTTCGGACTAGACTTTCGAACTGAACGAAATCTCTCGAAGTTCTGGGACACCGACGGATTTCACTAGAGATTTGCAAACCAACCGAAGCCTAAATCTCTAGAGATTTCCAGGACACCCCCGTATATGTTGAAGTGCCCTCTTATTTCATATGGAATAAGAATAAATTTGAGAGAAGAAAGCGCGGAGTTGATGTGCCCAATTTTCCTTGGTCAAGCTTTGGGAAGAGTCCACACAGTTCACCCTAACAATACTGAATGCTATTACTTGAGACTTTTACTCCATGAGGTAAGAGAACCAACCACATTTCTATTCCTAAAAACTGTTAATGGTGTTGTATATAACACATTTCAGATGGCATGTAAAGCGTTGGGGTTACTTGAAGATGACAGTCATTGGGAGTTAACTATGGCAGAAGCTGCAATTTGTAAAGCTCCATTTAAATTACGCTAACTTTTTGCAATAATGTTAGTGTTTTGTCAATTATCTGATGCGTTAAATTTATGGAACAATCATAAAGAAAGCCTCTCGGAAGACATTATACACAATATTAAACAGAAATCAGCTGGTAATATTGATCATCTCATGGATAAAGTTTTTAACGACTGTCTCTGCCATATTGAAGACATAGTAATGTCTTTGGGAGGACAATGTTTGACAGTTTATGGACTGCCTAAGCCAAGTAGATCTGATACAGAGCTACTTAATAGAGATTATCTCAGAGAAATAAGTTATGATATCAATAACTTAAGAGAAATTGTTAATAATGGTGAGAGTTCGCTAACTGATGAGCAAAAAAATGTTAACAGTAAAATGTTGGAAAGCATTGCTGCCGCAAAAGGCGAAATTTTTTTAGATGCCCCAGGTGGTTCAGGCAAAACATTTTTACTTAACTTATTATTAGCTAAAGATCGGCTTAATCAGGAAATTGCCTTGGCTGTGGCTTCTTCTGGTATTGCTGCCACATTACTCAATGGAGGTAGGACAGCACATTCTGCATTTAAACTTCCATTTAATTTAATAAATGCGGAGTTACCTCAGTGTTCCATTTCTAAGCAAAGTAATACAGCTAAAGTTCTGAAGGACTGCAAACTTATTGTATGGGATGAATGCACTATGGCTCATAAAGGAGGTTTTGAAGCCTTAAATAGAACCCTAAAAGACATTCGTGATTATTACCTTCTAATGGGAGGCATTACAGTTCTTTTAGCTGGAGATTTCCGTCAGACACTTCCAGTAGTAGTTCGAGGATCAAGAGCAGATGAAATCAAATCATGTTTGAAATCATCAGTTCTATGGCCTTCCATTCAAAAATTAGCATTAACTAAAAATATGCGAGTGCACTTGAATGCAGATGATAGAGCTGCTTCTATTAACAACTTATTATTAAAGTCATTGAATAGCCAAGCAGTTGAATATAAATCCATCGACTGTGTTGTTGAGGTTGAAGACGCAGTTCACTATCCAGTCGAGGTATTAAATGCGCTAAAACCAGCGGGACTTCCACCACACAATCTAACTCTTAAAGTGGGTGCCCCAGTTATGTTACTTCGCAATCTTAATGCGCCAAAACTATGCAATGGCACAAGATTGCAAGTAAAAGGGCTTCACAAAAACGTGATTGAAGCCACAATATTATCTGGCTGTGCAAAAGGAGATACGGTTTTTATACCTAGAATCCCTCTTATACCAACGGACAGTCAAATTCAATTCAGAAGACGGCAGTTTCCTCTTAAGGTTTGTTTTGCCATTACTATAAATAAATCACAGGGACAGACTTTAAAGCTGGCTGGCCTAGATTTAGATGAGGATTGCTTCTCTCATGGACAGTTTTATGTCGCCTGCTCAAGGGTTAGTTCCTCTAACAGCTTGATTATTTTTGCACCTGATAAAAAGACAATGAACGTTGTTTACAAAGAAGTTTATTCTACAATAAAAATAGTGCAATATTATCTTAGATCTATTTTATAAAATCTTGATTGTGGATTAGGTCTATTGGAGATACCACGTTAAAAAAAACGCGCCAACTCCTCTACCTCTGCGGTGGTGTGGAAATAAGGACTTTTATCGTTAAACTCTTAGCTTATTTTAGTGTTAAGACAACAGTGTTCTTGAAAACTAAATAAAAATCTCTTCCATTTAAAAATAAAGCTGACGCAACCGAATGCGAGCAAAGCCGCGGGTATAAGCTAGTATTTATATAAACTTTCACACTTTTTATGAACTACCCCCTCATACCTTCCAGTGAAAAAACTGAAAAATTTCACTCTGTCATCTACATCAGAAACTTCCTCACATGCCAGGCAGTTTTGTTGATTGTTTTCAAATCAAATGACTGTCTCATGCAGAGGATCCTTGCCTTTTCTCCAGTACTGGTTATATAGGGCAGCAGTTTTTTCCTCTAGCGCATTGCAAAACTTTGCCATACAATCAGGACCTGTAGCAAATATATTTTGAATATGAGATTAATCACATAAAAATAAGGAAGATTTTGCGCAAGAACTTACCTTCTTAGGACGACATTTCGTTTAATTCAGGATTATAGCGGTGAAGAACATGAAATGCTACTGTGCAAGCATTGTGTTTTTGAGCCTTGGTAGTAGATGACACACTTGGAGAGTTTTATGTGTGATGATAGTATTCCAAAATAGCTTCAATATCTGCATATATTGTTACAGGAGGCGAAAGTTTTTTATGCTAATTCATAAAGCTTGTAGTTTCTCCTTTTTTGGCATAGCTCATAGATAGCGAGCAAGTTTACGTGGTTTGGCTTTACTTCATTACTTCGGACAGTAGGAAGTCATCCTTCTTTCCAGTATGCTTTGATTTTGGTTTTTTGGATGATTTTTCCAACTCATACACATTTATACTAAATGTTGGGTTGTTCTTTTCAAAGAGTTAAATGCCTTTAACGGTTATTGGGAATTGAATTCCGGTAAAATTTAGAATATATCCATCATAACGAATTATGTCAGCTTCAATATTAATGAAATATCCAGCCGTACAGGGAATTTGTTTCCTTCTTTCCTTCTTTTGATTAATAGGGATGATCTCCCTCTCGAGTCTTTGGTACTTAATCATTGCTAAAAGACACCATTTAAAGCAATAAACATCGTCATTATCGACATTTATGGTTGCATTCCTTTTCATTATATTTGTGGGCAATGGAATATATCCACTGGCAGGAATATTTTCCAATTTAACAATAATGATTTTCACGTGCTTGAAATGTTTTATTGCCCAGCCACTGTCTTTTTCCTGGAATTCGCTGCTCGCTGTAACCAAGTAGTCAAACACAGTGGTTAACCGTTCCTCGATTAGCTCTTGTTCGTACAGGGATGTATATGGGGTTCCAAAATGCTTAACTGATTCAACAGTTGAACCGTCATCGATTTGTTTTACGTAATCACCAAACAAAGTCACGCTAAACTTAATTGATCTGTATTTTGTCATACAAAAATCAATTAGTTGGATGATATCAGCCTTAATTTGAGAGTAGAACTCTTTGACATCAATGGTACTCGATTGATCTGTTAGTACTCTATATGTCTGAGCAGGGAATCGTGTTTCAGGACTTATTAAGACAACGTTCGAATTCCTCTCCATTTGAGCTACTACATTGTCTTTGTGAGACACATCAGGAATTACTGGATGCTTTTTATGTAATGTACGCATCAATACCTCATTCATGGTCGTTGCTCGTTTAGAAGTTGTGGGCTGCTCATCATCATGGGAACCAAGATCTCCAGTTTCTCGATTGCGTTTGGACGATGTTGGCTGAGTTACAGCATGTTTGTCTTTGTTTGTCCTCATGAGTTGTTTTTTTTTTGTTTTTGCGACGATGCCATTAAAATATTGAAGGCATTAGCCGGCCTTTACAGTCTGTATAGTGGTCACTAAAGACCTCAAGAGCTAATGCACGACCGCACAAGTCACAATTAACTTTTGGTGAATTCATACTGTTAATTGTTTATAATTTGATGATTTTAATTTTTATATTACTTTGTAATGTCTTGTATTTGTCTTTGTTTTATGTTGTTCATACACTGCACTGTTGATAAATTTTATTTTGGAGTAAACGTGTAACACCGACTCACTATTGAAGTGGATTGATGAAAGTATTTGAAGTTCAAAACCATTTTATACTGACTGTAGTCAGGTACAATCGCACGTTCATTTAAATACATTAGGAAGTGAGTATTTCCTCTGGGTTTTGTTATTAAGAGACACACATTTCAAAAATAGCAGGTTCCCACCCTCTTTAAAAAAAGGTTGACATGAGGTCAGAAAAATCATAGACAAGGGTGTAAAACCTGAAATAAAAAATGTGTGGTAGTTTATGTTTCGGCCCAATAAAAATGTCGAACACCAGATTATTAAATTTGATATACTTTATTTATATGTTTTTAAATTTGATACGGTAAGTATAATTAAATAGAGTTCTTAAACAGGTGGTAAGCCCAGACTAGATCTTCTTTCAGCTTGGATTACAGCATAAAGTAATTCCTCATCGTCTGAACTGGGGATGGCACGTTCAATAAACTCAATCTTTTCAACCGCTTTTACAAGTTCGTTATCTTCTGAATCGGGCATGAAGCGTTTAATTTTAGTCGAAAGACTATCGTCCTCAACCATAACCACTTCCTCTATCATGATAACGTCAGCACTGTCCGATAGTAGTTGTTGAGATGATATTGGTCTGTGAGTACAAAAGCCACAATCGCAAGGACACACTTCGGCCACACATACTCTTTGTCCGCATTCGTGGAGGATTGATGACCAATTAGCCAGTATTGGCTTGCGCTCGCCCTCTGTATTTGAATATAAAAATTCAGCTGTTAGGTTACCAAACAAAGGGGTTGTATTATTGCAGTCATCATGCTGCTTTTGGGTTGACGTTGTCGTAGGTTCGAAGGAGACTTCGTGTTATTGTGAGGTGTTGGTGGCACCCTCAGGCTTAGAATCCTCAGGCTGGGTTGATGAGGGGGTGGCGTCAGACGAGTCTTCCTGCAGTGGAGGTATCGGACTGTTGCGATCGCCAGGTTTGTTTGGTGGTGTCATTAAGAGGTCGATGGATTTTATTTTCTTGAAACGCGAAAAATCGTTCTTTGGGGGTAGTAGAAAGAAAATATGATACGTAACCTCACCTTTTACGCATGAGTTCACATAATCATTTCAATGTCCATTCCATTTGTAAAAGGCTTCTTTTTATTCATTTCACTACTTTGATCATTCGTACCTATTTCAAATTATAGTTGGAATTTTATTTCCTTTACTTTGGTATATTACCAACAGATGGCCACAGTACAATCAGTCTTCCCTAGTTCAACTTCATGTTTCAATACTTAAAAGTCTTTCATTAAAAGCATCATATCCTTTTCTTTGATATCTTACACAAAGACGGCGCTACAGAAAAACCGGTTCTTGTGGGTTACCAGCCCCTTGGACTCGGTCAAAAATATCTTGGTACTGATCGAAACAATGAGCCTCGGATAATGGAACCTCGTGTTCCATCATCTCCTTTTGCGTTGGCAACGGGTTATCAAGATTTTCCAGTGGAAGAGCAGAACCCATTGGAG
Source organism: Lordiphosa collinella (assembly GCA_018904265.1). Lineage (NCBI taxonomy): Eukaryota > Metazoa > Arthropoda > Insecta > Diptera > Drosophilidae > Lordiphosa > Lordiphosa collinella. The sequence goes on from JAEIFV010000228.1 coordinate 370,991, forward strand.
TGTCCATGCCCTCTGTGTGAGAGATCCTTTTCCTCAAAAAGGGGACTAGGCCAGCACATGGCACGAACACACAAAGACAGTTTCGACGAACTTTGACGTCGTACTGACATAAAATCAAGATGGAGTGACGAAGAGTTGTGGATGATGGCAAGAAAGGAGATTGAGCTCACAGCAAATGGAGAAAAGTTCATTAATAAGGCTCTGGTGCAATTTTGTGCTCCCAGAACCGTCGACGCTATTAAAAAGTGTCGACTAAGGGGTATTTATAAGGAGAAAATCGAGATGCTAAGAGGGCAAGCAGCTCATACCCCGATAAATAATGAAACTTTATCCATTCGGCGCGGCCCTAGCTTAAGTGAGCAAGATCTTCCTGGAACTTCATCGCAAGGAACTGTCATTCCATCTACCGATCATTCGGACAGCGAAATCAAGCAGACATTACAAAACTTAGGTTCTGTAAAATGTAGTGACCGGTGGAGAGTCGATTCATTGCAGACCATCGTTAAAGGAATGCAAGAATCGGGCAAAGAAGCAACTCTCCAGTGCTTGTCTAACTATCTCCAGGAAACATTTTCCGATCAGAACAACCGCCCTGTTCTGGCGAGGAGGAATGTAGCCCCCCCTCGCAATAGGAGACAAGTTAGACGCCAGGAATACGCTAGGTTTCAGCGTAACTGGGATAAGCACAAAGGTCGATGCATTAAGTCCTTGCTTGATGGACCTGACGAGTCGGTAATGCCAATCCAAGAGTTGGTGGAACCATATTGGAAGGAAGTTATGACACAGCCGAACCCCTCTTCATGCTCGAACGCCTCGTTCCGCATGGAACACTTGCTTAAGAGGGCGTGGACACCCATTACATTGGGTGAACTGAAGGCATCAAAAGTGGAATTATCTTCTTCTCCAGGTCCTGATGGGATTTCCCCGGCAACTGCCAGGAATATTCCAAACGGCATTATGCTTCGCATAATGAACCTGATCCTCTGGTGCCGCAAACTACCAAGACTCTTCCGAATGGCTCGAACCATCTTCATTCCGAAGACGGCAAGGGCATCTCTCCCCCAAGACTATCGTCCTATCTCAATCCCGTCAGTGATCGTAAGACAGTTGAATGCTATTCTGGCGACCAGGCTAACTAGCTTAGTTAACTGGGACCCGAGGCAAAAAGGCTTCTTACCAACTGACGGGTGCGCTGATAACGCGACGATGGTCGACTTAATCCTAAGGGATCGCCGACGACAATACTCGTCTTGCTACATCGCAACATTAGATGTTAGCAAAGCATTTGACTCCGTGTCTCATGCGGCGGTTATTAACACTTTAACCGCCTATGGCCTCCCGAACGGTTTTGTCGACTATGTACGGAACTTGTACGAGGGCGGGGGCACCAGTCTCAATGGAGAGGGATGGAGATCAGATGAATTTATCCCTGCGAGAGGAGTCAAGCAGGGGGACCCGCTATCTCCACCAATATTCAACTTGATCATCGATCGGCTGCTTAGGTCTCTCCCCAACGAGATTGGTGTCAACGTCGGAAATGTTAAAATAAACGCTGCAGCGTTCGCAGATGATTTGGTCCTATTTGCGACCACTCCGAAGGGCCTTCAGCAATTGTTGGATACCTCGGTCGACTTTTTGTCTTCCGTAGGACATTCCCTGAACGCCGACAAGTGTTTCACTGTCAGCATTAAGGGGCAACCGAAACAGAAGTGTGTTGTGGTCGAACCACAAACCTTCCGCGTAGGTACGCGCACATGTCCAGCACTGAAACGCACGGGTGAGTGGAAGTATTTAGGTATACATTTCACTGCGGATGGGAGGGCTCGATTCAGTCCAACAGAGGATCTCGGTCCGAAATTGGAGAGATTATCGCAGTCCCCCCTGAAACCGCAACAGAAATTATTCGCCCTCAGAACTGTCCTTATCCCAGCACTCGCTCACCGACTAACTCTCGGGAGTGTGACGATAGTCTTTCTGAGAAATTCTGACAAATTAGTACGAGCTGTCATCAGGAAGTGGTTAGATCTTCCTGCAGACGTGTCGGTCCCATTCTTCCATGCCCCCCTTCTAAGTGGGGGCCTCGGTATACCGTCCTTACGTTGGACCGCTCCCATGTGGAGATTATCAAGATTGACAAACATTAAGTGGCCACATCTCGAGCAATCCGAGGTGGCCAGCACCTTTCTTGAAGAGGAAAAACGTAAGGCGCGAGCCAGATTGTTTCCGCCACTTTATGAGCCATTTTGGATACAACAATGGGGTCACTTGATCACTTATTAATTCTTCGGCTGCTACCTTGGCAAACATCAAAGGTACAAAACTCCCACCTAACTTATGGGGGTAGGTTTTTAGTACGAACGCGCTGTGGGACTTCGACGTGTAGATATCCCATCAAAACAGTGAATCGTGCATGCTAGTAATAGTTCCATCTATATACTAGTATCTTTAGAAGATTTCCTATCCTTAGCGATCAAAAAAAAAAAAAAAGAAAATAGCCAAATGCCTCGTCATCTAATTAGTGACGCGCATTGAATGCGGACGTGTTTTGTTTTCGCTCCCGAAAAATCGTTCGAATGTTTTCGTTTTGTTTTGGTTCCCCAGCGGATCCCCCAGTTTTCGCGATAAAAAACTGTTGTTGCCCAGCGGAGTCCTCAAAACATTGCGGTACTTTGTGCGCGTTGACGTAAACAAAGTCATAAAACTTGTTGCGGTACTTTTGAGTGCGGTGCCTACCAGCTACTGTGCGTCGGTGTAGCAAACAGTGTCAGTGACTACTGTAGCAAGCAGTGCCAGTGACTATTGTAGCAAGCAGTGTCAGTGACTTTTGTAGCAACCAGCTTTTGCCAGCTGTGTGTTAGTTCCAAACCTCGACACCAGAGGTCGCTGTTGACCTGTTCGCGTTTGTGCTAAGTTTTTAGGTTGGGAAACCGTCTAAAATACTTAGCGAAGCTCAAATATGAGCGTAGCGCTGGAGCCGGGAGAGCTGAGCAGCTCTTCGAGCATTTTCAGCGAAATGAGCGTTGAAAGCGTCTCATTGCAGAAGAGAGGTAAGGGGAAAAAGAAGGCCGCCAAAGGAGAGAAAGGGAGGAAGACTCCCGAGCTGCCGGAGACCTCGTCGGAGTCGTTGTTGACGAATTGGGGATCTAAGAGTACCCACCTGGACGGCGAGGAGCCGTCAGGTGCGGTCAAGGCGCCGCCTTTTAACTTTAAGATCCCAGCTGTCCCTGATACCCCAGTTGCCTCCACCTCCGCTGCTGCCTCTGCTGCTGCCTCTACTGCTGCCATAACTGCTGGTCCTACTGCTGCCCCTACTGCTGCCTCAGCTCGAAAGGCTGCCCGCACCAGGGCTGACGCTCCGCGTTGCAACGCGTCGAGCATAGTCGCCCAGGGTGCGTCGGCAGTGCTCGCTGAGCTGTCTGCTGCGCAGTTGGCAGTGAAGGATGTCGTTTACCGAGGAAGCATGGATGCGGAAGCTGCTCACGCCGTGCATGCAGCGATTGCGCGTTATGACGAGCTAGTCATGGCGATGCTGCTGCGGAACACGGTGCTGGAGACTGCCTCGCAGATGCAGGCACCAGCTGTCCAATTCGCCGCTGCTCCCTCTATTGTCGCCCCTGCAGTCCAAGCTGGCCCCATCGCTGCACTGCGGCTCAGCAAGCCAGTTGAGACGTGGTCTGCGGTGGTGACCAGTATGGACCCCGCCGTCACGGGTAAGCAGGTGGCTGCGAAAATAAGGAGTGAGGTTGCCCCGGCCCTTGGCGTCCGAGTCCACGAAGTGCGCGAGCTGCGTCGTGGTGGTGCCATCATCCGCACATCGTCGGTGGGCGAGACGAAGAAGGTCGTGGCAAACGTAAAGTTCGTTAAAGCTGGACTGGAGGTACAGCAGAACAGGAGCCCTAGCCCGAGGATGACTGTGTTTGATGTGAGCACGTTTATCATGCCGGAGGAGTTTATGATGGAGCTGTATGAGCACCACTTGAAGGACAAGTGTACAGCGGCAGCCTTTAAGAGGAAAGTCCACCTGGAGACGAAGCCTTGGTCGGTCAATGATGGGGACTACATCAACCTGACCCTTGAGGTTGACGAGAGCGTGCTGGCTGATATTATGGAGACCGGAAAGGTCTACATAAAGTCGTTCGGTTTCCGCTGCCGGTCGCTCGTCCGCACCTATGCTTGCCATAGGTGTGTAGGTTTCGACCACAAGGTGTCCCAGTGCCGAGCGTAGGACGTCACATGCCGGCAATGTGGCGACACTGGCCACAATGAAGCGAAGTGCACCAAGCAGGTGAGCTGCAGAAATTGCAGAGTAAAGAGGCTACCCGATGGGCATCACATGCTCTCGGGGACGTGCCCCATCTATGCTGCCGTGCTAGCGAGTGTTGCTGCTAGACATTAAATGTTTAGCATAATCCAGATAAATTGTGGTCGTGGCCGAGCCGCGACAATCGAACAAGGATTTCGTATGCGCGACTCTGGTCACTCGTTCGCACTGGTGCAGGAACCCTACCTGGACCCGGGGGGAGGGATAACAGGTCTCCCAACCGGGATGCGAGTATACACCGACCACCTGAGAAAGGCTGCCATCATCATAGACGACCCAAATGCCATCTGTATGCCAATAGAACCGCTGATCACCGACTTCGGCGTATGCGTGAGCGTCACTGGAAGATTTGGCCCCATCTTCCTGAGCTCCGTATACTGCCGATTTAACATCCCACTTGAGCCGTACCTCACGTACTTAGATGCAGTGCTGCTGCTAGCCAGCCGCACTCCTGTCATCTTTGGCCTTGACGCGAATGCAGTATCCCCTATGTGGTTCAGTAAACTCCCTGAGCGTTCTCAGAGGAACATGAAACATGTAAGGGGTGAGCTGCTGTCCGAGTGGATAGTAGGAAGCCGAGCCAGTGTACTTAATAAGGAAAGTAGGGTGTACGCGTTTGAAAATCGCAGATTTCACAGCGATATCGACGTGACGATCGCCAACGAGGCAGCATCTATGTGAGCCACATATGACTGGAGAGTGGAGGAATGGGATCTTAGCGATCACAACATTATCTATGTTGCGCGTGACCCATCAGACACAGTTGAGAGCTTTGCTCCTGTGCCCTCCTGGAACATCTCAAATGCGCGTTGGCGATTGTTCGGTGAGGAAGCGGTACGCATGGCACGCATGAGGATACGCCGTTGGATGACCATGTGTCCGCAGTACGCTCGCTCGTACACCAGCTGTGCGACCAAGTACTGGGACGCAGGCCGCCGAGAGCTAAATGGAGAATAGTTTGGTGGACCGCCGAAGTACAAGAAGCTTATCCTGAAGGCGAAGGAGAACAATTGGCGTCGCTTTGTGGGAGATCATCGAGATGATCCATGGGGGCACGTTTACAGAATATGCCGGGGTCAAGAGAAGACTACCGAGATTGGATGCGTTCGTTCGGATGGCGGGCTAGTCGTAAAATGGCACGACTGCGCGGGTGTTCTCCTCCGTAACTTTTTCCCAGTTGCGGAGTCGAATGTGCACATCGCCAACCCGGACGAGGCACCTCAAACCCTCGAGTTGGATGCTTGTTTCGCCAGGTTGAAGAGCAGGCGCTCTCCCGGCATGGACGGCATGACAGGTACGATTTTTCCCGCTGCGTGGACCAAGGATACTTCCCCGCTAAGTGGAAGCGCCCGAGAGTAGTGGCACTACTCAACGGGCCTGATAAGGACAGGAGCGATCCTGCTTCTTATCGTGGCAAGGTGCTTGTGGGTATCATTGTGAATCGAAAGAAGGAGATTCTTCAGGATGGCTGCTGATGGCAATTTGGGTTTCGTCCAGGACGCTGTGTGGAGGACGCTTAAAAACACGTCGTGAGCACTGTCGCCGCCAGCTCGGCTAGATATGTGCTTGGAATCATTTGTATGGAACCTCGTGATGGACACGCTTCTCCAGCGTCTGGATCCACTGTGTGCTTTCAGCGCGAACGCAGACGACTTGCTGCTTTTCATCGAGGGAAATTTCCGAGCTGAAATGGAGATAAGAGAGGCAGAACTGATGTCCATCGAAGGCGCATGGGGAGTAGAAGACGGCAGTCATGCTGCTGAAATGTGCGTTATCATCGAATAGGGGGCCATTGGTACGGTTTGCTGGAGCAAGCCTACCATATGTTGACAAATACCATATGTTGACAAGTACCTTGGCATCACAGCCGGCGAGCGGTTCAGTTTTCTCCCGCTTATCACGTCCTTACGTGATAAGCTGGCTGAAGTCATTGGCCCTTTGGCACGCGTACTGCGAGTCGACTGGGGGCTCAGTCCTCGCTACAAGCGGAACATACATGGCGGACTCATGGTGCCTTGTGCACTGTTTGGTGCCTAGGTTTGGTATGACGTGCCTGGAGGCGACTCATGTCATGCCAGAGGCTTATCCTACTTGGATGCTTACCGGTATGCCAATCAGTGTCCACTGCGGCACTGCAGATGCTTGCTGGAGCTTCCCCGTTTGATCTGACAGCCACTCGGCTGGCTATCAGGCTCAAACTGAAGCGGGACTACCCGTTGGAGGATGGCAATTGGCTGTACGGTGAAGACCTGACGAGTCTGAGCTAGAGGCAAAGGACGGCGTATCTGGGGGACTGGCAACAAGTGCAGTGTGTATGCCCCTTGTAGGCGGACCTGCGAGACCTCGATGGACTAGGAATACGGCACGAAAATGTCGTCTGGGTTGAGTCTGGAGTAGTGGAGTGGAAAGGAAAGGATGAGGCTGCTTGCTGGGTTTGCTGATGCTGCGTTCGCGAGACGTTCGCAATTGCTAGATCCCTTGAGGTGAGTGAGCTGCCAGTCCCGGGAAGCCAATTGTTTAGGAATTAGGTTACTTTTACGAAAAACTTCATAGCCGTCCGTCCAAAACATTGCCTTAAGTAATGAATTGAAAACATTCCGTCTCACTAGAAACTTTGTATCGAGCACACCTCCTCAAAAATACCTCTACGTTAATCACATTAAATGAAGTTCAAATTTTTTTTTTTTTTTTTTTTTTAAGCTTATTTTGTATTTATTGAATCTTCTCTTAATGAGACTAACAATAATTTTTCAGATCTTAATCTAGAAACTATTTTATAAACCATCCCCTGTTGGAGTTAGTTTGTGTTCTGCGGCCCTTCAAGTCAGTCGCTGGGTTGGTAGGTCATTTCTCCTGAGACGAGAATGCGTTGCTAGCATGGAAAGAGATTTTGCAATTTGATTTGGGTGGGTAAGAAGCTTCTCAGAATATTTTTGTTTAAGTTGCTATATTTCAGTTTCGACCAATGGGATACTGAGATCGTTGTGGACACACTCATTGCGGATGTACCATGGCGCTCCAGTGATGGTTATGAGAATTCTTGACTGTGATCTTTGGAGGATGTCGACACTGCTCGCACAGGCATTTCCCCATAACTGTGAGCCATACGTCCAGACAGGCTTGATGATGCTTTTGTACAGTAGGACTTTATATTCCAGTTTAAGAGGGGAACGGGAGTTGATTAGCCAGTGAAGGCTGTTGGCCTTTAGCTTGATTTGAAGCTTTTTCGACTCTATGTGTTTGCGCCATGTGAGCCTTCTATCGAGGTGCACACCTAGGTATACAACATCGTTTGATTGCGGGATCTGTGTTGCATTTAAGGATAGCTGGGGACAGGTGCTCTGTTGAGTGTAAACGTCACATGCTTACACTTTTGCTCGTTGGTAGTAGTAGTAGTAGTAGAATTATCATTTATTTTTCCATTTGTTGGCTAATATTGACATAATCTAATTAGGACTTATCTATACATCGTTTTTTAACAAAAAGAATCTTAAAATGATAATAAGTCGTAACACCGACTTGGCTTAAAGCCATCAGCCGGACTCTAAACGCGTCTCTCCGCTCCCGCAACTACTACACCTGGCTTCCCGGGTCTTCCCCAGATACCAGATCGTTCGTTTAGGAAGCTTCAATCTGCGCAAGAGTCTTATTTTACTAATTGAATTCCTCCTTTACCAATTGCCTATACCGTTGAGCCTCAAAGATGTAGCCAATGAGTTTCGGCCAGCTTTTTCCATTTAAAACATCCAGGTATTCTTCTCTGCTAAGGCTGTCTTTTTCCCAGTAAAAGTACCTTATCTCCCTTAATATTGGGCATTTTGCAATAAAGTGGTGCGTATCTTCTCTTTCCCTCATGTTGCATAAAGTGCAATCTTCCGATCGGTCGCTTCTGTGGGGGGAGTATTCTAAATTCAGGAGCTCTACTCTTGCCCTGAAAATTGTCGCAATTCCATTTATGTTAATAACATCGTTGAAATAGTTTTTGGCTCCAAGGTTATACTCGAGTGCTTTGTAAGTATCACGTGTCTCGCTTTGTCTCGCCCTACACTCCGCGTTGTCTCTTGAAGATCTTTTCACCGCCTCTATTAAGAGCCCATGGTTGATTTTCCAAGTGGACCGGTTCTCGAAAGAGCAGTGAATGTCGAGTGATGATGCAAGAGATTCCCACTTCTGAAAGCACTGCTTTTTGGTTTGCATTAAGTACGTGGCGATAATTCTTGGCAGTCGGTGCGGTTCCATGTTCATGATCTTTCTCACGTAGCTTAGATGCAATTGTAGCGTATTGGCATACAATGGCGAAAGCCCAGTTTCTAGAATTATTGCATGGTTTGGTGTATTTATTGGAAGCCTAAACATTCGCTTTATAAAACCCATTAATAATTTTTCCGCATCTTCATATTGAGTATGTCCCCATACTTGGGCCGCGTAGCACATTATGGATCTGGAAGTTGCTTCAAATATCTTGTACTTTGCGCTGCTTTTCACATCCTTTTTTGCTATGAAGGAACTCCATGTACTATTTATAGCTAGCTTGGCATCTTTTAGTCTTTGTCGCACATGTTTGGTAAAACTCATTGATGGGGTCAGTAGCACGCCTAGATATTTGAATTCTTTGACCACTTCGATTTCTGCGCCGTTTAGAGTCCACTTCTCATTTCGTGATAACCGCCCTCTTGTATCTTTTATGCACATAATTTTTGATTTGTCGAGATTTATCTGCAAATTCCACGTGGCGCAGTATTCTTGAGTGCGGTTGATCATCTCTTGCAGCTTTTGTGGGCTGTCAGCTAGAAGCACCATGTCATCTGCGTACATGAGTACCTTGACAATTTGTGATCCGATTTTAACGCCTCCTGGCAGAATTTCCGTGATGTCATCGACAAATAGCGAGAACAGTAGTGGGCTGAGCATACACCCTTGTTTCAGTCCTGTATTAGTCTCAAACCACTCTGAAACAGATTTTCCATCCCACACGGCCGTGCGATTCTCACTGTACAAATTGCGAATAATTTCCAGCATTTTTGTTGAGATTCCGCAATTAGATAGCTTCAGCAGTAGAGCCCTTCTATCGATTGTGTCGAAAGCCGCTTTAAAATCAATAAAAAAGAGATAGATGTTGTCCTTTCTTTGGAAGTACTCTGTTGCTATCGAAGTTAGCACAAATATGCTGTCTACTGTGGAGTACTCCTTGCGAAACCCCGCTTGAAATTCGCTCAGGATACTGTTGCGATTAACCCATGTAGTGATCCTTTGTAGCAATATCGACGTAAACAATTTTTGGATGCTGTTTAAAAAGATATTCCTCTATAGTTGCTGGCGCTGTTTGGGTCACCTTTCTTAAAGATTGGATAGATAAGGTTTCTTTTAAAGCTTTCTGGAGCCACGCCTTCCTCGAAAATTCGATTATAAGCTTGCAGAAGCTGTGTAAATAGTTCCTCCGTCCCGTTCTTTAGAAATTCACCGGGAACTCTATCGATGCCAGGCGCTTTGTTTGTTTTCACTCGTCGAACCGCATTCTGTATTTCGCTAAGTGTTATAGCCTCATCAAGTTCTTCTATGTACACGTACGGTAGAGCATAGCTGACTTGAGACCTGCAAGGATGCTGGAGCAGACTTTTAAAGTGTGTGTATAGCTCCTCCGCGACCACTTTGATATTTCCGGTTGTGCATCCTCGGCCGTTTAGCTTTTTGGCAGTTGCCCAGAAGCTTTTGCTGTCCCTTATGTTGCTTATTTCTAGTTCCATTCGCTTATAGTATTTGGTCTTCTTCTGATGGCATAAGAATTTGTAAGCGGCATTTGCTTTTTGGTACTCTAGTTTCGCAGCTTCCCCATCTGCACTTCTGGTCTTTTTAAGGTGCTTGAATGCGGATATTCTAGCCGTCTCGCACTGCTCATCAAACCATGTTTGCTTGTAACTCTGTCGTTGGGGCCGTTGTATAGCCTGTGCTGCCTCTTGTATATCTTCGGTGATTTTTTCAATGGACGGATCTTCATGTTCTTGACGACGCCTCAAACAAATGTCGAGCTCTCTCTTATAGTTTTGTGATTTTGGGGCATTCCACCTTAGTTTTGGGAGCAGCTGGTCTTCATGTTGTGTCTCATATTGGTCGCTCGTTTGAGCGCAAAACTCCACGCACAGTGGCATATGATCCGAGAAGATTTCTTCCCCGATTCTAGCGTCTTCTAGCATTTCGTGCCAAACTCCCCGAATCGCACAGTAGTCAATAGTGGAGCATGCAGCTCCACGCATAAATGTGTAATTGCCGTCTATATCCTCTTGCGTTCTTCCATTTAGTATAGTAAGGTTGGTGGATTCGCATAGTTCGATGAGTTTTCTGCCGTTTGTATCAATGAATTTATCTCGGGAATTACGGATGTCTCGAAGTGCTGTCGACGTGAGGAGGTTACTCTCAGTGTTTGTTTGCATCTCACCTATTCTGGCATTTAAGTCCCCGATTATTAGCACATTTTCACCATCGTGCGCAAGTAACCAATTATAGAGTTCCTCGTAATCGTGGTTCCAGTTGTTGCAGTTTAGATACACGGGAACAATGCACAGTTTGTGATGGCCATGCTCCATTGTGATTGTGGTGGTATTTTGGTCCTGCTGAATGTGGCATTTTTGGGTGGTACTAAATTTTTTGCAGATGCCTAGGAGCTGCCCCCCACTTGCTCGTCCTCTGGAGAATCTTCTTTTTGCTGGGATCCAGTGCAGATTATGGTTCGGGAAGTACACCTCATAGTTCGTAAAATTGGTTTCGACGAATGTTTCGGACAGTAAAAATATTTCGAATGAGTTTACGAAAGAGAAAAATCTACTAAAAAGGTGCTTATTTGCTAATCCTGCTACATTATATGCTAGTACCTTAAATTTACATAAATCTACATTTTTAAAATTTTTCGCATTTTTTTTGGTTGGCGTTTCAGGATGATGTGGCCGGTTATGCATATTTAGTTTTTTGGCTCATTGACTTTGCGAAGAAGTTCAGCATAGTTGAGATGGCTTGCGTTTACACCGTTTCCGTAGATCTCCATTATTTCATTAATTGCGGGTTGTTCCTTGTGCATAAGAATTTTTTTGTCGTTGAAATGCATCCACCTTCCCTGTTTATTTATTTTGTCGTCCTTTACTAGTACTTTGTGCCTGTTGTTTAAGTGGACCAGTTCTTTTTTAGTTGTAGTAGGGCTTTTTTGTGTTCATGCTTCTCTAAACTAAGATCTTTTTCTATGAAGATTCTGGATCCTGCAAGTTTTTTTCCGCATCTAAGAGCTGATCCCACCATTTCCGCGGTTTCTAGTTCTGCAAGTACTCCAACCGTAGAGTTTCTTTCAAATAGTACTCTCGTACTTCGAACTGCTGCGTGGGTCATTTCGAGTTTTTCATGCAGAAAGTGCTTTACCCCATCAGTGGTTGCATTACTTTTTTGTAGGCCCTTAATGACCAGATTTTTGCCTCTGCTTTGCTCCACTAGTCTCTTCAGCTCCTTTTTTTCATCAGCTTTTTCTTCCTTCAGCATTTCTATCTCCTTTTTGAGGGCTTGGTTTTCCAACTGTAGGGCTTCTATTTTCTGGGTCACGCCACCCAATTGGCCCTTTATCTCCTCAATGTCGGTTTTTGTAGCCAGCTTTTCTTCCATGCTCGTTAGTTTTATTTCAAAGTTCTTGCCCATCTCCATGATCGCTTTCATTAGGTGTACATTTTCTATTGTCTCCTCTGGAGACAATTCGCTGCATTTGCGCTTCTCTGGTTGCGAGCACAAAATAACCGAGTTTGGCGTTGAAGCTATCCCTTCATTTGGGGCACTCTTTGTTGGGGTCATAGGTGATCTGCCTCCAAAAAATGCCATTTCCCCTAATTTTCCAACTGCCTAGAAGTATGCTACAAAATCGTGGAGCTTTCGTACCTGTGCTATGGTGGCGCTGTGCTCGGATCTTTTCGGGAGCTTTTAGTTGGCAACACCCACACCCACTATTTGAGCTTGTTGATGTGTTTGTTTATCCGCTTGTGTTTGTGTATGTCCCGCCTGAGACTTCTGCGGCCAGATGTGACAAAATTTAATTGTGTATCAACAATATTTGATTAGCAATGGGCTGTCCTCGATCACTTGCGCGTTTCACTTTGCTTGCCGCTCACCACTGACACTTTATTGGCTTTGTAGCTGGTATCCTTCCTGGAGTTTCAGAATTATTTTGGCGGAGCTCTGAATTGGCTAGACTGCTTTACGTTAGGGTTACTCAAGATCTTCTTTTGTGTATGGGCATCAATTTTACTGAGTAGGATCTTCTCAAATAGTTTTGACAGGCAAGGTAGCAGACTAATGGGTCTGTATGATGACGCTTGTGTTTTATCTTTTCCTGGTTTCTGAATCATTATGATTGTGGACTTCCTCCACTGAGTTGGAAAGTATCCACATCGCAGAACAGCACTGAAAAGTCTTGAGATAAATGTAATGCCGGGACTTGGGAGTTCCATAATCATTTTAGGTGTAATAAGGTCATGTCCAGGGGCTTTTCTGGGATGGCATTTTTTATTTCTAGCGAATGAACTTTGATTGAGTAAGTTTGTGCGGCGGTCGGAACCAATGGAAGTTCATAGCCATTGGTTGAAGGATTTAGCTGGAAAACATTTCTAAGGTGAAGTGCAAAGACAGTTGCCTTTTCTTCGTCGCTGCGGGCCCATCTTCCTGTCTGATCTCTTAGAGGCGTGTCTACCTTTGCAGGTGGCTTTATGCTGGCGCGTGCCCTCCATAGGGGAAATTTTGTGCTTGTAGGCGATAATTTTTCGATATAACGTCTATGTGCTAGCGGCTCTTCGGCTTCGAGTGCTTTGCGAAGTACGCGTTCTGCAAGTCTCAGACGATTTTTTGCGGCAGGCGATCTAAAGCTTTGCCATTCTCTTCTTGCACGCCGCTTTTCTGTGACCAGCCGGTCAATGTAACTGTTTGTCAATCTACGATCTTGCTGAGGTGCTGTTGCTGTTGTTTGGGGGTTTGAGTGATGAGCAGCGGCAGTAATGATAGAGGTGAGGGCTTGAACAGTATTGTCGATGTCTTCTTCGCTGTTTATGGTTGGGCTCAGCTCGATGTGACTGCTGATATATTTTTTGTATTTGAGCCAGTTTGTCTTGTGTGATGTCAGTCTCCGAGGATATTCTCTAACATGAGGGCACTCCAGAAGGGTGAATATTATTGGAGAATGGTCTGACGACAAGTCAGCAAGGGCTTCTGCAGTTACAAAGTTTTGTGGAACTTTTCTTGTTATAGCAAAGTCTATAAGATCGGGTAATTTCTTTGGATCTGCCGGCCAGTATGCAGGCCTACCCCGAGATACATAGTCGAGTTTGTTTGATGCGCGCGTGAGTACGCTGTAGAGTTGCTTCCCTTTGGGATTGGTCAGTCTGGAGCCCCAGTGGGGATTTTTCGAATTATGGTCACCCGCAGCCAAGAAGCGTTGACCAAGTGTATTAAAGAAGTCTAGGAATTGATTTTCTGATATTGCGAAACTTGGGAGACAGTAAACAGCGGACAGAGTGATATTGCCTCGTTGAGACTCTACACATATCGATGTGGCTTGTAGGTAGTTTTCCGAAAATCCTGATAGTGGGTAATGCTTGATGCTGCTTCTGACGAGGATGCCAGTGCCACCATGGGCTTTGCCATCTGGGTGATTTGTGCCGTAAAATGCATACCCAGGTAATTGAAAATTGTATCGGTCCGTCAAGTGAGTTTCTGCAAGAAGCATTATGTCGATTTCATTGCTCAGACTTAACTGTAAAACAAATTAATACAGTCCACTTTTTACAATCCATACGAATCATACCATATTGACGAATTTATGCGTAACATATCCGGCAAACTAAATATATTCTGAAGAAAAATTCCGAAAATAGTTAAGTTTGTAGTTCAGTTACTTTTTTGGATCGGAATTATATAAAAAAATGCTATATCGACATACTGATTAAACCTTTATTTCCTAAAGCCTTCTAACACCACCGAGCATCTATACAATTGGACTTGGGACGATCATTGGTAGCACTTAGAAAAAAACCAAGCACTTTGTACCTAATTTAAGTAGAAACTGTGTTAACTGTACACGAAAATCCATAGAAAAATTCAAGTATACAATTTTTCTTACTCTGTACCAGAGGTACAAAGACTATATTAAGTTTGAGCAAAAATATGTAGCAGGCAGAAGAAAGCATCTCCAACCCTATAAAGAATATATGTTCTTGATCAGCATCAACAGCCGAGTCGATCTAGCCATGTCCGTCTGTCTGTCTGTATGAACAAACAGATATCAGAGATGGAAAGAGATAGAGGTTTGACATGTATTGGACATTTGCTTCTTATACTTGCAGTCAGATAAAGTTTATTTTCAGCGGATTTATCGATCCGCCAAAAGGAATGGTAAAGATCGGATGAACGGTTGTCGAGTTATAAGGAAATCAAACAATTATGGGCAGCAGCGTTCGCAAAGGTGATGGGCAGCACTTCACAGGTACAGAGTATGTCATAGTCGGGCTTGACCAACTTTCTTTCTTGTTTTTTCTAGTACGATTGTACAATGATATATATTAAGTGCATTGTAATGTAAAATGGCTTAACTCAGCCCCAAAAGGCCAAAGCCGAGCCTCTCTCAATCTCTTGGCTTGTGTGCTTCCAATTTTCGCATAAGAGAAAGGGACCTACAGTTTAACGCCGAGTCCGAACGGCATTTTGAGAAGCTTTCCGTGGCTAATTACTACAAAGCTGACGCCAACAGCAGAGAGGGATGATCGGGAGTAAAGTTTATTCAAAGACTTTTCATTAGATGTTCCGAGGCGGGATCGAACCCACGACCTCTTGAACAGCGGTCGCGCACACTAGCCGCTGAGCCACCCATTACTTTTAACAATAATAAAATCTTTTTGCTCATACTTTTACCAAACAGCAGCAACCATGAAATAGTAAAGTCCGACTTACCCTCAGAATACTTTAGGCCCAGACGGACTGACGACGTAACGAGAAGTTTTATACAAAAATTGAGCGAAGAAGAATCAGGCGTAACGATTTCCTTGCACTTTACTTTTTCCCCCGTTGGAGTCAGAAGGTACTTTTGCGCTTAACAGCGCTAAACAGAGCTTAACATCTTATACGTGGACTCTATGTTCATAGGCTGTGAGCCTGATTTTGCGTTGCTCAGCTAATGCAATATTGTTGTCACCAGATGTTGCGTGCTGTTACTCTACATGTATGCCATCGATCTGCTGGACTTAACTAACATAAAACAATGGCAAAAAAAACAAAGCGAAAGAGCCGATTGGAAATGTTTTCGCATGAAGACAAGGTTGCGCTGATTTTGGTGGTGAGAGACCGGGTTGCCATTTGGGATTTATCTCACCAGGTTTTGCGGGAGTGCTATTGCTATCATGGCAGAAGCACAAGCGTAAGTCATTTGCCATCAAAACAAAACACACCTGTGACCCTCCACTAGCTAATTTAAAAATGCCATGAACCGGGACAACGCGATGCAGTGGCGTAATTTTTTTTGTTAGTTCTTGTCACACTGGGCATACGTTCCACGTTGACGCAATATGTGGTGGCGTAAGCTGAATTACTTACGTGGTCAGTCCGTCGGGGGCTTTAGTTGCAAATTTAAAGAAATACGATTTAAGGGACGAGAAAAACTGAACTTCTTATTAGAATGGTCAATGTGTATTGAGTTTTTTTTGTGTTCTTTATAAAAGAACAAGAACGGCATGTTTACCATACGCACTAAAACTGTCAGCATCGTTGCAGGTGTTGGTGCTTGATGAAATTCGCGAAACAAAAAAGAAGAACATAAATGAAGGTAGGAAATATCCAAAGGCAACGAATTAATAGTAAGAAATCCATCACTTCATTACAAAAGTGTTAGAGCCGGTTGGGAATTTTAAGAATGAATTTTTTTTTTTTAATCGCATATTCTGTTGCATACTATTAGGGAGCTGCGGCGCTTTCTTAAAGGTCGGGTGGTGAGGGTGCTAGTTCGCACGAAAAAAAGCCACTTTTTTGTAAATTTTTTGTGACGACACATTTAAAACCTCTTTATTAAAACCAATAGCATATTAGAGTATGACATTTTAAGAATGTTATGTAAAATTGTTATGAAGAAATATTGGAAAAAACGGCAATGGCTGCAATTATTCGGAAGTCTCTCGGAGTTGGATCATCAGAAAACAAAAAGCCAAAGTTTATTCGTTAGATAATAGTTTTCCCCAGGTAACGCTGGGAGGGTTTCTCGAAAATTTGAATTTTGCACTTTTTTGGAAAATTTTGAAGTAAAAAACGCGATTTTTAGTAAAAAAGTCGGCCAATTTGTTATTATGAAAAACTAGCGCTACCTCGTAAATATTGTACAGAAATAGTGTTCATAATTTTGAAAAGTGTAGTGAGCCTACAAACATAACTATATACATATATATATTTATACAAATAAACACTTATATAATTTAATAAACATATGCACATACATTGTTGCACTTGAGCAATAACCCAAACACATAAATGTGTAATATGAGCATGCCTCACTCAAACTCTAACAAAAGTGCAGCGTTAGCATTTTGCCGCCAGCGCGTTGCTGTGGTACGTTCGAGTCATACACGCACATACATATATATACATATAAGTACATACAAACGCTCACACTCTCTCGCTAGCCAGTAAAAATATACCCATGTACGCTTAGCTTAAGCAAACCAAGAAACAGAATAAAAATGACCACAAAAGAGTGCACATGGTGCCTCACCCAAACAATACATTTTTCAATTTCAATGTATGAGAAATAAGGGTGGACCGAAACTATACAAATAAAGGTGGACAATATATATATGGGACCTGGCTAATCATTGGAATTGGAAGATATCACATGGCGACCGTGACGAGGGTCTGGAGACCCAGGAATCTGCGAATCTGACGAGGGTCTGGAGACCTTGAAACTGAGAATCTGAGTGAGTACAGTGAGAGTTGTTGGAAAAATTTTTGAAATGAATTGCCAGTGTGTTGGCAAAAGTCCAAAACTAAAGGTGGTAAAAGAAGAACAATTTAGAAAAGAATTGCCCACCTACAAAAACTCCTAAATGGCACTGTTCCTCCACCGTAGGATACACCTGCTAAATTAAATATTGAACTACAATTCTTCAAAGAGGAAAAACAAAACCCAACAACTCCACTGGTACCACCAGCACCCACAAATAAAACGAAAACTAATTACTGTCAACCCCAAAAGAAACCACTACCAAAGATGAAGAAGGAATGTCCAGCGGATTGTAAAGGCCCGTTCGATTCACCCCACTGCCACTACACATGCACCCTAAAGAAAGTGCAAGCCTGTGCGACCAGCACCGGCACCGTCTGAGCTCATAGGCCACGGACATCAGCAGCAGCCTGTGCAGTCCGGCACCGGCATCGCCTACACCAAAGGCTCAGGACAACAGCAGCAGCTTGCAGGAAGATATCAAGCCGAATAAAATTTAATTAAAATAAGTTGAAATTTTTTTTAAACATAAGAAATGAAATTAATGATTGTAAAAACATTGTTAACTGGTGCTGCTACAGTGGCGCTAGAGAAGCTTAAGCCCGTAAAGCTTTTGCGAAAATTAGGTAGGAAAATGTAAACCGTCAAATACGGTAAAACCTTTCTCTCCACCTACGAGGTGTATTAGGATCGTGTGTCTTATACATACGAGTTTTAGCCATTTGGGCAAAAAGTATAAAAAGTTAAAAAAAAAACAAAAAATGTTTAATTGTTAAACATAGGAATGAAAAAAAAAAAAAATTTTATAAGTTTATTTGAATAAAATGAAATAATTTCAAAAAAAAATTAAAATAAAAACAAAACTAATTAGTTCTTAAATTATTGCCTAATCGATTATTTCAGTTTAATTCCAAAAACTGGACATCCCGTTGATTTTACTTAAATCTTGGCCCAAGATGGGTCTAATAGATACTAAGACGGTAGATTCTACCGCAAATGTTATAAACAAAATCGAGGTAATATCCCCTCATATAGAATTGATTTCAGTTTTATTGATAGTTATTGTACTATTGATGTGCATAAGCATCGGTATAAAAATATACCAAATGCACAACAAATGTATTAAGAAAAAGTATTTGAGCAGGGCAAACGACCTAGATAAACTTTAAAACAAAAACAATGAATTTAGGAAGAAACCTAGTTATTAAAGTACAATTACTAAGAAAACAATAAAGTTAACAGAGACTCAACTAGCATGATAATACCATTTATATGGAATGGAATAAAATAGTTGAACTTATCAAACAAAATAGAGTAGAATTTGATAAATCCTTCAAATGTCTCAATAAAAGTGCAGTCATTTCAAACGAAACAAAAAGTAAGCACATTGAGATACTAATTCGCACATATAATGAAGTACGAAGGATAATTAATGATAATAAAGCCAGATTAAGTTCCTTACATTGGACACAAGCGTCAGATGTTCTCAAACGTCTAAGAGAAAATCTAGTACATATATCAAATAGGCATAAACTACAATCGTTTTGCCCTACATCACTAGATTTTCCAGCAACATTCGACAAATCGGTATTAATGGATGACAAGTCCAGCATTGCGATAGAAACGAATAGAGAAGATACACCAGCAGCAGTTAATACACCTGCGAGCTCAGAACAATTAGAGACTACACAGAACATATCTACCAACATGACAGACCAAATAGCAAAAGATAGACAGTACGTCAAAGAGGTATCTTCAATCGTACCTGACTTTGACGGACGAAAGCTACACTTGGAAAGATTTATTACAGCCTTAAAACTGGTTGGACTAACAAAGGGCAACCAGGAAGCAATAGCGATTGAGGTAATAAAGTCCAAAATAATTGGTCCAATATTGTACAAAGAACAAAATGAAACAACCATAAATGGAATAATTGCAAAACTAAAAGAAGTCGTAAAAGGTGAATCAGTGGATGTTCTAAAAGCCAAAATGTTGAGTATTCAACAAAAGGTAAAACGGCATCCCAATACACCACAGAAATAGACAACCTCCGCAGATCACTAGAGGCAGCATATATAGACAATGGTCTAGATGCTAATAATGCTGAAAACTTCGCCACAAAAGAAGCAATCTCAGCTATGATCCAAAATTGCGACGCTGACAAAATTAAGACAATACTTGTAGCAGGAAACTTTAGCACTGTAAATAATGCTATTGGAAAATATATACACTGTTGCACAAAAACAACTTAAAACACTGAAAAAGAAATCTTCTATTACCAGAATAGAGGCAAGGGTATATATCAGGGGGTAATTAAATGGGAGGGGGGAATGGGTATAATGGTAATTACAGAGGCAACAAAAAAAGCTAACAGAGGTAATTCCAACAATTGGAATCAAAACCGTGGCAACCGAAACAATAATAATAATAATAATAATGGTAACAGAAACAACAACAACAATGTAAGAGTTGCACAAGGTAACTCGGGAAACCCCCAAAACCCTTTAGAAACTCGCGAACAATAAAGCAAGTTTATACAATCAACCCCGAACTCAGTTTTCAGGGACCGTAAATAATGATTATTTTTATTTTTTTAACTAAAAAAATCACACACTTCTAATGGACCTAGAAAAAATGGTTCACACCATAATCTTTATTTTTCCTTATTCTCTGCATTTCCGTCATGATTTTTAAATTTATGATTTTTACGTTTTTCTTCACTGATAACAATTATTTTTGAGTAATTTTATAAAACTTAGACCGTAATCATTATATTTGATCAAAAAAATAAAACTCAAAATAATGATTATTAATGATTTTTACTTTTTTTTCTTCACTGATAATAATTATTTTTGAGTAATTTTTTAAAACTTAGACCATAATCATTATTTTTGATCAAAAAAATAAAACTCAAAAATAATGATTATGTGTGAGTTTTACTTTTTCTTCACTGATAACAATTATTTTTGAGTAATTTTTTAAAACTTAGACCATAATCATTATTTTTGATAAAAAAAAAAAATAAAAACTCAAAAATAATGATTATGAATGAGTTTTATTTTTTTCGCTCAAAAATAAAACTCAACAGTAATTTACGGACTCTGGGTAAAATATTTTGACAATATTATTTTTTATTCTTATAACTGGAACCTAAAGCTACCTCCCAGCATTATTTTTTTTTCTAAAATTTGTTTTTAGCATATATATTTGGACCCGCGGATAAGACGAGTGTTGCTGCAGAACCCAATCAACCTAATGCTTGCCAGAGCCCAACTTAAGAAGCTTTTTTTTATTACTTTTTTCAGTTGAAAGAACCCGTTAGTATTTATGTCATTAATATATAACATATAACATATTGATATATACATTGCAGACTAGTCCAATAGCACAGCCTTGCTTTAGTAAGGATATCGCATCAACTTCCTTCCTTGCTTTCGCAAAACTCAAACACCTCCTCGCTGTTAAATGAGTACTTGCAGACTATTGAGGTTGCTTCAGATGATGAAACTGAAGATGGCGGGCCAACTGATGAAATAAAGAAGGGATATGCAGAAATTGACGGCTATAGCCCAAAGCCAATTTGCTTGACCTCCAATATTATGGAGTATTGGGAGGAAAAGCGATTTTTATACCCAACTTTATACCAGCTGGCCAAAGTGGTACATTCGGTTCCTGCAACACAAGTGAGTGTTGGAAAGATCGTTTTCGGCCCCTCAAAATGATGCTCACGGATCAAAGGTGCAACCTCGGTGACGAGTCATTGGCGAAATTACTCTTCGTAAAATTAAATAATAATTAAATATATGATTATTATTAATTTTTTAAAAACAAATTTTAGAAAAAAATAATGCTGGGAGGTAGCTTTAGGTTCCAGTTATAAGAATAAAAATAATATTGTCAAAATATTTTACCCAGAGTCCGTAAATTACTGTTGAGTTTTATTTTGAGCGAAAAAAATAAAACTCATTCATAATCATTATTTTTGAGTTTTATTTTTTTTTGATCAAAAATAATGATTACGGTCTAAGTTTTAAAAAATTACTCAAAAATAATTGTTATCAGTGAAGAAAAAAATAAAACTCATTCATAATCATTATTTTTGAGTTTTATTTTTTTTTGATCAAAAATAATGATTATGGTCTAAGTTTTAAAAAATTACTCAAAAATAATTATTATCAGTGAAGAAAAAAGTAAAAATCATTAATAATCATTATTTTTGAGTTTTATTTTTTTTGATCAAATATAATGATTACGGTCTAAGTTTTATAAAATTACTCAAAAATAATTATTATCACTAAACAAAATTGTTAAAAATTAAAATATAATCATTACTATGTAATTTTTATTATATAACTTATAATGATTATTTTTGACATAAACCCAGTCCAAGATCGGTTCGTACTCCGACCAAATAATTTGGATCATGAAATTTCTATTCCAATATCACATTCAAACGATACAAATGCCATTATCTTACCAGCAAGATCCGAAATTGTCCGAGGAATTAAAGTGAACACAAACGATGATCACATTCTAATTCCAAATCAAGAAATTCGAAATGGAATTTTAATCGCAAATTCGATAACCAAATCCAAAAATTGCATATGTCCGAATTTTTAATACAACCAACAAAGCAGTAATGGTCAACCTTAACAAGGTAAAAATTGAATCATTGCACGAGTACGAAATATTTCAATTAAATTCGAGAAGACAGAAAAGAAAAAGTTATGGAAGCATTGTCAAAAAACTTTCCCCCTCCTTTCAAAGAAACATTAACTGAATTATGCACAGAATATGTCGATGTATTCGGACTTGAAACCGAGTCAATTACAACAAACAACTTTTATGAACAACAGCTAAGGCTAAAAGACAATGAGCCAGTATATATCAAAAACTATCAAAGCCCGCATAGCCAAACAGATGAAATACAAAAACAAGTTGAGAAACTCATTTCCGACAACATCGTCGAACCATCTGTATCCGAGTACAACAGCCCACTTCTACTTGTCCCAAAGAAAGCCCTTCCGGGCTCAGAAACAAAAAAATGGCGATTAGTAATTGATTATCGTCAAATAAATAAAAAACTGCTATCAGATAAATTTCCACTCCCTAGAATTGACGATATTTTAGATCAACTAGGTAGAGCAAAATATTTCTCATGCCTTGACTTAATGACAGGTTTTCATCAGATTGAACTCGAAGAAAGTTCAAGAAATATAACGTCTTTTTCAACGTGCAATGGCTCCTATCGCTTCACGCGACTACCATTTGGTTTAAAAATAGCGCCAAATTCATTTCAGAGAATGATGACTATCGCATTCTCTGGGCTTGAACCTTCCCAAGCATTTCTCTATATGGATGATTTAATAGTTATTGGTTGTTCCGAAAAACATATGATTAAAAATTTAACAGATGTTTTTCAATTATGCAGAAAACACAATCTTAAACTACATCCCCAAAAATGCTCATTTTTTATGCACGAAGTGACCTTCCTAGGTCATAAATGCACAGACAAAGGAATTTTGCCAGATGACAAGAAATATGAAGTCATCAAAAATTACCCAGTCCCACACGATGCGGACAGCGCTAGACGTTTTGTTGCATGTTGCAATTATTATAGACGTTTTATTAAAAACTTCGCCGACTATTCACAACACATAACAAGATTATGTAAGAAGAATGTCCCTTTCGAATGGACAGTTGACTGCCAAAACGCATTCGAATATCTAAAAAACAACAACAAGAACAAGAATTAGCAGCTATTCATTGGGCAATATTACATTTTCGACCATATATCTATGGCAAACACTTCACAGTGAAAACAGACCATAGACCCCTTACTTATTTGTTTTCGATGGTCAATCCCAGCTCTAAACTAACACGCATGCGGCTCGAGTTAGAAGAATATGATTTTACAGTTGAGTATCTAAAGGGTAAAGATAATTTCGTGGCCGACGCGCTGTCACGAATAACAATAAAAGAATTAAAACAAATAAACACGAATATACTAAAAGTCACTACCAGATTTCAAAGTAAACAGAAAAAATCCTGCGCAGGAAATGAACAAGTAGATATGCCTAGGCAATCTCTTGAAAACGCTTCTCAGCCCAACGTATATGACGTTATCACAAATGACGGCTTACGAAAAATAGTGACATTGCGAATAACCCCACTTAAATGTTTGTTAAAGCATGGAAGAAAAGTTATAGCTAGAATCGATATTAGCGATTTGTACACCAATGGAATCCTAGACTTAGGTCAGTTCTTCCAAAGGCTTGAAAGACAAGCCGGTATACTTAATATCAGCCAAATATCAGTGGCACCGTGCGAAAAGATCTTTGAATCAATTTCAATAGACACTTTTAAAAAAATGGGCAATAAAATATTAAAGACTCTAAGAGTAGCGCTACTCAAGCCGGTGACCCTAATAAATAATGAGAAAGATCAAGAAGCGATACTGTTTACATTCCATGACGATCCAATTCAAGGAGGTCATACAGGCATAACCAAAACGCAAGCAAAAATAAAAAGACACTATTATTGGAAAAATATGACTCGTCATATCAGAGAGTACATAAATAGATGTCATAAATGCCTGACTTCAAAAATAACGAAGCTTACAAAAACACCCATGACTAAAACAGAAACCCCAATATATGCTTTTGACAGAGTGATATTGGACACTGTTGGCCCACTACCAAAATCAGAGAATGGAAACGAATATGCAGTCACTTTAATATGTGATTTAACCAAATATTTAGTTGCTATTCCAGTTGCAAATAAAAGCGCAAATACTGTCGCTAAAGCAACATTCGAATCTTTTATTCTAAAGTATGGTCCAATGAAGACGTTCATTACGGACATGGGAACAGAATATAAGAATTCTATTATAAATGACCTGTGCAAATATCTGAAAATAGATAACATAACGTCAACTGCACACCATCACCAGACTTTAGGTACCATTGAAAGAAGTCATAGAACCTTCAATGAGTACATACGTTCATACATATCAGTCGACAAAACTGATTGGGATACATGGTTACAGTATTTTGTGCATTGTTTTAATACTACACCATCTGCAACTCATGATTATTGTCCATATGAACTTATTTTTGGAAAGTCAAATAACTTACCAAAAGATTTTAATAGTATAGACAGGATAGATCCACTATACAATGTAGAAGACTACGCTAAGGAAGTTAAGTTCAGACTAGAAATAGCATATTAAAGAGCTAGAATAATGCTAGAACAGCATAAGGCTAAGAATAAGGAATATTATGATAAGAAAATAAATAAGTTTAACTTGAAAATAGGAGATAACGTTTTACTAAGAAATGAAACTGGCCATAAGTTGGAACCAGTATATTTAGGTCCATATTTAGTGACAGGAATAGAAGATAAAGACAATATTTTAATTAAAGATAAGAAAAACAAAATACAAAAAGTACACAAAGACAGACTCAAAGAATACAGCAAATAGACGTCAAAATAGTAAAACTGAAACCAAAAATCAAAAAGGTGGTGACCTGATCAACCATTCACATTTATTAATCATTCAAATAAATATAAAAAGCAAATTAAATTCAACCAAATACTAAATAAACACTTTATTCAAATATACTTCATTTTATTAACCTACACAAAAAAAAATTATTTTTAAATTTCTTTATTAATTAAATATTAAATAACTTCATAAATTACGTTATTTCTCTAAAAGGGGAGATGTAGTGAGCCTACAAACATAACTATATACATATATATATTTATACAAATAAACACTTATATCATTTAATAAACATATGCACATACATTGTTGCACTTGAGCAATAACCCAAACACATAAATGTGTAATATGAGCATGCCTCACTCAAACTCTGTAACATATAACGTGCATGATTTTGGTGAGCAGATGGAAACTATTGTTGTTGGTGGCGTACGCGCTTGCTACCGGCATTTCTCTGGTCGGATGGGATGGGTTCTGGGGAATTACCTCGCCACATTAGGGTACTCACATGCCAAATAATTACATCAAAGAAAATCGCGTACATAGGGAAAGGAAAAAGGGGTATCTTGGATTTGGGGACAGGAAATAGGTACAGCAAAAATAATAGAAATTTAGAAGGGGTCAAGGAAGTTCAGCATCATCGAAGTCTCTCTCTCTTTTTGGCAGCATATAGCTGCATTAACGCCCACCCTACCATGATCCTTAAACGCCGATAAACAAGGTATAAAGAAAAAGGATCCCTAAGAAAGAGACTAAGGCTACTCTAACTCAATCAAGTTTGGCATGCCCGATCAATAATAACGCACTAGCAGCACATTTCAAACTTCATTATAATTTTAATCGTTGACTCCTTATTTGAATAGTGGCAGCATAACCATATAAGAAACTAATATTAGAAATAAAACAAAAAGAACTTAAGCAATGATTATTTAAGGGGTATCAAATTAGTCTAAGCATTATGTCGATATCAGCTCTATGGCTCTAGGAACTAAACTTCAGGTTTAATATTTTATTAGTTATAAGTTTTCAATACTAATTCTCCTAAGAAATTCTTAAAGAACATTTTGTTAAGTTTAGCGCAAGTGAAATATAAATGAAAATAAAAGCTGTAAATTAAATGTAAATTATTTATAAATGACAGTTCGCCATTGAATATGTATGTAAGTAGGTGTATGTAAATGCAAAAGATAAAAATATAAATTTAATATGAACGTATGCACGTACTCCACAATTGCATTGCAATTATTGTTTGGTCATCCTCCACGAGGTACCACTGTCTGCAGCTCAACAGCTGAGTTGGGCTAGGTCAGTTTTTGGTTACAAGACCAAAAGTGGGAGCATCGCTGCCAGCAAAGATCTTCCGTTGGACTTTTTTGTTTTGTTTTGCTCGGGTTGATCAGCAGCGATTTAACGGCGGTCCATGCCGGCGCTCATGAAATACATGATATGTGTGCACAAATAGAAGGCTTAAGAGAACATGCAAGCCTTACTCAGGAATTTGAGGGGACACGCTTTGCGGTTTCTCTTTAGGCTGGTGGTTTGTTTAATCGTTTAGTTGTGCGTGCTTATTTCTCTTATGTTATTATTTTTATTTCAGAGTTAGGTTACCAGCACAAAACATTCAAAACAAATCAACTATTTCGACAGAGTAAGAGCGTATGAATGAACCGCGCGTACTCTTTCAAAATAAACCAATATGAATTATGGCCTGAAGGGCAGACACTTACGGCTTGATGATCCAGCGGGGGAAAGGCCTTTCTCCAGGTGAACAGCTGTTGAGTTGTAAATTGGTTTTGGATATGAATGTCTTTAGCTTGATTCCCGGATTTGCATTTTGGTTTCGTTTTGTTTTTAAGAGATCGCAGCAGCCACACTAAAGAACATTTAGTCAAGAGAAATGTGTAAGCAAAAATAAAGGAATGCTAAGGGACCGATCACTGGCTCTGACAGAGCATTTGGCCAATTGGGCCACAATCAAAAATTAATTTTGTTTTAAAGATGTGGATATAAAACTTGTACATTACTTTAGCTATTTTTCTTTTAATTTCACTTGGCTTGACTTTCACTATTCTCTCAGTATGACCTTGGGAGGCTCTGATTTTACAAATTAACCGATTACTGGTCCCAGGGTGTGCACTGGGCCTTAGGGAGAAACACGAGAGATTCACTGCACTGCACTGATAGATCGTTGGTTTAGATTACGTAGCGGGAGCTGGCCATTCACGGTTTTGGTGGGCATGCTGTCCAACGCTGGTGTTTGCCAAATGAACGCTGATGAGGGTCGGCGAAACTAGCTGCTCTTTATTCAAGGTTAGGTGAGGGAGCTAGAGCACGGCAGCCATCAATCTGGGACAAAGGGCCAGACCTTTAGGTTTTGAAATTGGAAGTCGCCACGAATGGGGTAATTAGTTAGTGCTGTTGGATGGATGACCATATAATTACCATAAGCGGACTGGCACTCAGATTATGGTTGGCTGCTTGAGGCAGTGGAATCGAGAGGCTCAGCCAAGGGATTCGGAAACTTTCCGACGTCGATGGGTTGGATCATCAATGAATAGCTGATGTTCTTCGGGAGAACTGTCAGCATAAAGTTGATTAAAGCCGCAAAAATAAAACCTTGGTTTTATTGCGCTTATCGGCAGCTTCAACAATTATTAATTGCAGCTTCTTTGCAGTTAGCTGAGTGGTGAAAATTGTTGAAGGCTTAGTTAAAAAAACATAGGTTAGGTTAAACCTTGATATTTTATAAATTTTTCCGCTGTTACGTCTGCTTGGCTCAAGAGTTTTTTCGAAAGAGAACGTGGCTTGAGGAAGTCGTGTGCAGTTGGGTCGGAAATACGTGGCCGTAGGGATGTATTGGTCGATTGGTAATCGAGTCGGGCCTTATCGAATGGATCGAATAAATGAAGAATCGATAGTACTACCAATAAAAATATCTAGTCACATTTCCAACCGAAAATGTTAACTAATCTTAACGCCTGTTGCCTACGCAGGAATTTAATATTTTTATTTTAACAATTTCTCATCAGCTATGAGACAGCTATCGACTGCTAATGCTAGACCTGATGGTGTGATATCTATTGCCTGCTTTTAGGCTGACCGAAAAATTCTCTACGACGACAAGGGACATATTACAACTCTAACAAAAGTGCAGCGTTAGCATTTTGCCGCCAGCGCGTTGCTGCGGTACGTTCGAGTCATACACGCATACATACATACGCTCACAATATATCTCAAGAAAATAGCCAGTAAGAATATACCCATGTACGCTTAGCTTTTAAGCAAACCAAGAAACAGAATAAAAATGACCACAAAAAGTAAAAAACAAAACGGAGCGCGCTCACCCAAACAATACATTTTTTAATTTCAATGTATGAGAAATAAGGGTGGACCAAAACTATACAAATAAAGGTGGACAATATATATATATGGGACCTGGCTAATCATTGGAATTGGAAGATATCACAAAAGATCGGGGCAGTTGTTTAGTAGTTTTGAGGTGTACCCACTTCGAAAACGTGAGTTGAAGGAAAAACGCTTTAAAGTTTTTTATACTCATACACTCAAAAAATCTGGTGGATAGAATTGACTACTCCAACTGTAACTTTTTTCCATTCTATTTATGCGTGTGTTTTGTTGTTGTTTGGTAACCGTGCTTACAGTTCTATCTACCGAAGAAATTGTGAGTTCTACGTATTTATGCTAGAACGTATTTTGTTGTTGCAATTTACAACTGTTATTATAGTAAATTAAGCTACAAGTATTTTTAAACATATTTTGTTATTGTTATAAGTTACAGCTACTTCAGTAAGTTTACCATAAAAATAGTAGCTCCTGCGTGATTTTTATACTCTCTACCTAAGGTACACAGAGTATAATAAGTTTGTGCAAAAGTATGTAACAGCCAGAAGGACGCATCTCCGACCCTATGAAGTATGTATGTTCTTGATCAGACTCAACAGCCGAGTCGATATAGCCCTGTCCGTCTATCCGTCCGTCTGTCTGTCCGTATGAACCAACAGATCTCAGAGAAGGTAAGAGGTAGTGGTTTGACATGTATGGGACACGTGTTTCTTATAATTGCAGGCAGATCAAGTTTATCTTCAATTTTGTCCACGCCCCCTCCCGCCCCCGCAAATTGGAAAAAAGGCCTTTCTCCTATAGTTTTGCCGATAGTTGGTTCGTTTCTTTTATACATATTTAGTAATCAGCCTAATCTATCGAGTCACCAAAGGATTGGTTAAGATCGGATGAACGATTCAAAGAAAATTCTTTATTACTGCAGTGTTTATTTGTGAAGGGTGATTGTCAGTGCCATTGTCATGGCTCTAAAACAGAGGGAGGCAAAAAATACATTTACATTTTTGCATTGCAATGCTTTGGTGTGTGTGAGAGCAGCTCAAAAATTGCTCTCAATTTCAGTAGCAACGACTGCGTCGCGGCGTAGGAAATCAAGCAACGCAGCGGCGCTTATACAGATTATACTATGCGTGTTTGAGCAGCGCTGCTTTGAGAATTTTCCTATATACGCGAGATAGCAAGCTGCCGGCCCCTGCTCTAAAAGCACAGCAAACCACACGCTCGCATCGATATCGCAAGCGATTGAATTGCGTGAGGTCACCAGGCTAAACTCTCGCATACGGGTTGGGAAATGATAGTAAAATGATTCATGTATCGTTCAGTTTGTGGCAGTGAAAGTATCATTTGCGATAGTCGCAAGCAATACGGTTAGCGAGCGTTTAGCGGTATCTTTTGCGAGACTTTTTTGATATATTTTGCGAGTCATTTAAAATATTTGCTGTGATACGATTTTGATTGAAAACGGCGAGGACATGGGCTCGAATCCCACTCAAGGCATTAAATTAAAACCATTTTTTCTTGTTTTTGTTTTAGTTTGTTTTTTTATTTTTGAGTTCTTTAACATTGTCTATATTTTTTCTATATTTTTACAATGCGCTTTGGTCCCAAACTCCCCCCAAATTAAATATTTCGTTTTGATGTTGTTGTTGCGGTTGTTGTTGTAGCGCCCTTCAAAGTAGGGAAAAAATAAGAAGTTGGTCCCATGGTTCCGGAAATTTGCTAATTGTTCGTTTGTTATAAAACTTTGGAGAATGTTTGAGCGCTTGCGCGTGAAGGATTCCGATTTGAAGAAATGGGCGGGAAATAGTTCAAATTATAACGTTCATCCGATTGCGATGAAATTTTGGTCAATAGTTAGACGCTTGGCCGCGAAGGTTTCTAAGGTCCAAAAATCGCGATATTTGCAAAATTATACCGTTCATCCGATTGCACTCAAACTTTGGGGAATGAATTGAACGCTTGCTCGGGAGGGTTTCTAAGTTGAAGAAATTTGCAGAAAATTGACCAAAAACCGCAAAAATTAAAAAATGTACGGTTTCGGTAAATCTTTGGATAGTGGTTCGACGCTTGCCCTGAAAGGTTTCCAAGTAGAAGTTATGGGCGGAAAATGGTCCAAGAGACGCGTTATTTGCAAAATGTTCGATTGTGATGAAGCTTTGCGGAATGATTGTACGCTTGCCCGCGAAGGTATCTAAATTGAAGAAATGGGCCGGAAATGGTCATGAAACTGCGAAATTTTAAAAACTATACCGTTCATCCGATTGCCATAAATGTTTGGGCAACGCTTGCCCGCGAAGGTTACTTAGGCCCAGAAATCGCGAAATTTGCAAAATAACCCAATGAGTATTTATGAATGCGCTTAGTGCTTATATTACAATGCCGGCGTTGGTAAACGAAAGCTGTAGAATACACGGTCCAAAATATTGCGAAACTTTACCATTTTTTATTTTAGCCTGTATTATTGTGAAGATTTGATAGACGGCAATTGTAGAAATAGAAAGTATTAACCAAACGGTAAAAAAAGTCACGAAATTTGCAAAATATTCTTGATTTTAGATTATCATGAAAACGTGCATATATAGAAAAAGGTCGAGCGGTCCAAAATGTTTATACCGACATGCAGCCTGCACTAGATTGAATATAATCTCTCTCTTAAGAATCATAAGAACCCGGGTATTCAGCTAGTAATTTAATATAAACAGAAAAAAACTAACTTATAATTTTTATTATATTTGTTTACCTTAACCGCCTTGTATGGGGATCGAACTCAGGACCTTTTGCATATAACACGAATTGCCACCATCTGGCACGAGTGTTCTCACGCGCCGCAGTGCCTACTTAAATATTTCGTTAGGTTGCTTGAACTTTCGAAATGTTACAATATTTGCCTCTTTTCTTCTTTACAATTTCTATAAGTCTTTTTCTATTTATAGTCACATGTGACATGTTATAGTTTAGTAATTGATTGAAAATAATATTGTTTGACAAAATATCAAATTGACCAGCCCATGTCAAATTGATATTGACATTATCTTTTTTTCTGTGTAGTTCATCTCGTAGCTACAGTCATACAGATTAAAATGCCTTTTTCCTTTTTGAAATCTGATCACCCAGTCGGCCGGAATCGTGTTGAATGCAGTACCTTTCTATACACTTGAAAAGTGTTTTGCCCAGAAGCTTGGAACGCATAGAAGGAATCATCTCCGACCATTCTTGATCAGCATGACAAACTGAGTAGGTTGAGCTTTGTCTGTCCGTCTGTCCATCTTCGCGATTTTCTTCTTCTAGTTTGATATAAATTTTTGGAACAAAATTCTCAAAATCTTATTATATCAATTTCAGTATCTGGTGAAAAAGTCTTTAGCGAATTTATAGCAATCAGATAGATGGGCAGACTTTCGGCATTTTTTTCAATCGATCTATAACCTTGGCATGCACTGAGAAATAACAGATTGCAGAGCTTTGGAAATAGCTATTGGAGTCCTTGAACGACTGAGACAGTTGACAAACTCGATTTACTTATAAGTTTTAACTCAAAAGACTGAAAATCTAAAAAGGAGCTGAAAAAAAGCCGTAAACACTTTTCAAAAGCCAGAACTCCCGCTGTCCGTTGTTTTAAATTTTTTCCCGCAATCCAGTTTTGAAAAAAAGCCAGATATGACGGGAAAAAAGCGAAACTGGCGACACTGGCGGCGGCACGCTTCAGTCATTACACAGTGGGTTGGTGGTTCAAATAACATCAGTGGCGTAAATTTTTTTTGTTTCTTGAATTATTTTTATATCCTGTACCAAATCGCAAAGCACTCGCAAGCGAGCTGACAAGCGAGCCAGAATGTGAGCATGTGAGCATTTTGCGTAATTACGAAAAAATATCGAGTTTGGAAACAAAGCGCATTGTAAAAATTTTGAAAAAATATTGACAATGTTAAAAAACTCAAAAATAAAAAAACAAAGCAAAACAAAAACAAGAAAATAAGGATTTAATATAATGGCCTTGAGTTGGATTTGAACCCATGACCTCGCCTTTTATGGCAAATGTCTTGCCATTCGACCACCCGGGCGTGTTGATTTCATTGTTCACTGCCACTGTCATGCGCCACCCGATTGTATCGTTGAGCGTTAAGATGTTAGCCATTCGTGTAGAGTGACGCGCGGACCTGAGATCGAGTCCCAGACAAGGTGAGAGTCAGCGGGCCGGGTGGCGACTTACTACGGGCTCACAAGCATATAATTTTTTTTTAATTTTAAATAAAAATCGTATCACAGCAAATATTTTAAATGACTCGCAAGAAATATCAAAAAGATACCGCTAAACGCTCGCTAACCTTATTGCTTGCGACTATCGTAAATGATACTTTCACTGCCACAAACTGAACGATACATGAATCATTTTACTATCATTTCCCAACCCGTATGCGAGAGTTTAACCTGATGACCTCACACAATTCACTCGCTTGCGAGCGTTTGGTTTGCTGTGCTTTTAGAGCCATGACAATGGCACTGACAATCACCCTTCACAAATAAACACTGCAGTAATAAAGAATTTTCTTTTGATCATAACTTTTGAATCGTTCATCCGATCTTAACCAATCATTTGGTGACTCGATAGGTTAGGCTGATTACTAAATATGTATAAAAGAAACGAACCAACTATCTGTAAAACTGTGGGAGAAAGGCCTTTTTTCTAATTTGCGGGGGCGGGAGGGGGCGTGTTCAGAATTGAAAATAAACTTGATCTGCCTGCAATTATAAGAAACACTTGTCCCATACATGTCAAACCACTCCCACTTACCATCTCTGAGATCTGTTTGTTCATACGGACAGACGGACAGACAGACGGACGGATAGACGGACAGGGCTATATCGACTCGGCTGTTGAGTCTGATCAAGAATATACATACTTCATAGGGTCGGAGATGCGTCCTTCTGGCTGTTACATACTTTTGCACAAACTTATTCTACTCTGTGTACCTTTTGCGGTGGCGGGAGGGGGCGTGGACAAAATTGAAAATAAACTTGATCTGCCTGCAATTATAAGAAACACTTGTCCCATACATGTCAAACCACCACCTCTTACCATCTCTGAAATCTGTTTGATCAGACAGACAGACGGACATGGCTATATCGACTCGGCTATTGAGGCTGATCAACAATATATATACTTGATAGGGTCGGAGATGCGTCCTTCTGGCTGTTACGTACTTTTGCACAAACTTATTATATTCTGTGTACCTTAGGTAGAGAGTATAAAAATCACGCAGGAGTTACTATTTTTATGGTAAACTTACTGAAGTAGCTGTAACTTAAAACAATAACAAAATATGTTTAAAAATACTTGTAGCTCAATTTACTATAATAACAGTTGTTAATTGCAACAACAAAATACGTACTAGCATAAATACGTAGAACTCACAATTTCTTCGG
This sequence comes from Lordiphosa collinella, assembly GCA_018904265.1. Classification (NCBI taxonomy): domain Eukaryota; kingdom Metazoa; phylum Arthropoda; class Insecta; order Diptera; family Drosophilidae; genus Lordiphosa; species Lordiphosa collinella. The sequence continues at coordinate 404,597 of JAEIFV010000228.1, forward strand.
TAGATAGAACTGTAAGCACGGTTACCAAACAACAACAATACACACGCATAAATAGAATGGAAAAAAGTTACAGTTGGAGTAGTCAATTCTAGCCACCAGATTTTTTTGAGTATATGAGTATAAAAACTTTAAAGCGTTCTTCCCACAACTCACGTTTTCAAAGTCGGCAAGTTCAAAGTGAACACTATTTCTTTACATTATTTACGAGGTAGTGCTAGTTTTTCAAAGTTGTTAATAATTTTTATTTTTTACAATAACCAATTGGCCGATTTTTTCACTAAAAATCGCGCTTTTCACTTCAAAATTTTCCAAGACATTTTTCCAAGGTAAAAGGCAATTTAAATCTGTATGACTGTAGCTACGAGATGAACTACGCAAAAAGAAAAAATAATGTCAATATCAATTTGATATGGGCTGGTCAAATTGATATTTTGTCAAACAATATTATTTTCAATCAATTACTAAACTATAACATGTCATTTTGACCATAAATAGAAAAGGACTTATAGAAATTGTAAAGAAGAAAAGAGGCATATATTGTAACATTCCGAAACTTCAAGCAACGTAACGAAATTTTTAAGTAGGCTCTGCGGCGCGTGAGCACACTCGTGTCAGATGGTGGTGTACGATAAGACATCATGCAATTCGTGTTAGTAGTCATTTTATTTTCTTGAAACGCGAAAAATCGTTGTTTGCGGGTAGTAGATAGAAAATAGGATATCGGGAATTTTGGCCTGGCACGGTGGCGCCACCTGTCGTAAAGCGCCACCTGTTGCACAAAACGAACAACGCACTGTTAAATTCTTATCGAAATGTTAAAATTCTTATCGAAATGTAAAATTCTTATCGAAATGTTAACGAACGGTTGCGGAATGTTAACGAGCGGTTGCGGAATAGTGGCGCCACCTGTCGAAATCTTACTTTTAAATTCTTATGGAAATGTTAACGAACGGTTGCGGAATGTTAACGAGCGGTTGCGGAATAGTGGCGCCACCTGTTTAACAAAACGAGCAACGCACTTTTAAATTCTTATCGAAATGTTACTTTTGAATTCTTGTGGAAATGTTACTTTTAAATTCTTATGGAAATGTTAACGAACGGTTGCGGAATGTTAACGAGCGGTTGCGGAATAGTGGCGCCACCTGTTTAACAAAACGAACAACGCCGTTTTAAATTCTTATCGAAATGTTACTTTTGAATTCTTGTGGAAATGTTACTTTTAAATTCTTATGGAAATGTTAACGAACGGTTGCGGAATGTTAACGATCGGTTGCGGAATAGTGGCGCCACCTGTTTAACAAAACGAAGAACGGACTTTTAAATTCTTGTAAGTATTGAAAGCACAAGTTGAAGTAGACTGATTGTGCTGTGGCCATCTGTTGGTAATATACCAAAGTAAAATAGGTACGAATGATGAAAGGATCAAAGTAGTGAAATGAATTAAAAAGAAGCCTTTTCCAAATGGAATGGACATTGAAATGAATATGTGAACTCATGCGTAAAAGGTGTGGTTACGTATCCTATTTTCTATCTACTACCCGCAAACAACGATTTTTCGCGTTTCAAGAAAATCCTATATTCCTATATTCCTACTACTTTAAGCTAAAGCTAAGCTGATCCCACAACTCATGAGCTACAATCGGGGTATGAACCATATAGGATGAGGGATGAAATAAAAAATAACCGGTTTTCAATTTCAACCTCATCCAATGACAATGTCTTTCTCTAAGTCTGGGTTGCATTTCCAACTACCTGCTACCGTGCAACAATGCTCTACAGTCGGGGTATGACCCCTATACTCTCCCTTCAGCCAATTACATGACTTCTCTTACAAAACCCGAGGGATGAAATACAAAATAACCGGGGTTCAATTTCAACCTCAGCCAATGACAATGTCGTTCTCTAAGTCGGGGTTGCACTTTCAACTACCTGCTACAGTGCAACATCGCTAACTCATTTCAAAATTGTATAAATTCCTTGATACGAAAAATATTAAGATACAACCAAGTAAACACTCGACTTACAAGCATCATCATCATCATGATCCAAGAAGAAAGCATGGAAATCATTTTCATCGACTCGGACTCTGAAGACTCCATCGACCTCTTAATGACACCACCAAACAAACCTGGCGATCGCAACAGTCCGATACCTCCACTGCAGGAAGACTCGTCTGACGCCACCCCCTCATCAACCAAGCCTGAGGATTCTAAGCCTGAGGGTGCCACCAACACCTCACAACAACACGAAGTCTCCTTCGAACCTACGACAACGTCAACCCAAAAGCAGCATGATGACTGCAATAATACAACCCCTTTGTTTGGTAACCTAACAGCTGAATTTTTATATTCAAATACAGAGGGCGAGCGCAAGCCAATACTGGCTAATTGGTCATCAATCCTCCACGAATGCGGACAAAGAGTATGTGTGGCCGAAGTGTGTCCTTGCGATTGTGGCTTTTGTACTCACAGACCAATATCATCTCAACTACTATCGGACAGTGCTGACGATAACATGATAGAGGAAGTGGTTATGGTTGAGGACGAAAGTCTTTCGACTAAAATTAAACGCTACATGCCCGATTCAGAAGATAACGAACTTGTAGAAGCGGCTGAAAATGTTGAGTTTATTGAACGTGAGGACGAAAGTCTTTCGACTAAAATTAAACGCTACATGCCCGATTCAGAAGATAACGAACTTGTAGAAGCGGCTAAAAATATTGAGTTTAATGAACGTGCCATCCTCAGTTCAGACGATGAGGAATTACTTTATGCTGTAATCCAAGCTGAAAGAAGATCTAGTCTGGGCTTACCGCCTGTTTAAGAACTCTATTTAATTATACTTACCGTATCAAATTTAAAAACATATAAATAAAGTATATCAAATTTAATAATCTGGTGTTCGACATTTTTATTGGGCCGAAACATAAACTACCACACATTTTTTACTTTCAGGTTTTACACCCTTGTCTATGATTTTTATGACCTTATGTCAACCTTTTTTTAAAGAGGGTGGGAACCTGCTGTTTTTGAAATGTGTGTCTCTTAATAACAAAACACAGAGGAAATACTAACTTGCTAATGTATTTCAATGAACGTGCGATTGTACCTGACTACAGTCAGTATAAAATGGTTTTGAACTCCAAATACTTACGTACTATTTCGTTTTATTAATTATGTTAATAGGAATATTAAAAAGTAAAGGAATGTTTAAAAATCAATTTTGTTTATGATTATACTTACTCGAAGGTGGAACTCGTCATCCTAATGAAATTGTATACAATCTAGAGATAACTTTAAAAAGAAACAACGCATTTCGTACTGGAATTTTATCTCATCTTGCTGTTTATTTTTTTAAGTTCGGCGTTATGCTTAAGTAGCATATGCATTTTAAAATCGTATTGGCTGTAGAATGCAACCCAATTATTGCATAAATAACACAAGTAATAAGTAGTTGCTGCTTTCTCTAGACTGAAGTTATGCGCCTTTAAAACATGGGTTTTTAAACTGCTTTTTCGCGTAAACGTTTTATTATCACACAGCTCGCAAGTAAACTTTTCCATCTTGATGATGAACTCAAAATGATCAGTTTTCTATTTTGATTTTCACTTGTAGTTTTACAGGCTCGAGGTCTTACTATGTTATTGACATAGCTTTAAACAGAGGCACACAACACAACAAAGGAGGCTTCAGGTTGATCGGACGACGTTTCATGAGGGACCAACCTCACTCATCAGCGATCTTCAGCCTGAAATGTCTGTCCAAACAGCAGTCTCTCCATGCCTGCGACGGCAAAACCGTTTTCGAATTCCAAAGGGCAGCTTTGCGCGCAAAACACCAAAGACAGCTTAAGACAGCCATTCCCTTTGTAAGTGTGTGGCCTCTGTTTTTGGACTTTGGACTCAGGTGCAACCAACGGCCGCCGCTCTGGTACAAAGACCAAAATGTTTGTATATCAAACAGGAGTTTTTTGTTGTTTTAAATGAAACTATTTTTATTAAGTTTCGAACAACAACGCAGTGCCGAGCGGTTTTTAGTACTTAATGACTGTTTAAACGACCTTTATACTCTTTAACTTGTAGTTTTACAGGCTCGAGGTCTTACTATGTTATTGACATAGCTTTAAACAGAGGCACACAACACAACAAAGGAGGCTTCAGGTTGATCGGACGACGTTTCATGAGGGACCAACCTCACTCATCAGCGATCTTCAGCCTGAAATGTCTGTCCAAACAGCAGTCTCTTTTTAAAGAAAATTCATCAAAGTGTTATTTAAAACTTCCAATGGAACACATACATATATAAGGTATTT